>CM057346.1:576852415-577180224 GCA_030015575.1 Agapanthus africanus | reverse complement strand
CACTCATAAACCGATACCATTCACGCTCGACATGTATTGTACACTGACACTTAATAATGACGCGCACTATAGCTAGAGGTATTACAGTCGGGTAAAACTGTGAATCATGCCACTAAACAATTTATATGCAATACAAGTCACTATGCATCTCATGAAAAATATCGCATTAAATCATACATTCAGAATTAAGTAAAATGATACAAAAGCGGTAACAAGTAAACTCAGTCGCAGTTCAACAAAGTTGGTTTCAAGTCAATCGAGTTTCGGGTTCGCAATTACAGTCGTTTCATTTTAAGTGTTCTCTGCTGGAAATTCAGTTTCTGAACTGAAAGTTCATTTCGTAACACAGTTTTCGCCCTATTGAGATCAAAATTAGACGACGCTATAGTTGGATAATATTTAGGTTTACCAGTTATGTTTCCAACTCACTATACGGATCGATAATATCTATAATGTACTAGGAGTTATGCATCATATAATATCAGGGTATACATTCTGTCCCTGCTTGAGACTGCCGTATGTACTGATGGTTTAAAATGTGATTAAAATAGTAAACGATGGTAAAAATGAATGAAATCACTTCCAATAGTTATCTAACAGATTTATATTCGCTTCGGTATAGGGTTACGCATAATACCATTTTCACACAGTAACGTGAAGCACTTCAATTCGAGTATCGACAGCCAGTGCTGCTCTGGACTGCAGTACAGAGCCGCAATTCTCCCCGAATTTCATTATCATGACTCATTAAAATTTAATGGAAAAAAATATATTACAGTAGGTTATTATGTTATCTTCGATATGAGTCCTGTAACGCCACAATCCGATCTATACATAATTTATTATAAATTTTACGGGTTAGCGTGTACAAAAAATTTTAGATTTTACGACGGAAATCGAGATACCATTTTACGTGAGCAAACGACACTGTTTTGCAACCAAAATCTTATAGGATATTCGTTAACCATACTGGGTTTATTAACCCAAGTTCCTCTATTTTAAAATAGGTTTTAGTCTAGGATATGTTCGAAAACTAGTTTAAGGTAAACGGTTATCAATGAAAAGTCAGTTTCTTACTTGGAGCATGAGGTTTGAACCATAAGAATTATGAGCGTTTTCAAACACGGGGTTAAAAGCCACTAGATGGATTAAATCGCTAAAAGCAATGACGTGTGCTCATATTAGCAAATGATTCGATTATGGTATTCGATTCAAGCATAAAATCATACAGAACTACTTAACTAATGTATTTATATAGCATGTAAAAGCAAGCAGAATTCACTTGGCTGCGACGATCGACAGTCACAAAGATGATGATGGCAGCGACCCACAACAACGGTACGCACAAGGCTACACACGGCTAGGATTCGGCTTGGCCTCGTCAATGGAGACGGAGCTGCGGGGACGATGGCGAAGTGGGTTGCGGTGGTCGGAGGTGGCCCGTGGGTGGCAGGGGATGAGGGCAGTGGAGGAGCTCGAGGGTTGTTGATGGAGTTGGGTCACGGTGGCTCAAGAAGGAGGTGCGGAGAACTTGGGCAGGCAGTGGAGGGAGGCAGCCTGCGGCAGTAGGGCGAACTGACGGGTTTGGTGATGGCTAGGGGATGCTCGGGTTCTTGGTGTCGGAGATGAAGGTGATGGTGGTGTCGGGCGGTCGGGGAAGAGAGAGGTGAGGGGAGTGACTACGGGAAGGTGAGGCGAAGGTGGAGGTGAGGATGGTGAGGGATGGTCGGCGGTGAGGTGGCGACGAAGGCGAGGCTAGGGGTTAGGGTTCTCGAGATTGTGGGTTTCGTCACGAGGAGGCAGGGAAAAATAGAAGAAGAGTGATGTGACAATAGAGGGGGGGTGAACGTGAGGTGAGAGAGAGAGAGAGTGAACGTGGGTGGTTTTTTTAATAATTAATTGAAAAATTATGAGGAAGAGAGAGAGAGTAAAGAAATTTAATATATATAATTATTAGGTTTTAATTTGGGGTATTGGGGTGGGATTTGGATTTAAATAAGAAAATTTTGAATTTTAAAAAAGAAGGAAGTAATATGTTGGTTAAAAGTAAGGTTTTGAGTTGTTGGGCTTAGGCTAAAGAAAATATCGAAGGAAAGAGTGAGATTAAATATGGACTTGGGCTTAGAGTTAGGTCTATAGGGAACAAAATAGTTAGAATATAATACAAAATTTAAAATGGGTAAAATATTTTATTTGAATACAGGTATTGGCGTAGATAAAGACCGGGTATTATATCATACCACCCTTACAAAAATTTTGTCCTCGAAATTAAAAGAACGAAAAGAGAGAGAAAAAACGGCGATACGAATGGCTACCCGAAAAGATGTGGGAACCATGAACGTATATCCTCCTCACGTTCCCAGGTAGATTCCCCAGGTGAGCGGCCGCCCCAAGACACTCAGACTAACGGAATGACTTTATTTTTCAGCACTTTCTCTCTACGGTCGAGTATGGTAGTAGGCCGCTTCACATAAGTCAAATCGTCACCCAAAGTCAATTCAGACTGATCGAGAATATGACTGTTGTCACGAACGTAGAGTCGCAATTGTGACACATGAAATGTGTTGTGTACGCCCGCTAACGAAGGGGGTAAGGTAAGACAGTAAGCCGTTTCTCCGACCCGTTCCAATACCTCGAACGGTCCGATGAATTGGGGACTGAGTTTCCCGTGACTTCTAAACCTGATAACACCACAGGTAGGAGAAATCTTCAGAAACACATGATCTCCGATCGCGAATTCTAATGCTCTCTTGCTGGCATCCGCCCAACTCTTCTGTCGATCCTGAGCCGTCTTAATGCACTGTCCGATCATCTGAACTTTGTCTACCTCTGAACAATAAGTTCGGGCCCCAATAATTTTCGCTCACCCACGTCATCCCAACAAACAGACGATCGACATTTCCGTCCGTAAAGTGCTTCGAATGGGGCAATCTGGATGCTAGTTTGGAAACTGTTGTTATAAGAAAACTCCACTAGATGGAGGTGATCCTCCCAAGAACCTTGAAAGTCTAGCATGCACGCCCTCAACATGTCCTCGAGAGTCTGAATAGTACGCTCGGACTGTCCGTCCGTCTGTAGACGGTAAGTTGTGCTGAACTTGAAACATGTACTCAGACTCTCCTGTAAGCTCTTTCAAAAGTGTGAAATGAATATAGTGTCCCGATCTGATATTATACTTACCGAAACTCCGTGAAGTCGCACTACCACTTGCATGTATTTCTCCGCAAGCGACTCTGTCGACTATCTCACCCGGAAGGGTATAAAGTGTGCTGCTTTCGTAAGACGGCCGACGATAACCCAAACGGTGTTGTTGCCACTTGGGCTCCGTGTAAGGCAGCCACAAAGTCCATAGTGATGTGCTCCCGTTTCCATTCGGGTATCGAAAGCAGTTGCAACAGCCCAACTGTTCTCTGGTGTTCGGCCTTTACTTGCTGACATACTAAGCACTTGGATACAAACCGTGCAATCTCTCGCTTCATCCCATTCCACCATAGTGCTGCCTCAGATCTCGATACATTTTCGTGCCTCCCGGATGTGCAGAATAAGCTGAACTGTGAGCCTCAGCTAGTTTTCTTCTCTAACATCCCTCTTGGGAATGCAGAGTCTGCTACCGAATCTCAAAGAACCGTCTCGATGTATGAGTAAGTCTGTCCTCAGTCCCGCTTCCACCCACTCTCTGAACTTCTGCAATCGAGGATCATCAACTTGCGCAACCTAATGCGATCTACAAGAGAAGACTGCACCGGTAACTGCCAAAACTGCCTGATTGCATTCGGTGTAACAACCTCTAGTTCGAGCTTCTGAAAATCCTCAATGATACTCCTCTGCCTGGTCAACATAATGACCGCTGGCTTGCAACGAGAGCGTCGGGTACAACATTTACTTTTCCCGGATGATACTGTAAGTCCAAGTCATGGTCCGCCATTAATTCTAACCATCAGCGTTGCCTCATATTCAGTTCTCTTTGAGTGAACACGTATTTCAGACTCTTGTGATCCGTGTACACTTCCACCTTTCGCCCAGTAAGTAATGTCTCCAGATCTTCAATGCGAAAACCACTGCGGCTAACTCCAAGTCGTGTATTTGGTAATTCTTCTCATGATTCTTCAGTTGCCATGAGGCATAAGCAATTACCCGACCGTGTTGCGTCAGGACGCAGCCTAAGCCTTTCCTGAAGCATCGCAGTGTATCACCAAACCACCTGAATTGTCTGGCACTGTAAGAATAGGTGCTGTGGTCAATTTTGCGTATAGCTTCTCTCCCGGAAGAATTTGTAGTACCGTTCGCAAGCGTTCGACGTGCTCCTCTCGAGTCTTAGAGTAGACTAGTATGTCGTCGATGAATACAACGATAAATGTATCCAAGTATTTTGCAAATATTCTATTCATCAGATCCATAAATATAACTGGGGCATTGGTGACGCCGAACGACATCACCGGAAACTCATAATGCCCGTATCGAGTCCTGAAAGCCGTCTTGCATATATTTTCGGCCGTTACTCTGATCTGGTGATAGCTCGAACAAAGATCAAGTTTCGAAAATACCTTAGCACCCACACAACCGATCAATTAAGTCGTCAATACGCGGAATAGGGTTGTTCTCCGCCGAAAGATGCGATCGGGATGTTGGGATGTTTGGCCTGAATTTTGGGGGCAGATGCTATTTGGTTTTATCCGTCCACCTCTCCGAAGATACCAAGTTGATTTATGGCACCGTGTATCAAAGGTTTAGACGGATGCGGCCGTTGTAGCAGACTTAGTCAGATTCGTCTTGTTTGAGGGGTTTTTGATTGTGGGGACGCTCTTCCCTGCAGGCGCAAGCCCCTGCAGTTACTTACGCAACCGCATCGCAGTAACAACTTCCTCCTTCTCCATATGGTCACTTTGTGTCACGCCCACTTCCCAGAATATGCTAAGATCGGCACGTGACATAGCCACCATGCTACCTGTGGATAGGAGTTATCCTTCCACAGTCACATTACGGCTGTAGAGATATCAAGAATAGTAAAGTAAACTAATCTATCTAATACATGTCCATTGAGCCAGAATAAATGAGTCAAGAAATAATATAATATGCGGAAGCAAAAGATCCAATAAACTAAACACCTGGAAAGTAAATCTAGATACCAACAGGATCCTCACTGCTCGGTCTAATAGCGGCAGTACTCCTGATCAATCTGCAACAAAGATAGAGGATCTGGGCCATATAAAACCCAGACGTCGGTGCGTCATAATATCAAGCAATAAAATAAACAAGGGTAGCAAGACATACATGTATGTGTATGAACAGTAAAACAGGTATAACAGTAATATAAAAGTGACAGTGAAGGGTAAGGCACAGGTGATGTGCAGTGAGTATTCTAAACTGGTCTACTGTATCAACTACTCTCAAGTCTTTGAAATCAATTTGATGAATCATCGATATAACTCAATAGTATCCCGTGCGTGCCCGGGATCACGGTCTAAGACTCTCGGGCTGAATCCGAGACGTGCCGCAAGGCAGTAAAGGGTGGATAGTATCCCGTGCGTGCCCGGGATCACGGTCTAAGACTCTCAGCTGAATCCGAGACGTGCCGCAAGGCAGTAAAGGATAGTAGGTAATGACGAGTGATGTCAGCAGCATCACCCTGGGGCTGGCCTAGCCCGTAAGACTGATCAGTAAAGGTATCGAACTGTCGAGTTACAAGTCAGGTTTCATCATTGATTTCTCCATACCCCCAAGTTATGTGTTCAAGTCAGGTATTAATATATCTGGAGCTAATGCCAACACAGGATCAAGTAAGTACATGTTTGTTTGAATAGACAACAGAAAATGTCCGTAGGGACAACATGTCAAGGTTGTTGGCATTAGTAATAAGATCAGGCAACAGGTCAAGCTATAGTACATCAGGTCAAGTCAGGTAGTGTATATAAATCCAATCGTGTCAAGAAGTGCACGGTATCAAGTCATATCAAGTAGTAGTGTATCAAATCATGTCAGGGGGTGCACATATGTCACGTGGGTGCTCATAATCAAACTATAATAAGCATGGGTAAACAAAACAAGTATGGGGTACTAATAGAACAATAAAAATGGAACATTGTGATGTGGCATGCAAATAGGTACAGATTAAAGCATAAGGATGCACAGTTATCGATTTGGGTTAAGGTTATGGTTCCAACACTAATTAAATACACTTTATCAAATATGGAATGTTAAAATCTCATTAATATGTATTAAATGATTTAGGGATGCAATTGAATATATATTAGGCTATATGTATGCAAACGGGTATCCGAAAGTTATAACCTATTTAAAATGATACTATGGGATATGCAAATAATCATTATGTGATTCAAATACGGATATGAGTATCGTGTATCGTAATCTAATATGTAACATGATATGTTTCAAGTTCTAAAACTAAAATTATATAAATTGAACATCGGAATGTTAAAAAGGAACATGTGGCATTAGATTTAATCTACAGATTTAATATGCGGTTAAATAGTATAATATAATATAAATAGCATGTAGCAAGTTTTACTTGCCTCGATCGGATCACAATACGTGATGCGTACGCAGCGTCCAATGTCGGTAAAAGTCTCGATGCACGCGCACACGTACAGAACAGAACCATGCAAAGCAAGGATGTGACCGCGCAGGCAGGGGATTTCCATGGGGTTGCTCGGATCATCGGCGACGGCACGGCTCCGGCGATCACCGGGAAAACCAAGAATGCAGAAAGAAAAGAGAAGAAGAAGCTGTAAGAGAAGAATAAGAAGAAGAGAGGGTTGCTACTCTGGGGTTGGTGTTTAGGGACAGAGGCGAGGCGAGGGATCGCCAGCGAAGTGTGCAGGTGAAGCCGGGGTTTGGTTTGGGTTCGGGTGAGTTGCAGGGTGTTCGAGGAAGGAGGTGAGGCAGTGGAGAGGGGGTGAGGGTCATGGGGTTGCAGGGGAGGAAAGGATAGAGGTGGTGGTGAGGTGAGGCTGGCGGGGTGATCGGAGGGAGAGGGTTAAGGAGGGGTTGCAGGGTTCGTGGTTGGGGCTGCAGTGGCAGGATTCTTGGGGTGCAGGGGTTGTTGGGTTCTGTGGGGAGAGGGTTTGTCGAGGCCTGCAGAGGAGAGGAGAAGGGAAGGACATGAGAGGGGTCGTCGGCGGTGTGGTTGAGGAGGTCAGAATTGGGGTGATGGGTTGCATCGAAGTCGGGTGTCGTTGGGGAAAGAAGAGAAGAGGAGAAGGATAAGGCCGAGGGTGGAGGCGAAGCCGACGAGGGAAAGCCGACGAGATGGTCGGTGGCAGTAGCGAGCGCGAGGAGGGTGTGCAGGGTCGGGTTATGTGCAGTAGAGCGAAGGTGGGTTTAAAAAGAAACGATGAAGGAATAACGGAGGGAGGTAATCGTAGCAACGGAGGGAGGTGATGGGATCCCTCTGTGAATAGGAAATACGAGAGCTGTGGGAAAGAGGAGAGAGAGAGAGAGAGATCACGAGAGAGAGAGAGAGAGAAAGAAACGGTTAATTAGTTAGGATTTTAATATAAAAAAATATTTATATAAAGAAAGAGAGGGAGAGAGAGGGAGAACTGTTGAAGATTTGATTTAAAAAATCTATTTGAATATATATATTCGTTAGGTAAACAGTTGTATATAAATAATTATAGTTTAGAAATATATTAATATAATATTAGTACGTTTTGAGATTTTGGCAAATACAAACTTACTCCAAAACACGTCCGGGTCGGGTCTAAAAATTCAGATTTAAAATATGAAAAATATATGCGACTTCCAAATTTCAAAATGAATGCTCAGTTAAAGAAAACGCATACCCCCAAGAACGGATGCACGTACATGCGCGTAGCCATCCAAACACGTCCGTTTCACTGAACGGGACGAGAACAAGATGCGCGGACGCTACCACAGGGTTAGAAGTATCATGCAGGCTATGAAATGCAATTTTAATTTACTTTCTGTGACTTAAAATGTTATATGGTAAAAGATGCAATGCCAGATAAAAAGTCGGTATGCACTAAACATGAAAATGCACAGTCTACGTAACAAATCAAGGTAATCTTTAAATATGGATCAACAGGTTCAAGCAAGCGGGTCGGGTCGAATGCAATGTAAAAAGTAAAATACCATTCGCACCCAAAATCCCGTTAAATCAAGAAAATACCACAGATAAATAAATACGGGAACTAGAATTGGTATAAATGAACTCGGTTGTTACATTATACCCAACTACAAAAAGAATTTCGTTCTCGAAATTCCAAGAACAAGAAAGGATAAACAATCAAGAAAATACAAGAATAGATGTGGAAACTTCTGTCAGATTTCATCTGTTTCGTCCAATCAGAGCAAAGCTCTGTTAAAATTCAAAATTCAAAATTTTGAAGCAACGCTTCAAATCTCGGACGCAACGCGCCACATGTCAGGCGCTGATACGTCAGCGCAGCGCCCAAGAAGGCGCGCCCAATCAGAGCAAAACTCTATTTTTATGAAGCAACGCTTCAGCTGTGTAAGCACTGCGCTGCGCGACACGTGTCAGCGCAGATGCGCTAGCGCAGTTGCGCTGCGCGACACGTGTCAGCGCAGTTGCGCTGCGCGACACGTGTCACGCGCTGGGGCATCTGCGCCAAACAGAATTAAATTTCCAAGAAATCTTTTCTGGTCTTGTTAAAACCAGAAGATTTTCTTCTGCAAAGCAGAAGCCCTTGGATCAAAGATCCAACGGTGGGGAAAATTTCCCAAATCACTCAGAGAAAGATCTTTTTAACAAATTTAACTAATTTATGGGCACTATAAAAAGGACCCTAGGCCTCAATTAAAAAGCATCAACATCTTTCTAAAAAAAAAGAGAGAAGAGAACTCTTGAGAATTCCTCAAGAACAACAAAAGGTAAAAAACCTTTAGGAAAAAGAGAAAATTCTCTTATGGACAGATTATGAATCTAAGAACAAGATCAATAATTTTTAAATAAAAAGAAAAATAAGTAATAATAGTGCTTTGCACTTTTTTATGAACCTCTGGTTTTTGAAACAAATTTTTTTTTTATTTTCTTGGATCTAAATTAGATCAAGAAATCAAATAGTGCTCTGCACTCCTGTTCTTGAATCTAAAAGATTCTTAGTGCTTTGCACTTCCAAACTGCGCTGTTGTGCTCTTGAGAGAGCGCCATGTGTCAGCTATAAAACAACTTGCGCTCTTGAAATAGAGCTTTGCTCTCTGGAATTGGCGCAACTCACCAGAGCGCGCCACGTGTCAGCAGCGCAACGGCGCAGCGCATTAGCGCAGCGCACTGCGCTATTGCGCTTGCGCTCACCAGAGCGTGACACGTGTCACCACCATATGAGTTTGCGCTCATTACTTAGCGCAAAGCGCCTGACAAGCCACGTGGGGCACTGTCAGAGTATTTAATGCTCTGCATTATTAAAGAAAAGGGACAGAGCCCAATTAAAAGGCCTAACAGGCCTAATAAAAAATGCTATGCATTTCAAAAGGAGGGGGGCAAAGCCCAAACAAAAAAATAGATGCTCTGCATCATTTAGAAAAGGGCAAAGCCCGACCAAAACAAGAATAATGCAGTGCATTACTAAAAAGGGGTAAAGCCCTAGCACAGGCCAAAGACACAAACTGGACTTAGCCCAATTTTGGCCAGAAGTCCTTAAATTAAATTGACTGAGCAAAATTGCTCTCTTAAATCAATTTACTACCGGTTCAAGGGTACATCTCCGAACTCCTCTGACACCTGTCGTTGTAATCCTTCAACGACGTCAGAGAGGTGACGGGTCCCGACGACCACGTATGAATATGGACTGCGGGGTCTTTAAACTCGTGGACCGAAACGTCCCTAAACTAATATCGGACCGAAACGTCTCTAAACTAATATCGGACCGAAACGTCCCTAAACTAACGGTGGACCACCACGTCCCTAAAACTGGAATATGGACCACCACGTCCCCAAACTGGAACAATAGAGCCTCCTAATGCTCTTTTGCCGGATCTAAACGGTCCCGTTTAAGTTGATCTTAGCCCCAAATACGGCTAACGTATCCTTAAACACTCAAATGAACAATAAAATTCCAAATCGACCTTGGTTCAAGGGTACATCTTCGAACTCCTCTGACATCTGTCGTTGTAATCCTTCAACAACGTCAGAGAGGCGACGAGTCCCGACGGCCATATATTAAATGGATCACCCTGTTAAGTTGATCTTAGTCTCAAACAGGACTAACGTATCCTTGACAAACGTTTAAGTTGATCTTAGCCGCAACGCGACTAATGCATCCTTAAACTAAAAACACCAAACGCAAATCTAAGTAAATACGGATTTGGACTAGTCCACGTCCTACGGGCGACGGTATTACTCAGTCTCCGTATACAATCCACGGGCAACCACAAACAAAATAAACACCCACGACACGAAGTGAAATTCTGGAGAAGGAGAAAGTTGTTACCGCAATGCGGTAGCGTAATTAACTGCAGGGGCTTGCGCCTGCAGGGAAGAGCGTCCCCACAATAAAAAAAAACCCCTCAAGCGAGGGGGAATCTGATGAAGTCTGCTACATCGGCCGCATCCTTCTAAACCTCCGATACACGGTGCCATAAATCAACTTGGCATCTTCGGAGAGTTAGAAGGATAAAACCATATAGCATCTGCCCCGAATATCAGGCAAGACGAATCTTCGCGGTCGCGTCTCTGTGTTCGGAGGGGAACATCATCTTCTCGTTCCCACATTGATTCTCCATGCGAGCGATTTCCCCAAGAAACAAGCATAAGAGGGATAACCTTGTTCTTAAGAACCTTTTCTTTTCGATCCACAATCGACATCGGTCGCTCCTCAAAAGTTAAATCTTCTTGTACAGTCAGCTCCAAATGATCCAACACATGTGTTTTATCTCGAACATAATTATGGAGTTGAGATATATGAAACACGTCATGAACATTCACCAAGTATTGCGGTAAAGCCAAACGATGCGCTACTTCTCCAATACGCTCCAAAATTTCAAAAGGTCCAACGAATCGAGAACTAAGCTTTTCTCAACATCCGAAATGAATCACCCCTCTAGGCGGTGACATCTTTAAAAGTACCAAATCACCAACAGCGAACTCTAGAGGTCTTCTCGATATATCTGCCTGACTCTTTTGTCGGTCTTGTGCTGCTTTCATATGATTCCAGATGGTGTTAACCTTCTCAACTGTTTGCACGATCAATCCGGTCCCAACAATCTTCGTTCTCCAATATCGTCCCAAGAAACAGGTGAACGACACTTGCGACCATATAATGCTTCGAATTGAGCCATCTGAATAGTCACCTGGAAACTGTTATTATAAGAGAACTCCACTAAGTGTAGATGATCCTCCCATGAACCCTTGAAGTCTTAAATGCAAGCTCTCAACATGTCTTCAAGAGTTTGGATCGTTCTCTCCAACTGGCCATCTGTTTGAGGATGATAAGTTGTGCTAAACTTCAATCGAGTCCCTAAACTTTTCTGTAAGCTCCTCCAAAAGTGTGATAAGAAACGAGTGTCACGGTCGGACACGATGCTCACCGGTACTTCATGCAATCTTACAATCTCCTGCATGCACCGTTCTGCCAAAGCTCATATTGATTGACCAACTCGAAATGGTATAAAATGAACTGTCTTGGTCAATCGATCAACAATCACCCAAACTGCATTATTGCCTTTTTGGACTCCGCGGTAAAGCCGTCACGAAATCCATGGTTATACATTCCCACTTCCATTGAGGAATCGGAAGTGGTTGCAATAAATCAGCAACCCTTTGATGTTCAGCCTTAACTTGCTGATACACCAAGCACTTTGCCACAAAGCGGCAATCTCCCGTTTCATGCCTTCCTACCAGAAATGTTATCGTAGATCTCGGTACATCTTTGTGCCTCCTGGATGTATGGAATATGCTGAACTGTGCGTCTCCTTCATAACTTCTTCGCGGATGTCTCCCTTTGGCACACACGAACGACTACCCTATCGCAACGAACCATCTTCATGAACCAATAAGTTCGTTCGAAGTCCAGCTTCAACCTGTTCTCGAAACTTCTGCAATTTTGGTTCCTGCAATTGCGCTGCTTTAATATTCTCGATCAACAACGACTGTACTTGCAGCTGTATCAACTGTCTCGAAGAATGTAGTAGCACAACCTCCAAATCGAATCTCCGAAAATCTTTGATAAGTTCCTTTAGTGCAGTCAACATCTGAATTGCTGGCAACCGACTAAGCATATCCGGCACAACATTAACTTTCCCCGGATGGTTCTTAAGATCAAGATCGTAGTCAGCCATCAGCTCCAACCATCTACGCTGTCTCATAATTAGCTCCTTCTGAGTGAACACGTACTTTAGGCTTTTGTGATCGGTGAATACTTCGACCCCTTTCGCCCAATAAGTAGTGTCTCTAAATCATCAAATTGAAAATCACAGCTGCTAGCTCCAAGTCACGAGTTGGGTAATTCTTCTCATGGGTCTTCAACTATCTCGATGTGTAAGCTACAATCTTCCCATGCTGCATCAAAACACATCCCCAAACCTTTTTCCAGATGCGTCGCTGTGAATCACCAATTCTCCGGAACCGTCTGGTACTGTTAAAATAGGTGCGGTTATCAACCTCTGCTTCAACGCCTCAAAAGCTGATGCACACTTATCCGTCCATACTAATGGTATTTCTTTGCGCGTAAGCTTAGTCAAAGGCTCAGCCAAACGAGCAAAATTTTCCATGAACCTTCTGTAATATCCGGCAAGTCCAAGAAAGCTTCTGATCTCTCCAACGTTCTGTTCCCCTCCGAAAGGCGGTGCACAGGACCGCGATGTCCTGACGCTGAGATTCGGGGCAGATGCTATTTGGTTTTATCAGTCTACCTCTCCGAAAATGCCAAGTTGATTTATGGCACCGTGTATCGAAGGTTTAGACGGATGTGGCCGATGTAGCAGACTTTGTCAGATTCCCCCTCGCTTGAGGGGTTTTTGATTGTAGGGACGCTCTTCCCAGCAGGCGTAAGCCCCTGCAGTTAATTACGCTACCGCATCGCGGTAGCCACTTTCTCCTTCTCCAGAATTTCACTTCGTGTCGTGGGTGTTTATTTTGTTTGTGGTTGCCCGTGGATTGTATACGGAGACTGAGTAATGCCGTCACCCGTAGGACGTGGATTAGTCCAAATCCGTATTTACTTAGATTTGGGTTTGGTGTTTTTAGTTTAAGGATGCATTAGTCGCGTTGCGGCTAAGATCAACTTAAACGTTCGTTAAGGATACGATAGTCCTGTTTGAGACTAAGATCAACTTAACGTAATAATCCATTTAATATCTGGCCATCGGGACTCGTCACCTCTCTAACGTCGTTGAAGGATTACAACGGCAGATGTCAGAGGAGTTCAGAGATGTACCCTTGAACCAAGGTTGATTTGGAGTTTTATAGTCCGTTTGAATGTTTAAGGATACGTTAGCCGTGTTTGGGGCTAAGATCAACTTAAACGGGATCGATTAGATCTGACAAAAGAGCATTTGAAGGCTCTATTGTTCCAGTTTAGGGACGTAATGGTCCGTGTTCCAATTTAGGGACATGGGGGTCCATTGTCAGTTTAAGGACGTAGTGGTCCATCATTAGTTTAAGAACGTTTCGGTCCGTCGCCAGTTTAAAGACGTAGTGGTCCATCATTAGTTTAAGGACGTTCCGGTCCATCATTAGTTTAAGGACGTTTCGGTCCGACATTAGTTTAAGGACGTTCCAGTCCATCATTCCCATTTAGGGACGAATATTAGTTTAAGGACGTTTCGGTCCAATATTAGTTTAAGGACGTTTCGGTCCACGAGTTTAAGGACCCCGCAGTCCGTATCCATGTGTGGTCGTTGGGACCCGTCACCTCTCTGACGTCGTTGAAGGATTACAACGATGGGTGTCAGAGGAGTTCAGAGATGTACCCTTGGACCGGAGGTAAATTGATCTGAGAGAGAGAGCATTTGTGCTCAGTTCAATTTAATTTAAGGACTTACGGCCAGAATTGGGCTAAGTCCAGTTGAAAATGTTTAACATTTTATTTGCATTTGGCCTGCTAGGCCTTTACTGGGGCTCTGCTCCTGTTTAATAACGCATGGCATTTTTGTTTGGTCTATTAGACCTTTATTTGGGCTCTGCCCTTTTATAAATGATGCGCAGCATCTGTTTTTTATTTGGGCTCTGCCCTTTCTAAAGTAATGCATTGCATTTAATTTGGCATGTTAGGCCCTTTTTAATTGGGCTTGGCCCTTTTAGGAAATGCATTGCATTTATCAGGCGCTTTGCGCCAATCAGAGAGCGCATAGCGCAATTGGTTCAGATGCTGACACGTGGCGCTCTCTGGTGGCTTGCGCCAATCCAAGAGCGCAACAGTGCAGTATTGCAAGTGCAAAGCACTATTAATTTGAGAATCTTTTAGATTCAAGAACCGATGGTTCATAAAACAAGTGCAAAGCACTATTTGATTTAGATCTAAGAAAAAACAAGTTTTTTCTTGTTTTTCTTATCTCAGAAAGCCAAAGGTTCATAAAAGTGCAAAGCACTATTAATTTAAGAACCTTTTAGATTCAAGAACCGATGGTTCATAAAAGAAGTGCAAAGCACTATTTGATTTAGATCTAAGAAAAAAAAAGTTTTTTCTTGTTTTTCTTATCTCAGAGAACCAAAGTTCATAAAAGTGCAAAGCACTATTTTTTATTTATTTTTATTTTTTCCTGTTTTAAAGAACCAGTGGTTCATAAGAAGTGCAAAGCACTATTTATTATGTGAAGATCATTGATCTTGTTTTTAGATCAATGATCTATTAGAGGAAATTTCTTCTCTCTTATAAAGGTTTTTACCTTTTTCTTGAAATTTTTCTCAGAGTTCTCTCTGTTTAAAGCTCTTGATTTTTTTTTCAAGAAAATGTTGTTGCCTTTGAATTGAGGTCTAGGGTCCTTTTTATAGTGCCCATAAATTAGTTAAAGTTTGTTAAAGAGATCAATCTCTGAGTGATTTGGGGAATTTTCCCCACCGTTGGATCTTTGATCCGAAGGCCTCTGTTTTACAGAAGAAAATTTTCTTATTTTAACAAGAACAGAAAAGATTTCTCAGAATTTTAATTCTGCTTGGCACAAATACTCCAGAGCGTGACACGTGTCGCGCTGCGCTGACATGTGTCGCGCAGCTGATTTTTTTTTTTTTTTTGCTTCTGCGCTGACACGTGTCGCGCAGCGCAGTTGATTTTTTTTTTGTGCGTTGCTGCGCTGACACGTGTCGCGCAGCGCGGATGCGCTGCGCGACTGAATTTTTTTTTTGTGCGCTGCTGCGCTGATACGTGTCGCGCAGCGCACAGCGCAGCTGCGCTGACACGTGTCGCGCAGCGCAGGTGCGCTGCGCAACTGAATTATTATTTTTTTTAAAATTTTATTATTATTTTTTTTTGCGCTGCTGCGCTGACACGTGTCGCGCAGCGCACAGCGCAGCGCAGGGGTGCTGCGCAACTGATTTTTTTTTTTTGTGTGCGCTGCTGCGCTGACACGTGTCGCGCAGCGCACAGCGCAGCGTAGCTGCGCTGATACGCGTCGCGCAGCGCAGCTGCGCTTGCGCAACTTCAACTTTTTTTTTTTTAGGTTTGCTCTGATGAAGTACGCTACCTTGGGCGCTGCGCTCCTTACGCTAACGTGTCTGATTTTGACACGTGGCGCTCTGCGTGCAGCGCAGGAGATCTGAAACGTTACTTCATTTATTTTCACTTTAATTTTCAAGATAGAGTTTTGCTCTGATTGGAGAAAAACAGAAGCATTGCTTCTTTTCCCACCTTGGAATTTGAACAGAGCTTTGCTCTGATTGGAGTAAACACGTTCTTCGGAATCGGCCAATCTCGAACTCCTGCAATTTTCTCGGGATCAACGGCGATTCCATCACCGGATACGACATGCCCAAAAACTTCGCTTCTTCAAGCCAAAACTCGCACTTGCTCATCTTTGCATACAATCTTTCTTGCCTCAATGTCTGCAGTGCGATCTTCAAGTGTTCTGCATGCACTTCAATACTCCTTTGAGTAGACCAGAATATCATCAACGAACACCACTATAAATTAGTCCAAGAATGGTGAAAAGATTCGGCTCATCAAGTCCATAAATATCGCCGGTGCATTCGTTACTCCGAAGGGCGTCACTAAGTACTCGTAATGTCCATACCGAGTTCTGAACGCAGTCTTGCAAATATCTTCTGATTTAACTCGGACCTGATGATATCCGGATCGCAAATCCAGTTTCGAGAATACTCTCGCGCCACTAAGCTGCTCGAACAATTCGCCAATGCGAGGGATCGGGTACTTGTTCTTAATAGTCACCCGGTTTTATTCTCGATAATCGATGCATATCCTCCTTGTGACATCTTCTTCTTTACTAGAAGAACTGGAGCTCCCCAAGGTGAATTGCTGCTGCGAATTCAACACTTCTCTAGCAATTCGGTAAGCTGCTTCTTGACTTCTTCCAACTCCACTGGAGCCATTGGATAGTGCGCCTTTGAGATTGGCGCTGCACCAGGTACAAGATCAATCGCGAACTCCACATTTTGTTTTGGCGGTAAACCCGAGATGTTCTCGAACACGTCCATGAACTCTCGAACTACAGCTGGCGCTTCCTCCTTATCAACTTCCATCGACAAAAGAACACTGTTTGTCGGCCTAACCCTAAACTCGACTGGCCCGACAGAACCGCTTCCTCCAGCAAAACAAACTCCGGATATCCGGGAATCTGGAAAATCACTTCATTTGTCCTACAATCAATGTGAGCGTGGACAGTGCCGAGAAAATCCATTTCCAAGACGACAACAAACAAAGGGATGCACGGGAATTGAATAATTCTAATGCGGGAAGGACATGAACAAGTAGGATACTTGAAACGATTTCACCTGAAGCCAAAGACTGAAGAAGATAAGCACGGTAAACAGGATTCAAGTTTGTGATAAAACATGAACTGGAAAGCAAGAGAAATAAGTCAATATAACGACCATGGAATAAGAAAGTGAATCAAGACCAGGACTCCAAGTTTCTTAAATAGAGTACCGCATTATAACTATGCTGCAGTTCATAGTTACAATCACATAACTCCACTCAAGTTGCCCAAATCCTAGTATCAGAATCAAGAAACATGGAGAAACAAAAGAGAACCAAAAGGTTTCAAGTCGAGATGCAAAGTGGTTTGCATATCGTCAAGGCGAAGGATAAAAGAAAGATATGATTCAAGAATCATGATAGCAATATGGCAGGACATGTTCCTAATCACGAGTATTCTGATTCGTGTATTGGGTCCAATACCCAACTACAAAAGAATCAAACTCGATTAAGCTATAACCTGGCTCTGATACCAAACAAACCATGTCACGCCCCGCTTCCCAGAGTACGCTAAGATCGGCACGTGACATAGCCAACCATGCTACCTGTGGATAGGAATTATCCTTCCACAGTCACATTACGGCTGTAGAGATATCAAGAACAGTAAAGTAAACTAATCTATCTAATACATGTCCATGAGCCAGAATAAATGAGTCAAGAAATAATATAATATACGGAAGCAAATGATCAAATAAACTAAACACCTGGAAAGTAAATCTGGATACCAACAGGATCCTCACTGCTCGGTCTAATAGCGCAGTACTCCTGATCAGTCTGCAACAAAGGTAGAGGATCTGGGCCATGCAAAACCAAGACGTCAGTGCGTCATAATATCAAGCAATAAAATAAACAGGGGTAGCAAGACATACAGGTATGTGTATGAACAGTAAAACATGTATAACAGTAATATAAAAGTGACAGTGAAGGGTAAGGCACAGGTGATGTGCAGTGAGTATTCTAAACTGGTCTACCATGTCAACTACTCTCAAGTCTTTGCAATCAATTTAATGAATCATCGATGTAACTCAATAGTATCTCGTGCGTACCCGGGATCACGGTCTAAGACTCTCGGGCTGAATCCGAGACGTGCCGCAAGGCAGTAAAGGGTGGATAGTATCCCGTGAGTGCCCGGGATCACGGTCTAAGACTCTCGGCTGAATCCGAGACGTGCCGCAAGGCAGTAAAGGGTAGTAGGTAATGACGAGTGATGTCAGCAGCATCACCCCAGAGCTGGCCTAGCCCATAAGACTGATCAGTAAAGGTATCGAACTGTCGAGTTACAAGTCAGGTTTCATCATTGATTTCCCCATACCCCCAAGTTATGTGTTCAAGTCAGGTATTAATATATCTGGAGCTAATGCCAACACAGGATCAAGTAAGTACAGGTTTGTCTGAATAGACAACAGGAAATGTCCGTAGGGACAACATGTCAAGGTTGTTGGCATTAGTAACAAGATCAGGCAACAGGTCAAGCTATAGTGCATCAGGTCAAGTCAGGTAGTGTATATAAATCCAATCATGTCAAGAAGTGCACGGTATCAAGTCGTATCAAGTAGTAGTGTATCAAATCATGTCAGGGGTGCACATATGTCACGTGGGTGCTCATAATCAAACTATAATAAGCATGGGTAAACAAAACAAGTATGAGGTACTAATGGAACAATAAAAATGGAACATTGTGATGTGGTATGCAAATAGGTACAGATTAAAACATAAGGATGCACAGTTATCGATTTGGGTTAAGATTATGGTTCCAACACTAATTAAATACACTTTATCAAATATGGAATGTTAAAATCTCATTAATATGTATTAAATGATTTAGGGATGCAATTGAATATATATTAGGCTAGATGTATGCAAATGGGTATCCGAAAGTTATAAACTATTTAAAATGGTACTATGGGCTATGCAAATAATCATTATGTGATTCAAATACGGATATGAGTATCGTGTATCGTAATCTAATATGTAACATGATATGTTTCAAGTTCTAAAACTAAAATTATATAAATTGAATATCGGAATGTTAAAAAGGAACATGTGGCATTAGATTTAATCTACAGATTTAATATGCGGTTAAATAGTATAATATAATATAAATAGCATGTAGCAAGTTTTACTTGCCTCGATCGGATCACAATACGGGATGCGTACGCAGCGTCAAATGTCGGTAAAAGTCTCGATGCACGCGCACACGTACAGAACAGAACCATGCAAAGCAAGGATGTGACCGCGCAGGCAGGGGATTTCCACAGGGTTGCTCGGATGATCGGCGACGGCACGACTCCGGCGATCACCGGGAAAACCAAGAACGTAGAAAGAAAAGAGAAGAAGAAGCTGTAGGAGAAGAATAAGAAGAAGAGAGGGTTGCTGCTCTGGGGTTGGTGTTTGGGGACAGAGGCGAGACAAGGGATCACCAGCGAAGTGTGTAGGTGAAGCCGGGGTTTGGTTTGGGTTCGGGTGAGTTGCAGGGTGTTCGAGGAAGGAGGCGAGGCAGTGGAGAAGGGGTGAGGGTCATGGGGTTGCAGGGGAGGAGAGGACAGAGGTGGTGGTGAGGTGAGGCTGGCGGGGTGATCGGAGCTCCGGCGAGGGTTAAGGAAGGGTTGCAGGGTTCCTGGTCAGGGCTCAGTGGCCGGATTCTTGGGGTGCAGGGGTTGTTGGGTTCTTTGGGGAGAGGGTTTGTCGAGGCCTGCAGAGGAGAGGAGAAGGGAAGGAGATGAGAGGGGTCGTCGACGATGCGGTTGAGGAGGTCGGAATTGAGGTGATGGGTTGCAGCGAAGACGGGTGTCGTCGAGGAAAGAAGAGAAGAGAAGAAGGATAAGGCCGAGGGTAGAGGCGAAGTCGGCGAGGGAAGGCCGACGAGATGGTCGGTGGCAGTAGAGAGCGCGAGGAGGGTGTGCAGGGTCAGGTTATGTGCAGTAGGGCGAAGGTGGGTTTAAAAAAACCGATGAAGGAATAACGGAGGGAGGTAATCATAGCAACGGAGGGAGGTGATGGGATCCCTCAGTGAATAGGAAATATGAGAGCTGTGAGAAAGGGGGGAGAGAGAGAGAGAGAGAGAAAGAAACGGTTAATTAGTTAGGATTTTAATATAAAAAAATATTTATATAAAGAAAGAGAGGGGGGAGAGAGAACTGTTGAAGATTTGATTTAAAAAATCTATTTGAATATATATATTTGTTAGGTAAACAGTTGTATATAAATAATTATAGTTTAGAAATATATTAATATAATATTAGTACGTTTTGAGATTTTGGCAAATACAAATTTACTCCAAAACACGCCCGGATCGGGTCTAAAAATTCAGATTTAAAATATGAAAAATATATGCGACTTCCAAATTTCAAAATGAATGCTACCCTAAAGAACGGATGCACGTACGTGCGCGTAGCCATCCAAACATGTCCGTTTCACTGAACGGAACGAGAACAATATGCGCGGATGCTACCACGGGGTTAGGGGTATCATGCAGGCTATGAAATGCAATTTTAATTTATTTTCTGTGACTTAAAATGTTATATCGTAAAAGATGCAATGCCAGATAAAAAGCCAGTATGCACTAAACATGAAAATATACAGTCTACGTAACAAATCAAGGTAATCTATAAATATGGATTAACAAGTTCAAGCAAGCGGGTCGGGTCGAATGCAATGTAAAAAGTAAAATACCATTCGCACCCAAAAACCCGTTAAATCAAGAAAATACCACAGATAAGTAAATACGGGAACTGGAATTGGTATAAATGTACTTGGCTGTTACACTTTGTGTCGTGTGTGTTTGTTTTCTTTGTGGTTGCCCGTGCATTGTATACGGAGACTAATTTACGTTGTCGCCCATAGGGTGTGGATTAGTCCAAATCCGTATTTTCTTAGATTTGGATTTTGGTTTGGGTTTAAGGATCGTTAATCTCATTTGAGACTAAAATCAACTTAAACGTTTGTTATGGATACGTTAGTCTAATTTTAGACTAAGATCGACTTAACGTTTGTTAAGGACACGTTACTCTAATTTTAGACTAAGATCAACTTAATAGGATCATTTAGATCCAACAAGAGAGCATTTGGACTCTATTGTTCTAGTTTAGGGACATTGCGGTCCAGTTTAAAGACATCATAGTCTGTAAAGTTTAAGGACATCATAGTCCATGAGTTTAAGGACCCCACAGTCCGTAAAATGTCTGGTTGTCGGGACTTGTCACCTCTCTGAAGACGTTGAAGGATTACAATGACAAATATCGGAGGAGTGAAGAGATGTACCCTTGAATCAATATTGGTTTGGAGATCTGTAGTCAAATTTGGGATAAAGATCAAAGATTTATGAGCATATGAGCTCAATTATTCTGAATTAGAGATCCGTGGCCAACTTGGGCTCGGCCCATTCATTTAAAATGTTAGACATTTAATTAGGCTCGGTCCTTTTTCATTTAACAATGCTGAGCATTGGTCCTGACAACTTTTTGTCTTTTATTGACTGCTGAGCATTCATTATGGCTCTGGGCTTTATCATTTAAAGAACAATTTATGTTCTCTCAGCGTACACATGAGGAGCACGTGGCGCGCTTGGCGCTGAGTGCCAGTCAATGAGCGCAGAGCGCTTCTGTTTAAGTAGTGCACACGTGAGGTGCACGTGGCGTGCTTGGCGTCGAGCGCCAATCAATGAGCGTAGAGCGCTTCTGTTTAAATAGCACACATGTGAGAAGCACGTGACGCGCTTGGCGCTGAGCGTCACTCAATGAGCGCAGAGCGGTTCTGTTTAAGTAACGTACACGTGAGGAGCACGTGGCACGCTTGGCCCTGTGCATCAGTCAATGAGCGCAGAACGCTTCTTTAAATTTTGAGCGCTAAGGCTTTGCAGCGTTATGCGCTAGATTTGGAGCGCTGAGGCGTTTCCTTAAACTTGGAGCGCTAAGGCTCTTTTTAGGTAGCTTTGCACTCTGAGAATTAAATTTTCTCTTATAAGAGATTTTGTCTCGTGGATCTAAGAATAAAGTTCTTATTTTATAGGAGATATTTCAGTCTCTTATGTTCTTGGTGAAAGGCTTTGCCTTTATGGATCTGCGATTCTAAGAGAATTGAATTATTCTCCCCCCTTTTTATAATGCGATGTTATAATCTCTTTTGTGAAAAGACAATTTGTCTTAAAGATCTATGATCTAGTGTTCAGTTGATAAAACTGCACATTTGTATTACATTTTTCCTACCATTTTCATATTAAAAAGGGACTTTATTATAATATATTATACATATGAAGGTTTATGTGTGAAAACACCATTTTCCATGTGTTAATATATTTTAATTAGCATTTGGTAGGAAAATGTATGCAAATAAATCTATTGACCAAATCCTAGTAGAAATAAGCCTACTAAATATTATTTGAGATTATTGTGCAGAATTTTCCAAGTTGTTATGCAGAATTTATCAAACAAATCAATTTGTTGAAGAAAACTTGCCAAATTAAGAAGCAAACCTTGGAGACCAAGTCTGGAAGCAACCGAGAGAAGATTTCTGAAATCTGAAGGTGCCTAGGATTGCCAAATGTCACAATTACAAAGCCCAAGAAAAATGATGAAATGATCTCCACCATTGGCCGCGGAACCGCGGCCAAACCCCCATGTTGGCCGCGGATCCGCGGCCTTCTAGAAGGATCAATTGCTAAAAATTTGGGGTATCAATCTCTGCTGAATTTTACCAAGTTTCCAACTAAAAGATTCTGGCTTTGCACTATAAAAGGACACCGAGAGCCTCTTGGAAAAGTTATCAAGCCGACGAGATCACGAAGTCCAAGACGGCTCACGCATCCAGGCTGATCATCAACGGTTCATCTACCTCCTTAGAAGAGATCGAGAAGCAAACTAGGTTTTTGTAATCATTTTCTAAGGAATCAAAGTGTACTTGATATTGTTGATTAATAAAGGTAGCTTTCTTCTTCTTATTCTATTTCTTAGTAGTTTAATTATTCAATTTCTTTCCATCTCGTTTTCTCCCAACATGCGCGAGTAATTCTTCGCTTGTTAGGGTTCGTAAGATTAGGGTAGGCTAATGGACGATAAAAATTCCTAAACCCTTTTTAAGTCCTATAAAGTTTATGAACTTTATCAAAAAAATCATTAACATTCTAATCGGGCGCGCTAACAATTCTTTGCTAGTTCCGACTGCGATTAGCGATTAGATTAATGATTGTTTTGGTAAAGGCTAGATATGAACGGAGTTCCGTGTCGAGATAAGGGTTAAGAGTGGGATTCTTTTTCCCTCCAGAAACCCTAATCTACACGCATCACCGCCGTTCTAGTTATAAATCTATTAAAGGATAAAAATGGTAACTTTTAATTAATCGTCCATAACTACTAAATCCTAACGAACCCTACAAGCCCCCTTATTATATTAACTACATCCTTAAAATAATCTAGATCTATATTTTACATTCTTGTTTAACGTAGATCTAGAAACCATTCTATAAAAATTCTTTATCCCTCCTCTCTTTCTCAACACATCTAAAGTAAAAGTAAAAGGTTCCACGTTTCCCTGAGGACGACCCGTACTCACCTCGGTCTAGCTACGCACGACACCGTTCTGATTGCGGTTAACTACAAACAAACACACTTTTTCGTGTCAATCATCTAGCAAAAGAATTAAGTTCTCTTTCTCATGAGATGCTTTGATCTCTTTATTTTACGTTGAAGAAATTCTTCTTCTGCCAAGAGCTTGCACTTCTCTCTGAGCTTTCTCAAAGTTTATGGGGGGATTCCTCTCTACGAGACTTGAACTCTTGGGGCCTTTATATAGGGTAGGCTGATTTGTTGAATCGGTTGAAGAGATCTTTTCTCCAATTGATTTGGGGATTTCCCCACCGTTGGATTTTTGATCTTAGGGCTTCTGTTTTACAGAAGGCAATCTTCTTGTTTTTAACAAGATTGGTAAATCTTTTCCATACAGAATTTATTCTGTATTTTGGTGATTTTTTAATCACCATTGGATCAATGATCCAACGGTGCTCTGATTTTCAGAGCATAATCTTTCCTGTTTAGAAAGATTCTGAGGAATGTTTCCTTAACGGAATTTTATTTTGGTCAATTGATGATTTTTAATCATGTTCGTTGGATCTTTAATCCAAGGGCCGAGAATATTTTGTTCTATCACTAGCGCTCATGTGCTTTGCACGTGGTGCGCTGCTTAGAGTGCAGCGCTCTTAGCGCTAGCGCTTACGTACTTTGCACGTGGTGCGCTGTCTTAGAGTCTTTGACTCTCAGCGCTGGCGCTGCTAGCGCTCTCGTGCTTTGCACGTGAGCGCTGCATCAGAGTCTTTGGCTCTCAGCGCTGGCACTGCTATGAACCGCTGCTTCATTTCAAATTTAAAAATTCAAACAGAGTTTTGCTCTGATTGGGGAAACAAATGCCCCCCACCGTTGCGCTCACGTGGCCTACTCGTGAGTGCAGCGGTGGCAGCATCTATGCCGTTGGATCAACTCAGAAATTGATACGGCTCTCGGTGCCTATAAATAGGGTCTTTGGCCCTTGAGATGATCTCTGTTCATCTTCTTTCTTGTTTTCTAAGAATTAATTATCCCTCAGATCCAAACTCTTTCCTTTAAGAAATTTCTTAAGAGTCAAAACTCTGCCCAACTTAGGTAAGAATTGAATTTTTTAACAGAGCTTTGCTCTCCTTAGATCATAAATCTAATAAAATATATTTTTAGGGTTTTACCCATTAACAGAGCCATGCTCATCTTTCGATCATAGATCTAAAAACTTTAGGGTTTTTTTTTATCCAGAGCCATGCTCATCTTTTAGATCAGAGATTTTCAAGAGATAATCTTTTTTAGGGTGATTTTAACTTATGAACTGGAACATTGTTCATGAAGAACTCTTAGAGTTCACAGATCTTGAAGATCTCGGAATTTTTAATTCATTAAAAACTTTACTTTAAATTTTCTGATAGGTTATTCCATCATTTTTTACAGAGCATGGCTCTTCAGAATTTTTCTTGAGGAATTTTTATTCCTTTCATTATCAGAGCTGACAGATGTCACTCTGTTGTAGAGCGCTGCTCTCAATGGGAGATTTACTCGTTAGCCCGAGGGCCTTCATTAAATAAGAATCCTCTTAGCATTTCCTCATTTAATGACAGTCTCATCAAATGATGAGACTGTTTTATTAATGATGAGCTGTCATCCAGATTATGTGGGTCCCCCGGTCCCTTTCCACTGCATTGCAGTGCGGAACAAATTTAAAGTACCTAGTGATAGAACTTAAACTGTAGAATTAACGGCTGAAAATTTTGTTCTTTTCCGCGCAAGTACTATGTATTTCGACACTTCTTTCCCGCTTGTCCGTTCGGAAAGCGGATTCCCTGAAGCGCCTGTTGATAGGGAGGTAGCTGTCCATCTTGGACTCTTTGCCTGGTAGTGATGGCTTAGGAAACAGGTTCAGATCTGCCGCCTAAGACTTTTCAATTTTATGAGCCGTGAGTGTCTCATAAAGTTTTTCTCCCTACAAGTCGAAAGGATCTCGTAGGTGTATTTTCTCTTTAGGAATCGTGAGGATTCCTAAGTGTGTTTTCTCTCGAGAGTCGTAAGGATCTCACAAGAGAATTTTCTTCCTTACAAGTCGAGAGGACTCGTAAGTGATTAATGAGCTGACCTGCTCCCGAGTCAAAGCATTGCTTTGATGGGGAGGTCGAGGTTTGACTTTGGCCATACGGGGTCAGTTGATGACGTATTTCCGCGGCGGGGTCATTTGATGACGTATTTCCGAGACGGGGTCATTGGATGACGTGTTTCCGCGACGGGGTCATTGGCTGACGTATTCCCGCGACGGAGTCATTTGCTGACGTTGCATCTGCTGTAACGAGACGAATATCGAGGTGGTCTCTAGGTTGCCTGTGAACCGTCGAGATTTGGAACTAGGGACTTTGCCGTGGCTCCGCTTTGCTGACGTTGCGTCTGCTGTAACGAGACGAATGTCGAGGTGGTCTCTAGGTTGCATGTGAACCGTCGAGATTTGGAACTAGGGAATTTGCCGTAGCTCCGCTTGGCTGACGTTGCATCTGCTGTAATGAGACGAATGTCGAGGTGGTCTCTACGTTACCTGTGAACCGTCGAGATTTGGAACTAGGGACTTTGCCGTGGCTTCGCTTTGCTGACGTTGTGTTTTCTGTAACGAGATGAATGTCGAGGTGGTCTCTAGGTTGCCTGTGAACCGTTGAGATTTGGAACTAGGGAATTTGTCATGGCTCCGCTTGGCTGACGTTGCGTCTGCTGTAACGAGACGAATGTCGAGGTGGTCTCTAGGTTGCCTGTGAACCGTCGAGATTTGGAACTAGGGACTTTGCCATGGCTCCGCTTTGCTGACGTTGCGTCTGCTGTAACGAGACGAATATCGAGGTGGTCTCTAGGTTTCCTGTAAACCGTCGAGATTTGGAACTAGGAACTTTGCCGTGGCTCTGCTTAGCTGACGTTGCGTCTGCTGTAACGAGACGAATGTCGAGGTGGTCTCTAGGTTGCCTGTGAACCGTCGAGATTTGGAACTAGGGAATTTGTCGTGGCTCCGCTTAGTGATGCCGCGTCCATGCTCTGCTGGCAGGAGGAGAAACGCCATTTTTGGTCTTCTGAGATGCAGATGCTGCTGTTGAGATCTGACTTTCCCTTTTGACAGGATCTGGTGGGGACATGTGGTTCTCTTTTCATTTATGCCCATGGATTGTATACAGGGGTCAGTATGGACTCGCCTGTATGGCAAAAGTTTCATTCTTTCATCATTTTTTAATTTCTTTCCGCGATACTCTATCATTTCAGCTTTTATATCGCGAAAGTCGCGATTGCCCAATCATTTCGGCTATTTTTCGCGGTGCCCAATCATTTCGGTTGTTTTCTTTTTCTTTTTACTCGCTGCTTTTTATTGCGAGTTGCCCAACCATTTCGGCTATTTTGTATGCATATATTTTTACTTGCTGATTTTGTTGCAAGTTGCCCTATCATTTCGGCTATTTCATATGCATTTTTGGCTCGCTGACTTTGGCCATGAGTATGAGACTTGGAATCTGATACCGATTTAGGCATCAGCATCGCTACAACTGAGATATTGTCAGGAAAGAATCATCATTTGCCGTAAAAGGACTTAGAATTTGATTCCAATTCAGGCATCAGCATCGCTACAACTGGGATATTGCCAGGAGCGAATCATCATCTGCCTTCGTCGGTTCGAACAAAGGTAGCTTAACAAATAGGGTTAGGATCCTGTTGACTAAGGCTTTTTGACATTATGAGCCGTATAGGTCTCATAAAGGTATTTCTCCCTATGATTCGTAAGGATCTCGTGGGTGCATTTTCTCCTTAGGAATCGTGAGGATTCCTAAGTGCGTGTTCTCTTATAAGTCGTAAGGATCTTACAAGAGTGTTTTCTCTTTATAAGTCGAGAGAACTTACAAGGGTTGTTCGCCATATGAAGATATCCCTCGTCAGTGGTGGGACTCTGTTGGGGAAATGTTTATTTGTGCCCGTGGATCGTATACAAGGGTCAATATTGAACCGCTTGTAGGGCAGTCTGGGAAAGGTGATGGCTTAAGAACATATTCAGATCCCTGTAGCTTAAGGCTTTTGAATCTTATGAGCCGTGAGGGTCTCATAAGAGGGTTCTCCTTACGAGTCGTGAGGATCTCGTAAGTGTAATTTCTGCTTACGAATCGTGGGTATTCCTAAGTGTGTTGCTCCTTTGTGAGTCGTAAGGATCTCACGCGGGTAGTTTTCTCCTTATAAGGTCGAGAGGAGCTTACAAGTGTCTTTTAACGAGATTGCGCCCTTTCGGGTTTTCACAAACTCGCCGGTACTCTTGCTGTTTTTACTCATGGAGCCCTTTCGGATTTTCATCCGTGCCCATCTTGCTTATGGACGTACCGTTTTTTTGGTTTTTTTTTGTGTCAGCCTTGGAATGCTATGGTCCGTAGTATTTTATAGACATCTCGGTCAGGCGTAGTATTTCTTCAAGAAACGGCCGTTTATTGGCCTGAAGGGTCTTTCGCCATGCATATCCATAAGCAAGTAAGCCCCACCTTGGTAGACTTTGTCTATGATGTACGGGCCTTTATAGTTCGGCTCGAATTCCCCCCGTTTGGCACGATTGGGGATCATAGGTCTCTTGACCACTAGCACGAGTTCGCCTTGGCGGAATGTTCTCGGCCTAGTCAATCTCTCCTATGAGCGCGTCATCTTTGTTTTGTAAGCTTCCAAGTTTTGCTGCGCCATGAGCCGGGTTTCGTCGAGGGCATTAAGTTCCTCAAGCCGAAGATGAGCATTCTCTTCGTCTGTTAGCTTGTAATGGACCGCCACTCGTAAGGAGGGTAGCTCTATCTCCAAGGGGAGTGTTGCTTCAGCGCTGAATACCAATGTATACGGCGTTGTGTTCGTGGCCGTTTTGAACGTAGTTTGATACACCCAGAGAGCTTCATGCAGTCTCTCGTGCCAGTCCTTTTTATTTTTGGACACCGTCTTTTTCACGATCTTCATCAAGGTTTTGTTGAAAGCCTCAGCCAGACCGTTAGCTCGGAGATTATAGACCGAAGAGTATCTCCAGTCTATATTATGTTGCGGCGCGAAGCGGCTGATTTTGTGACTTCTGTAGGCCGGTCCGTTATCGGAGATAATCCGTCACCGAGTGCCGAACCGATAGATGACGTGTGTCTTGAAGAAATAGAGGATATTCCCCGCCTTCACTTCTCTTAGTGGTACTGCTTCTGCCCACTTGGAGAAGTAATCAGTTGTCTCCAGTATGAACCGATGTCCACTGGATGATGCTGGTTCAATGGGCTCGATTATGTCAGTTCCCCACATTTCGAACGGCCAGCTAGCCACCGTTGGATGTAGCGGATTTGGATGCTGGTGGATAAAGTCCCCGTGAATCTGGAACGAGTGGCACTGCTTCACGCATTTGAGGCAGTCTTGGATCATTGTGGGCCAATAGTAGCCCATCCTTTTGATCTTCAGTTTCATCTTCGGCCCGGCTTGATGAGAACCGCAGAGTCCGTCGTGAGTTTCTTGGACGACCCTCCTCGCTTCTTCTAGTCCCAGTCATCTTATCCACAGAGAGTCGAACGATCTCTTATACAGAGTATCATTGACGAAGGCGAAGGATGGAGCTCGTTTCATAAGCTGATGTCTAGAGGACACATCTTCAGGTGTTCGACGGGATTTGAAGTAGTCTATAAAGACTTCTCTCCAATCCTTAGCCTTTTCCTGGTCTTTTATTTGTAGGGCCGTTTGCTCGGTCGCTCCCTTTTCTTCGGACGACTCTGGAGATATTTGTGCCGGTGCAAGAACCCGACGGCTTTGCACAACGATCCTTACGTCATCGAGGTTTTCGTCAGCCAATTCTTTAGCGAGCTTGGCTAATGCATCCACCTTGCTATTTTCCGCACGCGGTATGCTTTTCAGGGCGTAGGAAGGGATTCGAGTCAGCAGTTGTTGCACTCTCTCTCCGTATTTCACCAACTTTGGTTTGCACGTTTGATAATCGTCGTTTACTTGGCTAACGACCAGCTAGGAATCTCCGTATATGAGGAGGTTTTCGATCCCCATGTCGACGGTGATCTCAAGTCCTGCTATCAAAGCTTCATATTTGGCTTCATTGTTTGTCCTCAGCTCTGTTAGGGAAAAGGCAAAGCGCATTATCCCTCCTTGTGGAGTCACGAAGATGAGGCCTACCCCAGACTTGATTATGGGGGAGCTGTGCTTTCGCTTCTTCATGGAAGATGTCCCGTCGAAGTAGAGCTCCCACCGGGTGTGTCGGGACCCGGTTCTTGCTCACGGAGCAAAGTGCCACACGGAACAAAGTGCCGCGCTAAGTGTCATGTTAAGTGGGCGGGGGCCACCTCTTTAATCCGTAGGGGCCACCTCTTGAGTCCGTGGGACCCACTGTAGAAAATGGGGAATTTTCGGAATACATTCCGAAAAGGGACAGATCTGTACTATAAATGGAATGATACCACTCTTCAATACAGAGGCGCCTTTTAAGTGAACCAGCACTATAAGAGCTTGAGAACTCCATAGTTAAGCGTGCTCGAGCCAGAGAAGTTCTGGGATGGGTGACCTCCTGGGAAGTGGCCCCTGATCGGGTCTGGTTCGCCCCGAAGGACAAAACCGTGCGGCTTTGGCCAGAGCGGACAATACTCTCTGTATTGGGGGTGGGGAGTGACAGGGTGTTACTCTCTTCTTTCTCCCCGTCGATTGTGTCAAACGCGTGCTCGTCTGGCAATTCGCAATTTAGGGGTGAATCGGCAGGTATGGGATGCTCGGCGGGAAAGTCGGTGATGGCCTGGCCTTTTGCTATCTTGAGCGGTCGATATGTTATCGAGAACTCCATCAAGAGTAGGGCTCATTTAGCGAGTCGTCCTGTTAGTATGACTCTTGACATCAAATATTTGAGAGGATCCACCTTTGATATGAGATGGACCTCATGCGCCAACGCATAGTGCCTGAGCTTCATTATCGCGAAGATCAACGCCAGACAGTGTTTTTCAATGGGAGAGTAATTGTTTTCTGCCCCCAGGAGCACTCGACTCAAATAGTAGAGGGCTCTCTCCTTCCCTTGGTCGTTTTATTGTGCCCATAGCGCGTCTAAGGAACCCTCAAGGGCGGTTGTGTACAGAATGAGGGGCTTTCCCTTGACCGGAGCGGTCAATACCGGCGGATTCTGCAAGTATTGCTTGATTTCGTCCAGTGCACTCTGGCATTTGCGATCCCAGACGAACGGAGTCCCCTTCTTCATTAGATGATTGTAGGGGCGGCATTTGCCGGAGAGGTTGGTTATGAACCGTCGGATATATGCGAGATTTCCTTGGAGAGACCGCAGTTGCTTGAGAGTTCTTGACGGGGGCATTTCCATAATCGCCTTGATCTTCGAGGGGTCTATTTCGATGCCTCGATGTCGTACGATGAATCCTAGGAATTTACCTGAGGATACTCCAAACGCGCATTTCAGAGGGTTCATCTTCAGGTTGTATTTCCGAAGACGTTGGAACACTATTTTTAGATGCTCCCAATACTCCTCGTGCGATTTGCTTTTCACTACAAGGTCGTCGATATAGCATTCGACGAATTCATGTATGAGATCATCAAAAATCTTCGTCATGGCCCTCTGATGGCTAGCGCCGGCGTTCTTCAGGCCGAAAGGCATTACTTTGTAGCAGAATATGCCCAGAGGAGTCCGAAAAGCGGTATGCTTCTGGTCTTCGGGATGCATGTTTATTTGATTGTACCCTGATGAGTCGTCCATGAAGGAGAAGACTTCGTGAGTGGACGTGTTGTCTATCATCAGCTCGGTAACCGATACAGGAAAATCGTCCTTTGGGAAAGCTTTGTTGAGGTCCCGACGCAGATGCGCACCGTCCCATTTTTCTTCATCACTGGAACAATATTGGCGATCCAGTCAGGATACTGAACTTTTTGGATAAAGCCGGAGTCGATTAGCTTCTTGACTTCGGCGTTGATGCTCATTTCAAGTTCGAGCCGCATTCTTCTTGGTGCTTGCTTACTGGCTTGACGTCCGGAGATATCGCCAATTTATGCACCGCTATTTCCGGATCTAGCCCCGGCATGTCGGAGTAGTTCCGTGCGAAGCAGTCTTTATACTGCATGAGCACGTCTTTGAGCGTAGCCATCTTTTCTTCAGACAACAGCTCACTGAAGAACGTTGGCCGTGGGTCGTTTGCCGTTCCCAAGTCGATTTTTCTGAGGTTATCTGCAGTAGTGTGTATCCCATCTTCCAGCTCTTTTGGTGTCGGTGGAAAATCTGAGATCACTTCGTCATCCTCATTTTAGAAGCACCAGGACAGGTCATCCATATTCTCGGGCACTCCTTCTCCTGGCAGCGTTATCGCGTGATAGGTACGAGATCGTTTCCAAGACCGATGCTGATCTAGTTCTACTCTCGCTGCATACGTGGTTTTTGGTTCATGCGTCTGTGGCGGGGTTACCCTCCAACCGCTGGATAATGCGAACCTGCCTTGCTGATACTGGTCTTCTACCAAGTCTTTGAATGTGAAGCAATTTTTGAGAGGATGTCCTATCGCTCGGTGATAAGAGCAATAATCTGGGTGAGAGACCTCGTCTGCTTGTTCAGGGTGTTTGGATTCCGGGAGCGTCATCATCTGATGTTTCATGACAAGATCGAATATCTTTCTTGTCTTGTCTTGGGGAAAAGAATATTCTCGACCCATCTTCTTTATAAGAGATGGATCCCGGCTGCTCAATTTTCGATCGCGAGGTTTCTTAGACCCGCTTTGCTGCTGTCGAAATTTTTTCCGTTCTTCAGTTTATTTTTGCCACCGCGTCGAGTCTTCCGTATGATGGGCTGGCGACGAAGGGCATCGTCATTTTTCGTAGCCTGCTGAAGGAGGCGCTGCGTTCTGGGTTTTTCATAGATGGCCATTTCGCGGCTATGGTCATCCTGGACCTTTTGACCCGCTTCTCTTATTAGCTTTTCCATCTGTTCTTCGAACGACGTACTTAGCACTTTCATGGCGGGACCTCGTTTTGGTTCAGGGTTAGCATCTTCTAACAGAGTATCTCCTTCTTCATCAAAGTCATGTATAACGTTGCAGCCATAGAATCGCTCCCGTTTCTTGGATGGAATATATCCAAACACGATCGTTTCCATTCTCCCATTGGGCAACTTTCGCTGAGTTCTAGAGACGTTCCAGATCCTGTTGTAGAACTGAGCTTGTCGAGCAGTCTGTTTGAAGGGTACGCCTTGGCGCCTCAACGGCCTTTTTAATCCTTCTGTGTAGTATCTGGGCAGACGGATGGGCTGGAGCCTGTCGAGCGTAGAATCGGAGCCATGCCAGATTTCTTTCTCCCCTTTGGTTTCCGCAGACCGAAAAAAGAGGATCACCTTTTCATCTTTTCGCCTAGGAGGGACGTAGAACGTCTGCAGTATTTACACACTGTAGGTATCAAGTACGTCGAGCTCTTTGTAATGCTTTTGCGAATTTATGGCGATCTGCAAACTCTGATCATCTCCAATGAAGGCTTGCACTGATGGACGAGCCGAGAATACCGCATTGACCTCATCTTCAGAGTTACTGCCAAAGACCAGAATAAGGGTAGACAGTCCCGACTTGTTGTATCGGGGAGGTCCCGAATAGACTATCTCTTCTTCCTCCTCGATATCGCTCCTGAAGACCGGAATGGTGGTGATAGCTTTTTGCTTATCCTCAGGTTTATGGCATCTTTTCGTGTCTTCAAAGTCTTGTAAGAAGTACTTTGCATCTTCGTACTTTTGGACTTCGTTTACGGAGAATGGGTTCGGCTCCCCTGTCACAGTGTATTCAAGCCCATATTTGAAGTACTTCATACACTGATGCTGTGTAGAAGGGATAATATTGTACCCGTGTAACCAAGGCCGGCTGAGCAAAGCGTTGTAGAAATTCTTGGCGTCAATGACGTGGAACTTGATTTTAGTGACGAGCAGCCCAAAGCATAACGTCAGTATCACAGACCCGAGCATCCGTGATGATTGGGAGTCGAACCCGGAGATAGTGATTTTATCCCGAGCGAGGTGTTGAACGCTCATGCAGATTTCTTTTAGCACCCTCATATTTAGGAGATTGACAGAGGACCCATTGTCAACTAGGATCTTCCCTATCTTAATGTTATGGCAATACCCGGAGACATATAGGGGACGGTTGTACTCGCATGTTCCGAGGAGGAGATCTTCATCGCCAAAAGTGATGTCAGCTGTGTGAATTTCTTCCAGCTCATCCTTCATCTTTTCTTCGGCGATGAAAGCTTGAAACTGGTCAGGCTCTTGTAATGCCTTGATCAGAGAATCTCTCGCCTCTTTGGATAGAAAAAGGGCATCGAAAATGCTTAGCTGCGAGGGTATCTTCCTCAGGTGTGCCAGAACGTTGTAATCCATCTTGTTTTTCTTGGGCGGGTCCTTGGCTGCCAGCTCTTCGACGACTCGGTCATCGAGGGTGATATCCTCAGGGACCTTTTCTTTCCCCTTATCCTTTTCGTTCGATCCTTTGTTTGTGGGTCTGAGATTCTTTTCAGGCAGCGTGCGATTGCGCAGCTGAATGTTTTCGCAGGTATTCATCTCTTCTGTCTCAGAGATGGATTCCTTGAAGAGAGGTCCGAGGGCTATTTCTTCATCAGAATCACTCCCGAAGGTGAGAACTTGCGATCCCCCGGAATTAATCATGTGGCATTCACCGACAGTTCTTTTATGCTCGTCTGTCGTGCTTCTCTGTTCCCGACGAGTTTTGCGCTTCATCCGCTTGAAATGCTGCCGGTGAGCAACGTATCCCTGCCACCAATTTTTAAAGGCATTGCATTCTTCAGTAGGGTGTGTGGTCCTCCGATGGTACAAGCAGCAGTCTGGATGTGAATTCTCTTCATTAAGGTGTATCCTATCAGGAGTGTTTCCTTCGAAGGGTGGCAGCTTCATTCCCATCGATATGGCTTTGGCGAACCTTTTTCTTGTCTTGAACCTGCTTTTGCTGGTGGCCGAAGTGCTTCATCCGGTTGGAATACTCTATGGCTTCTCAATACCGAAGCTTCTTCAATGTGATGCCGACGCTTGGCCATCTCGTATATGGCCGTTTCCCGCTCTCTGTCAGCTTTGCTTTTCTGAAGAGCTTCGTTCAACAACCTATCAATCAATTCGTCCGATGGCTCCAGGGATTTTGATTCCGGTTCTGGATCTGCCCCCAGTCTCTCTGTATCAGGAGCTTCTTCACCATTTATTGACGAGTGAGAGATCATGTGGCAGCTTGCCATATAGTTCTCAGGTCCATCTGACGAGTCATCTCCCCCATCATTGTCATCATCTTCGTCCTTAAGGATGTGCTTGAGAAACTCTTAGAGCATGACCGGGGTTCCCGCCTTCTGGTTATACTCCTCCAGCGCGTCGATATATTTTTGCAGGTCTGTGCGCTTGTCATCAGGCTTCACGGGCTTTTTGGTCTTCTTCTTCTTCTTCGAAGTCTTTGACGGCCGGGCCTGAACGTTTTGATTATCGCTACCAATTCTTGGAGTCAGGCGCGGCTTCAGCATTCCCTCAATGATCTCGGGTTCCAGCGGACTTTTCCACCTGATCGCCGGGTATGTGTGAAGATCTTTCAGCATTCTTTTCGTCTTGGCTGAAAGAGCGACCTCCCATGGAGCTTCTTCTATAAAAGAGCATGATGCCCCCGGTGTGTCCCCCGTTTTAAGAGCGTGCGGCTGTGGCGGGTTTACTTTCCAATTCTTGGACAATGCGAATTTGCCCTGTTGGTATTGGTCTCAATCCAGCCTTTGAAGACGAAGCAATTTTCGATTGGATGGCCTACCACTTGGTGATAGGGGCAATAATTGGGGTTGTTGGCATAGCCTGGCTGCAGCGGACGTCTGGGATCTGGCAGATTGATGAGTCTGTTGTGCACTGCCAGCTCGAACAGTCTCCTTGTTTTATCCCGGAGAAACGAGTAAGGACGCCCCAGTCTCTCCTTTAGGGATCGGCGTGGACGCACGTTGCTTTGGCGAACAACAGGTTTTAAGTCGCTCGGCTGTTATTGAGCATTGGCGACAAAGGTGGCTTTCCCTTTGCCCTTTTCATTCCGCGGTTCTATCTTTGAAAAGGAAGGTTTATGACCCATCTGGTCCATTTAGGCCAGCTTATCAATCAAAGTCTGAAAGGTAGTCGGCTTGAAAAACATCATGAACTGTGATATGGTCGCCCGCGGATCGAGGGTATCCACGAACATGCCTACTGCAGGAGCTTCTTCGATGCGTTGTTCGCATTTTAACCATAGGTTCCGCCATCGGATTGCATACTGCACCCATGTCTCTCCCGGCTTCACCCTGGCATTGATCAACGCTGTGATTGGGGTGTGCTCGCTAGCGCTCGGGAAACGTTGTGTAAACAGTAACTCCATTTCTGCAAATATCTTAATGGAGTCGTTTGGGAGCTCAGAATACCATTCAAACGCTATCTCCGACAAGCTGCCAACAAACTGGCGAAGCAACAGTTTGTCCTCACCCCAGTATTACTGCACAAGGCTCTGAATTGAGCAACGTGCTAGTGTGGATTCCCCGTCCCTTTATATACATGGAATTTAGGGATCGTATATCCCGGCGGGTACTTTATTTGGTCGTACCAACCAGGAAATGGTCATCCAGTCTTAACAATTTGGCCGGCCGTTTCGTTTGCCTGATGAGCTCGTATCTGTTGAGCGATATAGTCATCCAGGACGGCTTTGGAAATGGTCTCTTCCTTGGCTGCTGAACAAGCCGGAAGAGGGTTCAATGTCTCTCCCCTATCATCTTCAAGGATAATCGGAGGGTTTTCAGGTGGAGGATCCGGCTGTAACATCATCCCGACCATGTCTTGGAATAAAAGCGTCATTCGTTTTATGTTGGCAGCTTGTTCCGCTGCCTCTTTGTCCTTCTTCTCGAGGATTCTGCGGTGGAATTCGGCATCGGTTTTTGTTCATGACGCTGCTCTGACGACGTTTCCGGGCTTTCTTTTGGCCCAGTAAGTGCGGCCATCTGTGTTAATATTTCCTGGAGCTTCTGTTGTTGCTCTTGGGCCTTTGTTACGGATCTAGTGAATGGTCGATGGCCAGTAGAGATACGGCTATCCTCTTTCCTGATGCCGTATAAACAGTGTGCACCACCATGCTCCCAGACTTAGGGCATTTAGATTCAGTGTTCTTAAGATTCGTCGCGGATATGGAGACTTTCTCCGGCCTCCTTCTTTTGTGGGCGGTCTAAGTTGAGGGAACCATTGCAGCGGGCACCCAAGTAGACGACACCTTCTGTGGTACGATAGGGTGGTCCTTCTCTTGCCGAACTTTCATCTTTCTCGGTTGGCGGGAGTAGTCTTGGTTGATCACCGAGTCTTGGACCTGTCGCCAAACTTTATGAATTTTAGAGGACAGCCGCTGAGGGGGCTGCTCTGGCTTCTCCTTTGTAGCGTTCTCCATAGGTGGAGGAGATCTTTTTAGCACGGCCTTCGGAAAGTTCTTGCGCACCCTCCTAAGTGGTTCAAAGCTGTTCCCAGTTGGAACAGCAGTATCAATTTCCACCATCGGAGCTGGCGGAGTCAGTCCAGAAGAAGAGATGCCCCTATTCTTCTTTACTCGGCGCCAGTGACGACGGCGAGCATGCCGTGCTGATGGGACCAGCTCTGTTATGGGGGTAGCTTCGTCATGCCCCCTGTTCTGGCGGAAGGTTGCTGCCGGCGTTAGCCTGTTGAAAACTGACGTCCGTTGAGTGGGAATGGCCAACCTATCGAAGGCAGACTTTCGTGCAGGGGGAGCAGTTTTGATGACTTCGCTCGGAACGGGAGCTGAAACGGTCCGTCTTGCAAAGACCGACTCCTTAGCAGGGGAAGTCGCTCTGATGACTTCAGGAACAGGAATGACTATCCACTTTGGGATGGCCGCTTCAGGTATCGCAGGCTTCTTCATGGGCCCACTTGAGCTTTGGCCCAGTCTATTGAAAACCGAGGCACTGGACTTAGACGACCCGTTGAGAGGGGCCGCGGTAGTTGTAATCCGATCAAAGACCGACTTCTTCGGAGCTTCTTGCAACGGCAATGAGGCGTTGAAGCTCATTGGTGGGAGCATGGTCCCAAAGAATAGCCTGTGGTGGCTTGCGTCACCTGGTCCACCGACATCGTAAAAAGGGAGGCCGCTTGAGGCCCGTAGGTCACTCCTCCGGCGAGGATGGAGTGGGAGTTATTACCGTTGTTGCAGTTAGTGCAGTTGAAAGCCAATGATCTTCTATTTTCTGCATGGAGCAAGACACCAAATCTTAGTATCTTGAATCCAGGGGCAACCATAGCAAACCGCGATTCGTTCGCGAAACACGACACACGAAGTGTGGAGTGGAAAGAGGAAAAGGTCCCACCGGGCGTGCCAGAATCTGTTCTCCGCCGAAAGATGCGACCGGGACATTGGGACGTCTGGCCTGAATTTTTAGGAGCAGATACTATTTGGTTTTATCCGTCCACCTCTCCGAAGATACCAAGTTGATTTATGGCACCGTGTACCGGAGGTTTAGACGGATGCTGCCGTTGTAGCAGACTTCGTCAGATTCCCCCTCGTTTGAGGGGTTTTTGATTGTGGAGACGCTCTTCCTTGCAGGCGCAAGCCCCTGCAGTTAATTACGCTACCGCATCGCGGTAACAACTTTCTCCTTCTCCATATGGTCACTTCGTGTCGTGTGTGTTTGTTTTATTTGTGGTTGCCCGTGGATTGTATACGGAGGCTAATTTACGCTGTCGCCCGTAGGGCGTGGATTAGTCCAAATCCGTATTTTCTTAGATTTGGGTTTTGGTTTGGGTTTAAGGATCGTTAATCTCATTTGAGACTAAAATCAACTTAAACGTTTGTTAAGGATACGTTAGTCTAATTTTAGACTAAGATCGACTTAACATTTGTTAAGGACAACGTTAGTCTAATTTTAGACTAAGATCAACTTAATAGGATCATTTAGATCCAACAAAAGAGCATTTGGACTCCATTGTTTTAGTTTAGGGAAATTACGGTCCAGTTTAAAGATATCATAGTCTGTAAAGTTTAAGGGCATTATAGTCCATGAGTTTAAGGACCCCACAGTCCGTGAAATGTCTGGTTGTCGGGATCCGTCACCTCTCTGAAGACGTTGAAAGATTACAACGAAAAATATCAGAGGAGTAAAGAGATGTACCCTTGAACCAATATTGGTTGGGAGATCTGTAGTCCAATTTGGGACGAAGATCAAAGATTTAAGAGCATATGAGCTCAATTAATCCGAATTAGAGATCTGTGGCCAACTGGGGCTCGGCCCATTCATTTAAAATGTTAGACATTTAATTAGGCTCAGTCCTTTTTCATTTAACAATATTGAGTATTAGTCCTGACAACTTTTTGTCTTTTATTGACTGCTGAGCATTCATTATGGCTCTGGGCTTTATCATTTAAAGAACAATTTATGTTCTCTCAGCACACACGTGAGGAGCACGTGGCGCGCTTGGCGCTGAGTGCCAGTCAATAAGCATAGAGCGCTTCTGTTTAAGTAGCGCACACGTGAGGAGCACATGGCGCGCTTGGCGCTGAGCGCCAGTCAATGAGCGCAGAGCACTTCTATTTAAGTAGCGCACACGTGAGGAGCACGTGGCGCGTTTGGCGCTGAGCGCCGGTCAATGAGCGCAAAGCGCTTCTGTTTAAGTAGCGCACACGTGAAGAGCACATGACGCGCTTGGCGCTGTGCGTCAATTAATGAGCGCAGAGCGCTTCTTTAAATTTTGAGTGCTAAGGCTTTGCAGCGTTGTGCGCTAGATTTGGAGCGCTGTAGCGCTTTTTTAAATTTGGAGCGCTAAGGCTCTTTATAGGTAGCTTTACGCTTTGAGAAATAAATTTTTTCTTATAAGAGACTTTGTTTCGTGGATCTAAGAACAAAGTTCTTATTTTATAGGAGATGTTTCAATCTCTTATGTTCTTGGTGAAAGGCTTTGCCTTAATGGATCTGTAATTTTAAGAGAATTGAATTATTCTCCCCCTTTTTTATAATGCGATGTTATAATCTCTTTTGTGAAAAAACAATTTGTCTTAAAGATCTATGATCTGGCCTAAGAATTAAGTTCTTTTTCTCATGAGATGCTTTGATCTCTTTATTTTACGTTGAAGAAATTCTTCTTCTGCCAAGAGCTTGCTCTTCTTTCTGAACTTTCTCAAAGTTTTTGGGGGGTTCCTCTCTACGAGACTTGAAGTCTTGGGGCCTTTATATAGGGTTGGCTGATTTGTTGAATCGGTTGAATAGATCTTTTCTCTAATTGATTTGGGCATTTCCCCACCGTTATATCTTTGATCTTAGGGCTTCTGTTTTAAAGAAAGCAATCTTCTTGTTTTTAACAAGATTGGGAAATCTTTTCCTATACAGAATTTATTCTGTATTTTGGTGATTTTTTAAGCACCATTGGATCATTGATCCAATGGTGCTATATTTTCAGAGCATAATCTTTCTTGTTTGGAAAGATTATGAGGAATATTTCCTTAACAGAATTTTATTCTGGTCAATTGATGATTTTTAATCATGTTCGTTAGATCTTTGATTTAAGGGCCGAGAACATTTTGTTCTATCGCTAGCGCTCACGTGCTTTACACGTGGTGCGCTTCTTAGAATGCAGCGCTCTTTTCGCTAGCGCTCACGTGCTTTGCACGTGGTGCGCTGCCTTAGAGTCTTTGACTTTCAGCGCTGGCGTTGCTAGCGCAGCGCCGACGCTGCTAGCGCAGCGCCGACGCTCTCGTATTTTGCACGTGAGCGTTGCATCAGAGTTTTTGACTCTCAGCGCTGGCGCTGCTATGAAGCGCTGCTTCATTTCAAATTAAAAAATTTGAATAGAGCTTTTCTCTGATTGGAGAAACATGGGTATTTGTTCTTTATCGTTACTCGGTTCAGCTCCCGGTAGTCTATGCGCATCCGTAGCGATCCATCATTTTTTTCACCAACAAGACTGGTGCACCCCACGGCGAAGTTCTTGGGCGAATAAATCCTTTCTCCAGGAGTTTTCTAATTTACTTCTTCAATTCAGTCAACTCAACTGGTGCCATCATGTATGGTGCCTTGGAAACCGGTGATGTCTCTGGAATCAAATCTATCGAGAATCCCAAGACTCGTGGAGGTGGTAGACCTGGTAAATCTTCAGGAAACATGTCAAGAAAATCCCGGACGATTTCTGGTGCGGGGTTTTCATCAATCTCCATAGCCATTGCCATCAATACCTTCGGTTTGTCTCTACTACTTGGTTGGCTCCAAAGACTCGCTCCCTCCTTCAAAGACAAATTCTGGGTGATTGGGTGTAACGTTTCTGAAATCGTTATATGAATTTTTCCGTTTTAGGATAAAATAGTCGGTATTTTCCGTTTTAACCCGATTATGATCAAACTTCTATATACACTTCACGTCACCTAGTTTAGCTTAAATGAAGCTAGTGCGCGGGCTTTAGGGGTCAATGGGAAGTTTTGGTTCACATAGAATTTTTTCCTAATTAAATATTATTTTAATGCTTTATTTGTGCATTTTATCAGTGGTAATTAATTTTTGGTTTGGGTTAATTACTACTAATGTGAATCTATGCTAATCTAATCGCTAGATATTTTGTTGAACCATTCATTCTAATATCTAAATATTTGTAGTGACAAAAGGATTTAATTTTAAAAGAAAAGAAAAGAAAGAAAAGATGACATTTGCATTAAATGTGCATTAATTGCATTTTTAGCTAGATTTTTCCATTCTTTTACACAAAACTCCCCCCCCCCCTTTCCTTCACCAAGGCCGGCCACTCCCAGTTCTTGCTGCCCCATCTCCTTCTTCACCTCATTTTTTCATTTTAAAGCTTGAAAAATTCATGAAAAATCCAAATTTAATCACCCAAACTCAAATATAATCAAAACCCATCATTCTTCTTCTTCAAACTAGCTTGGATCTTCATTCTAGTGAGGATTTTGGAGGCTAAAGTTTGGATTTCTTTCTTGTTTCAAGTGGTGTTCTTGTGAGGTATAAAACCCTAACCCTAATCCTTAATTGTTATGTTTAGATCATACGCTAGCTATTTAATTGTTTAATTATAGCTTTAAATTCATGTTTAATTCATTCATGATAATTTAAATGAAGTTCAAGTTAGGATTTAACTTGATGAAATGGTTAATTGTTATTTGAAGATTATGAAAACTTAACCAAATTGCTAATTTGTTAAATAATATTTTCCTAATCGGATAATTAAGCTAATTAGCAAACTAAACTTTTGCTAATCTTAATCAAGTGAGATTAAAATTATAATAAAGGTTTAAATGGTTTAATCTTGCTAATTAGTGATGTTTGTAAATGCTAGTTTAGTAAATAGCTGTAGTTTTGTGATAAAATGATATATTGCTTACTAGGTTTTTCTAAAACATAATTGGGCGAGTTTAAAATTATGAAAGTGGTTTGAATAGCTTAGTTAAGCTGTTTTAAGATGTTTGATATCGCCGGAATTGTGTTAGCTTTAGACTTGTGTTTTGAATGCACTATCGGTACGATCAGGGTCTAGACTTGGTAGTTGTGTCGCTTTGCGTTCCTAGCTAGGGTCGTGCCGATGTCGTTCGTGTCTTTGTGTAGCTTTTGCTCTTGAGTTGGTTTCGTAGTGTCGCTACGCACGTTAGCCACTTGACGAACACTTGAGAGTATGTTTGGAGTTGGTGCGTCGGTCAAACGTAGTTGGTACGTGTTATTGATCGATTGCTGATATACACTTGTTATATTGTTATATGCTTTCAGGATCGCAGGCGGGAAATTCGGGCGCTGCGAGCAGAGGAAAGCGAATAGTTGGCTTTACTTAGCCAGGATGGTTGGTGAGTATATTTAACATCTACAGGAGGGTCGTCCGCATGGCGTTATGCGTCTGGGCTAGATCAAATGACATGACTATTAGTTAGAAATATACGGATATTGATTGTGCATGTATACCTTTGTTGCTTATCTCATTTCTTTGTGTATGGACTTAGTACTAATGAGACACAACACCATTATTGATGTTTCATGTTTCACGAGCACTAATTGTATGCTACACACACACCGTCAATAATTGTCATGACACGCACAACACTTATACATATGTGATATTGTATTGTTTAGGGATATTGAGACATGATCCCTATTCTCTTTTGTGCATATGACATATAGCATATCTGTATACCTGCATGCTTACACATATGCCTTGCTATGCACACATACTTACATGTACACCGTGCATACATACTTACATGTATACTCACTTGCCTAGATAGGGCTACACATACCTATGTGGTGCTGTTTTGTCATTGACGTGGGGTCATTGATTCTTATGCATTGGCGCATATGATAGTAGTATACCTTGTCATGCATATATGCTAGTTACCTATATACCCATATAGTATCGTACTATTAGTGACAGGTATATACACATATGAGACATAGCTACATGTACAGCTTGCATACCTACTTACACATATACCTGGAGGGTATTACATCATTATTGATAGGTAGATACACATATCTTGCGATATCGACATGGTTACGCATACCTGGCTATAGCTACATGTTCACCTTTATTTGATGTTGTATAGACTTGGAGGAAATTAGGAACCGCATGATATATATATTAACTTGTTGCAGTTAAATAGCGGTTTTTTTCTTTATATGCTCATATTACTGTTTCATATTGCATATATTACATTCATGAATTTCATATGATGTTCTCTGATATTTTTACTCCTAAGTATATATAATAGTGGAATGGGACGCTGTTATATATGCTTATATACATATATTAGTGAAATGGGACGCTAATATATGTGTATTGATTCATGCATTTATACTTATTCATTACTTGATGTTTTCTGGATTTGAGGACCGTGGTAGTTTCATGAAATTATGCATTATTTCAAAAACCCGGTTTCTCTTGATATGATATTTCAGCAGCCACCATGAGTTTTATCGGTTCTGATATATATACCCAATGCGAGGAGGCGTAGTGGGCCGTGTGAAGCTACATGGTGGGGCCTAGAGGCACCCCGGGGCGAGAAAGGTTTTTCGACGGACCACGCCGATGAGGCCTGACAGGGGAACCATACCTATCGGTGACAATACCTTTGACTCGACGGGTATCATGGGGATACAGGCCGGGGTCATGTACGTATGGATACGTCGGATTTCGAGTGTCAGAGCTAGGCACTCGAGTTTTCGGATAGCGTATGATACGTACCTATTAGGGGGCCAGTCGTCGTGACAGCACCTGATAGTCCAGTATTTATGTGTCGATGCTAGACACTTGTTTCATGATATTTTTGGGTGTCGATGTTGGACACTCACTTTATATGAAACTTACTCGGATACTGGATATTGGATATATGAGATATACTTGACATTGTACATTCAGGATACATGAGATTTACTTGACACTGTACATTCAGGATATATGAGGTTTACTCGATTTTGTACATTCAGGATAGATGAGATTTACTCGATTTTGTACATTCAGGATAGATGAGGTTTACTCGATTTTGTATATTCAGGATATATGAGACTTACAGGATATGAGAACCAATTTGGGGGCTGATTTGAGAAAATTTAGGATTTAGATTGTCTTGAAGGACGTTGGTCCTGTCACGAGATCAGGATTCCGTGAGAATGACATGTTTTATTCCATACTCCTCATTTATGTTATATGCATTGCTTCATGTATTAGTTGTACCAGCTAAAGTAGCTTTCATGACTGTTGCATATACATATTGTCATATTATTGCTTCATGTATTTAGTTGTACCTGCTAGAGTACCTTTCATGACTGTTGCATATATATGACCATTTATTGCTATCCGCTTGCATGTATTAGATTCGCGTTGTACGTGTATACTTGCGATTACCTGCATATGTTATTTACTATTCACGAGTTGGCAACTCACCCCCGTTGTGCCACAGTGTTTTGCAGGTAGTCCCTCAGGGCAGTCGCGGCAGGCTTTTCATCTTTCATATCATCTTTCGCCGCGAATACCGCTTCGGCTGACTGCGTACAGTTTTGCTATAGGTGGGTTGCGGTTATCCGATATTGCTTATTGTATATTCGTTGTATCCTGTATTCTTCATCTACAACTTTCATGTGTATGACTTAGAGACTTGACGTGAGGACGATATTGTATGTTTTGATGACTTAGATGTCTTTTATGCAGTTTTACTTATATCGTCTTTTATTTCTTCGCTACGGCGTCGTATATCTGTTGTGGTGGTTGTTTTCCACCGTTGGGCGTGGATTTGCTCCCGTTGGGGATACTTTATTTTATATTTATGTTGTACCCATTTTTGGGGTTAGTTTTTACAAAGGAGTTGCTGGCAAAATTTTTATGAAAGTAAAGTTGGACTTTAAAGAATTTGGTTTGAGATTTTAAAAGTTTTGAAAATGCTATTATCACTTACTACTTTTGATGGTTTAGATTGCTGGGTTTTCGGTTTACTTAAATTGCGTTATGCCTATAGATGTTGCGTAGTTTAAGGGCCGTCGCGTGCCAATTTCGGGTCGTGACATTGGGAATGCGGAAAGTCACATTTTTAGCTCGGCAATCAATAATCGCGCGGAATGTACACATCCAATCCATCCCGAGAATTGCGTCATAGCTGCCTGTTCTGATTAAAAGGAAATCGCATAGAATTCCCTGCCACACACTACTGCTGGACAAGACCTACATTCTCGACTAGATACTATAACACCATTACCCGTATGTATTTCACATCCCTTGGTCAATGGTTCATGTGGCATGGAGTGTGCATCGACAAAATGTGCAGATATGAAACAGTGTGATGCTCCGGAATCAAACAGTACTCTAGCTGGCATAGAATGAACGAGTAGAATACCTGTAACAACTTCCCCTGAGGCCTCTGCCTGCTCGGCGATCAGGATGAAAGCCCGCCCTTGACCGCGGCCTGTATTGGTTTGTCTCTGTTCTAGCGACCTCTACTGTTGCGGTCCAGGCCCTTCCTGTAGCTCTGTTCGCTGAGGGCACCCACTCACCCGGTGCTGGTTGGATCCGCAAATCAAACACTGTCCCTTAGCACGGCGACAGTCCTTCTGGGTGTGCCCGTCCCTGTGACAATAGCCGCAGACTAAGGCTTTCCTCTTTGGATGCTGCTGGGGCACGAAGGGACGCTTCATCTGCGTCATCCCTGGCCTGTGAACTAGTATGACCCCTCGGGACGGTGTGTGAGTACACGTCGGAACAACCGAGGGACTCCTATCATTCGAGTTGGGTCCCCTGAATTTAATGATTAGCTTCTCCTGAATTCATGCAGCGTTGAGCACCTGCACGAAGGTCTGCAACTCGAGTGACGTAATCAACTGTTGCAGCTCAAAGTCAAGTCCCTGTAAGAAACGCGTGGCCCTGGTGGCCTCTGAAGCGACCATATATGAAGTGAATCGGCTCAGCCGGTTGAATTCTGCCGCATACACGTTAACGGGACGGTCGTTCTGCTTCAGTAAGATAAATTTCTCTTCCATCTTTGCCTTTGCGGTTGGGGGAAAATAGTGGTTTAAGAAGCACTCTTTGAACTTGCTCCGCTCGATCGGCCCATCCAGTCTGCACTCTTCGATGGACTACCAAGTACGTACTTCGTCCTCTAGCTGGATCTTTATTACATTCACCTTCTCTTCATCGGGGACCCGTGTGGCCGTCAGTAGGTTCTCCACATTGACCAGTCATTGTTCGGCCTCAAGTGGTTCGGCTAATCCCGTAAACACGGCTGGGTGTAGTCTCCGGAAATCCGACACAGTGCCAGTCCTGGCAGAAGTAGCTGGCGTGGTGGTGCCCTCGGGTGCAGTAACAAGAGTGGTGGATCCCCTTAATGCGGTAATTGCCCTGAGTCCTTCGGTAAGTAGGTCCGTCTTTCTCTCTTGGGCTTCCGCAAGGGTCGTTAGCGCATTCAGGATCCTCTCTGTGCAATCTTGAGAACTAGAGTCCAAGGAGAGGTCGTTCGGAGAAGTCATGTCGCTGAAAAATTGATGAATGGATATGATTAGATACAAGGATGAAAGTGAGAAATAATGAAGTGAAAATAATATAATAAAGCGTAGTTAATGTTATCACTTAATACTAAGCCTGGGCTCTGATACCAACAAAACCATGTCGCGTCCCGCTTCCCAAAATACGGAATACGGGAGGCGACCAGGCCAGCCATGCTCTTACGGTCAAGGAACAATCCCGCCGTAGTCACACTTCGGCTCCTAGCATTACATGGTAATCAGTAAACACAGCACATAAGTAAAGGAAACACGTCACTAGTTTATTACACCAACTTTCATTGTTCACAGTTTACAATAGAATGAAAGAAAAAGAAACTACTAACTAAGTGTGAATATAAGGTTGTTTTATGGAAAGCGGTAAAAGTGATGAAGGCACGACCGTCTAGATCTCTGTGAGCTCGAAGGGTAGGTCTGACTCCTGAATCCGGTCCTCTTCAAACTCTGAGTATGCACACTCAGGTCGTCAGTGCGACGTAATAGCAATATTATAATAGCATTAATGGAGAAAGAAAATTAAGGTAATAACGGTGGAGATAATAAATGCAGGCAATCGATATGTCAATAAACAATGTAATGTATGATCTGTGTCCCTATCGGTCTCTAAGTCACTTTGAAAATTGAGTTGTGGAAATGAGTGAACATGTTTAACGAGGGTCTCGTACGTACCCGAGACTACGGCTCACTGTCGCCCGGGACATAACCCTGTCAGCCGGACCGCTAAGTCCAAACCTAATATATAGGAGTCGATGTTCGAATGACCATCCTCTAAATCACTGACCTCGCTAAATACAATTTCCGTTCCACTTCGATTTCCCCATTTTCCCCAGGTTTCACTATCTATAAGTATGGGCTAGTCGTGTATAAGTACACATCAATGACACTGCCATATTCACTATATTGTCACTATCACGAATCATTCATTTTTACTGGCGTACTTGACACTCCTAAACCAATACCATTCATGCTCGAAAATGCATTGTACACTGACACTTAATAATGACGCGCACAATCGCTAGAGGTATTACAGTCGGATAAAACTGTGAATCGTGCCATTAAACAATTTATATGCAATACAAGTCATTATGCATCTCATGAAAAAAATCACAGTAAATCATACATTCAGAATTAAGTAAAATGATACAAAAGCGGTAACAAGTAAACTCAGTCTTCAGTTCAACAAAGTTGGTTTCAAGTCAATCGGATTTCGTGTTAGCAAATTACAGCCGTTTCATTTTAAGTGTTCTTTGCGGGAAATTCAGCTCCTGAACTGAAAGTCCATTTCGTAACACAGTTTTCACCCTGTTGGGATCAAAATTAAGCGACGCTATAGTTGAATAATATTTAGGTTTATCAGTTATATTTCCAACGCACTATATAAATTGATAATATACATAGTGTACTGGGAGTTATGCATCATATAATATCGAGATATACGTTCTGTCCCTGCTTGGGACTACCGTATGTACTGATGGTTTAAAGTGAGATTAAAATAGTAAACGATGGTAAAAATGAATGAAATCACTTCCAATAGTTAGATAAGAAATTTATCTTCGCTGAGGTATAGTATTCCGCATAATACCATTTTCACACAGAAACGTGAAAGCATTTCAATTCGAGTATCGACGGCCAGTGCTGCTCTGGACTGCAGTCCAGAGCCGCAATTCTTCCCGATTTTCATTATCATGACTCATTAAAATTTAATGGAAAAAAATATATTACAGTATGTTATTATGTTGGCTTCGATATGAGTCCTGAAACGCCACAATCCGATCTATACATAATTTATTATAAATTTTACGAGTTAGCATGTACGAAAAATTTCAGATTTTACGACGGAAATCGAGATACCATTTTACGTGAGAAAACGGCACTGTTTTGCAACCAAAATATTATAGGATATTCGTTAACCATAACTGGGTTTATTAACCCAAGTTCCTCTATTTTAAAATAGGTTTTATTTTAGGATATGTTCGAAAACTAGTTCAAGCAAACGGTCACTACTACAATATAGGGTTGCCCTTACGGATAAAGGAATCCGTAGGGGCAACTTTTTATTGGCCCAACGGATTAATCCGTAGGTCCCCATGCTTATCTCTACGGTTCTCTACGTTTTAATTTAAAAATATTTAATCGTAATTTGATGTTTGACCCTACGGAGCCGCAAACAAAAGACCTACAGGGAAGTCCGTAGGGGCATGTATATGGGTTAATAATAAAAAAAAGGCACAGAAAAGCCCTCACCGTTCCCAAAAATTCTTTCTCTCATTCTCCCGTGCCTCGTGATCGATCGTTCCCGCGCCTCGATCCCGAGCCTCGTCGCTGATTGCGTCCTCATCCACCCACCACCACCCTCGATCGTAGGTCATAACTTCCTCGTCGCCACCGCGCTTGACTCGTCGCCGATTTCGTCGTCGACTACCGGCCTCCTCCGTCGTCTCCTCCACCGCCCTACAGGTTAGTAAATTTCCAATTTTTACTTCTAATTTAATACTTTTATTTCCCTCTTTTGATGATGTTAGGGCTAGGGTTCAGGGTTTAGGGTAAGGGTAGGGGTGAGGGTTAGGGTTAGGCATCGGGTCAGTTTAGGTTAGGGTTAAGGTTCGGTTGGGGTTGGGGTTGGGGTTAGGGTTAGGGTTCGGTTGGGGTTGGGGTTGGGGTTAGGGTTCGGTTGGGGTTGGGGTTGGGGTTAATTAGTTGGGCTTAGGGTTATGGTAATTAAGGTTAGGGTTAGGTCCAGGTTTAGGGTTAGAGGATAGGGTTAATTTGGGTTGATTAGAGGGTAGGGTTAATTTGGGTTAATTAGTGATAATTTGAAAGGGTTAGGGTGTTGATTAGGGTTAATTTGGTTAATTTGGGTAAATTTTGTTAAGTTTGGGTTGATCAGGGTTAATTTGGTTAATTTGGGTAAATTGGGTTAAATCTGGGTTAATTAGGGATAATTTGTGTTAGGGTAACTATTATTGTTAATTGTGATTAATTAGGTTAATTTGGGTTATTTAGGTTTATGGTGCACTAGTTTATTTATTAGGATACACAGTTCATTGCAGTAGGATACACTAGTTCATTGCAGTAGGATACTCGATGATAACGTAAACGTACAACTTTACCGTAAACGTAAGAAAAATTTATCCTAAACTTGAAATTTCGAACCCTTAATAACGAAACGTAAACGTAAAACCTATTCATATTAGATATTCAAGTTAAAACCAATATATGATACTCGATGATAATATGAAACTTTCATATTCTCATCGATACTCATATATGAAACTCAAAGCACCACTTAGTCCCCGTCTATCGGTTAACATACGTTCGATATTCGTCGTGACATAAAACTATACGAAGGTTGTTAAATATCGGACGGTATAGCTCGGTACTAACAACCGTTGTGTAGTCTATGTGACGAGAAGATTCAATCGTATGATAACCAATAGATTTGTCCCGTGTGGATAAGTTAGGAATGTATAAAGCAAACACTTGCATTCACTTGTGTTTTCATCCGTTTCGAGATATTTCGTCGATATTTTTCCGCTGGTTCTCCGTGTACAAAGATAGATTAGATATTCATTTCAACGTTGTTTCACAGCTTTGAAATGATTATTTATTCCATTACAGTGTACTCAGAGAACAGCAGGGAGGTACTGCCGAAATTTACACGAAACGGTTGAAAGCACAAGCGAACGGGTGTCCGCTCTATACATTCTTAATGGAATAGAAGCCTTACCCCTGACAGCCGAAACACACACACACAACACGAATATACAACAAACGCATCATTAGAGAGTGATTCAGATGTTCAAGTTAAAACCAATATATGATACTCGATGATAATATGAAACTTTCATATTCTCATCGATACTCATATATGAAACTCAAAGCGCCACTTAGTCCCCGTCAATCGGTTAACATATGTTCGATGTTCGTCGTGACATAGAACTATACGAACGTTGTTAAATATCGGACGGTATAGCTCGGTACTAACATCCGTCGTGTAGTCTATGTGACGAGAAGATTCAATCGTATGATACCGATAGATTTGTCCCGTGTGGACAAGTTAGGAATGTATAAAGCAAATGCCTTCATTCACTTGTATTTTCATCTGTTTTGAGATATTTCGTCGGTACTCTTCCGCTGGTTCTCCGTATACAAAGATAGAATAGATGTTCATTTCAACGTTGTTTCACAGCTTTAAAATGATTATCTATTCTATTACAGTGTACTCGGAGAACAGCGGAAGGTGCTGCCGAAATCTACTCGAAACGGTTGAAAGCACAAGCGAATGGGTGTCCGCTCTATACATTCTTAATGGGATAGAAGCCTTACCCCCGACAGCCGAAACACACACATACAATACGAATACACAACAAACGCACACACAACACATACACACTAACAACCATACACTTAAGCGAAATCATAAATTGAAACACACATATATAGAATACAACTCATACATGGGTATACTCAAATCTAACTTTGATTATCGATAATATATTCTTTTCAACGACAAACGCACACACAAACCATACACACAGATTTTCTCCTTTGTCGGTAACCCTCCCGATCTTAGATTTCTCAATATAGTTATCATAATCTACAATTTATATGTTATACAGTCTAACATGGCCCATGAGTACGTCAGAGTTAAGGACTGGATGTATGTGGATTGGCAACAACGTATGAAACCTAAGTTTGTCGCAGGAGTTGCTGCTTTTATTGAATTTGCACGCGCACATAATAAGATCGTGATAAAGAAGATTCTCTGCCCGTGCGATAGATGTGGGAAGAAGTACTGGCAGAAAGTAGAATTGGCAGAGCTTCATATCGTAAAAAATGGTTTTATTAGACTTTATACAACTTGGCTATATCATGGGGAAGGAGAAGAACACAGTAATGCGGCAGAAGAAGAAGGAGAAGACGATAATGCGGCAGGAGAAGAAGAAGAAGACGGTAATTTCTTTCCATCAGAAGAAATGGAGGATATGGTAGAGGCTGTCCTAGGTGAATCTATTCTTACCGAAGATGACATTCCTTCCGGTCAAGGACCGCGTGCGAATAAATATGAAAATTTCATGAATGATGCTAGAAAACCAATTTATGAGAATACAAAATATTCCACCCTCTCATGGTTCGTCCAACTTTTCCAGATTAAGTGCCTAAATGGATGGAGCAACAAGTCATTCACAATGCTTCTTTCGTTCTTAAAAGATTCTATACCCCCGGAAAATAACGTGCCCGACAGATGGTACGGAGCCCAGAAGATGATGTCTGATTTGGGTCTGAAGTGTGAGAATATTCAAGCATGTCCTAAAAATTGCGTGTTGTACTGGAAAGAGAATTCAGATTTGAAAGAGTGTCCAACATGCGGAGAAGCCGGGTATAAACCGAAAGATTCTAATAAGAAGCCCGATATACCTGTCAAGATAGCAAGATACTTTACCATAACACAGAGGCTGCAGAGGCTATTCAGGTGCAAGAAAACAGCCGAGGCAATGATTTGGCATCATCGTGCTCTTCCAAGTGAAGATGGAAAAATGAGTCATCCAAGAGAGTCACCGGCATGGAAGGATTTCGATAGGAGGCACGCAATATTCAGTAGCGATCCTCGCAATGTCAGGCTCGGACTGGCTAGTGATGGCTTCTGCCCATTCAACCATATGGCTGGAAGCCACAGCACATGGCCCGTTGTAATGATAATTTATAATCTGTCGCTTTGGTTGGTTATGGACCAATCATACTTTATGATGCCTCTTCTTATCGACGGACCAAACTCACCGGGAAACAATATCGACGTTTATTTCCGACCTCTGATCGAGGAGTTAAAATCTTTGTTCATTGATGGTGTAGAGACTTATGATGCAAACACAAATACAACCTTCATACTGCGTGCGGCTTTAATGTGGACAATTAATGACTTTCCTGCGTATAGAATACTATCAGGTTGGTCCGTATATGGTCACAAAGCATGTCCTCATTGCCATCAACATACAACATCGAAATTCTTGAATTTTAGCAGGAAAGTTTGTTATTGTGGCCATCGACATTTCCTGCCTCTAGACCACTCCTACAGGTTAGACACTTTTCACTTTGATGGTCATCAGAAACTTCTTGGACATCTAGCCCCATTGTCCGGAGAGGACGTGACTGCTCAGTGGGATGGTTACAATAATGTGACCTTCGGGATGGATCCGACAAAACAGGTCAGACCACCATTCTGGAACAAGTTAAGCATTTTCTTCGAGCTTCCGTACTGGTTAACAAATTTAGTGCGTCGTTGCCTGGACGTCATGCATATAGAGAAGGGAGTATCCGAGCACATACTCAACTTACTTCTTTGTAAAGACGGGAAATCGAAAGACAATCTCAATACTCGGATGGATCTACAGGATTAGGAAATTAGAAGTGAATTGCATCCTAAACCGGTAGCGGGTAAACTAGGCAAGTTTGTACTTCCCAATACCACTTATCATATGTCACAACCGGAGAAGAAAAGATTCCTGCAGGTGTTGCATGATTTGAAAGTTCCCATAGGTTTCTCAGGATCATTCAGCAAGAAAATAAAAATTGTGAAAGGCGGGATCAATGGGCTGAAAAGTCGTGATCACCATGTTATCATGGAGCACCTTCTCCCATTAGCCCTCAAGAGTTCCCTCCCCGAATCGGTTGGTCTAGTAATCAACGACCTGTGTTGTTTTTTTAGAGGGTTATGCGCTAAAACACTGGATGTTGTGACGCTGGAGAAACTAGAAAATTCTATTGCGTTGATACTTTTCAAGTTTGAGCGTATTTTCCCTCCGTCATTTTTCGATATCATAATACACCTGACGGTTCATCTTGCAACTGAGGCTAAGTTAGCCGGACCGGTACAATATCAATGGATGTATCCCGTCGAGAGGTACGTGGAATTTTTCGTTTTGCGCAATTTTTAAAATTATTGTTGTCCTGTATGCCCGTATTTATTTATTCAATATATTTTGTTTAGGTACCTCTATACTCTTAAAAAGTATATACGCAATAGAAATCGATCGGAGGGTTCTATCATGCAAGGTTATCTTCTAGATGAAGCAAACACATTTTGTTCCCGCTATCTGGACGAGAACATTAAGATGTGACTTAACTGGCCTCGAAGAATTCAAGACGGGCCATATGGTAAAGCCGATTATAAGAGGGTAGATACTATGTTTATCAACAAGATGTACCGGTTTATCTTACTCAATGGCGCATGTCTAGAAAAAATTAGAGAGTAATTTTTTGGGGATTAATTGTTATATTTGTGTTTGTGTGTGTATGAAATGATATAATATTAATATCATAATTTATTGTCGAGAACAGAATTTATTTTAACGAGGTACGTGAGGGGCATCCTGATTGGAACGATGAACGATTAGAAAAATATCATCAGGATAATTTTTGCGATTGGGTTGCAGATCATGTAAATTATTCGAATAACATATTATTGCTATCAGTTTTAATCTAAACTTATATCGTTATGTATTTGTCGTAAAATTTATTTTGTTAGATCCACGATCCGAACTTGTCTGCATCATTAGAGAGTGATTCAAGATGTTTAGCTCAATTTCCTAATATGGAGGTTGCATATTATAAAGGATTCGATGTCCTTGGATACAAATTCGAAATTAAGAACATAGAAACATCTAGAACCACTCAGAATAGTGGAATTGCGACGGTAGGATCGAATGGTGTGATTTATTATGGATACTTAAATTCTATACTCGGAATCCAATATCCCGGACGATCGGAACCCTTTTATATATTTCAGTGTACTTGGTACGATACGCGAACCGATACGGATAAATAGAAAAGCAATCTCGGGACTTGGAAAGATGAATATGGATTGACCAGTGTGAACACACTTCGATTTTACGGTCAGGAAGATCCGTTTATCTTTCCGAACCAAGCGTTTCAAGTATACTACGTACGGCGTTTGAAGCATCCGGGATAGAGTGTCGTATACCGTTGGAAACCCAGGTATGTCTACGATGTCCCAGAATCCAAGGACAGTGATGATGATGAAGAAGAGAGAAGACTTATAGTGCTCCGACCGTCTGTTTCGAAAGACGGGTTGTCTTCGGCTGGTCATGAAGTTACGTGGGTTAGAAATGATATCGATGATGAAATCCCAGTAGATATGTCTAATGCGCCCATGAAACGAAAAAGGTTTTCAGCAATGTTATATTATTATTTCACATTTTACGATCTATACATATATAGTCAATGCTTGTAATGATTGTCTAATGCGTCCACGAACCGTTTTATCTAGATTTGATGACGATGACGGGAGCAGCGAGGGGCGGCAGGAGCTCCAGCTGCGGCACCGGCAGAGGCAGAGGCAGAGCGATTCTGCCGCTCGGAGAGCTGCGTAGGGAGCTTCAGAGGGCCGGTCTTATACCCCAATGGGAGACCCCTTCGGATGCCTCCATCCGTGTGGACTTTTCCACACCTCCAGAATTGCACGCATATTCATTTTGAATGTAATATTATAGATATACATGCATGTTCATGTCAAAATTACTTACATTGTCAATGTTTGATTGTCTAGCTGTTGGTGATGCGTCCACGTCAGGGACAGAGGCCACTCCCGCACCTCCAGGTATGTTTGTATATCATATAGTGCATGTATATTGATTTAGAATGCTATATCATAAATATACATACATTCTTTTTGCTCTTACGTACTTACATCTCGGGCTGTAGGTGGTGCCTTCATATCTCCGGCAGAGCCCACCACCGCACCTGCGGGTATATTTATATATCCTATAGTGTATACATGTTGATTTAGAATGTTATTTTATTGATATACACATTCTTTTTGCAATTACTTATATAGCTGATACTTGATTGTCTAATTATAGGTGGTGCGTCCTCGTCTGGTGCAGGGGCCACTCCCGTCACTTTCATACCCTCCGCTCAGTCTGCAGGTTTGTATGAATAAATATAAAATATTTATTCATTTTACATATACTTTAAGAATAAACATGAACTTCATGTAATTTTATCGATGTTTATTTTCTAGTTGGAGATGCGTCCACGTCCGGGTCACCGGCTGTTCCTCATCGGAGGAACTATCGTCCCGCTCGTGCTGCTGCCTGAGCCCATGCTCGTGCTTTAATCGCCGGAGGTATATATCACATTTCAGTTTTCGTTAAATATTGATTTCTTAATACCACTTTGTCTTAATATTGATTGTCTTGATATTTCTTGTAAACGAAGGGCCTCCCCATCCCGAGACGGGGACTCGAGGCCCGAATCAGTCCCACAGGCTGAGGCCCAACAGAGGAAGGGGGGAGGCAATATCCCCTTCTTTTTTACCCATGATTATCGTTATACCGGCGATTATGCCGAGAGGTTCGGCCGGTATATGGGGATGAGAGCCGCCTCGTGAAGAACTATCCACTTCACGTTGAGTGCGGCGACCAGCACTGGTGCTCATTCGCCCTCTTCTAGGATCAGGCTCGGGTATTAATATATATATTTTCATTTGATTTATCCAATATATTTATTATTAACACTTGCAATTTAATAACATTTTTTTTTGTATTTTCAGTTGGATTACGATTTTCAGCCTGTACCCGACCCTGATCACCCTGGGAGGGTGCTCGATCTTCACGCTCTGTACCATGGCTTGATGAAGAACATGCAATCGAAGGTCCGATACAATAGGAATGAGCTGAAGATCGACTGCTATTCCCTGTGAATGGCGACCCCTAAGGCAGAGAGAGCGGCCCTCCTACATACTCTGGCCTTTGTGAGAGTCGACGTAGATACATGGCCTCTATTGTGCCAATATTTCGACTCTCAGCGCAAACAGGTATGTATTTTAAATGTAATTCATTGTTTAGTATATAATTTATATTTTTATGTTGCTTAATTAGAAAACTAAATCTGAATGTGTTGTGCAGAAACATGCTGATCAAAATAAAGAGAATAGGAAGTCGGGGAAGAGGGATCGCCCCACTTATACAGGTGGCTCGAGGAATATTACTCGTGCTATGGAGTTATCGGTAAATTACAATAGACCGGCCTTTGTGATATAATGTAATATTAAGAGTTATTTTCTAATATATGTAAATTTTTGGCGAATTGTAGAGAGCTCGGACCCTGGTGCAGGGTGGTACACCGAGCGTGCTGTCGCGTATCTTGCCGTCCACGGCACCTCGACGGATCCCGCCACGGGCGAGCTTCAATACCCCGACACCGCTATCCAGGAGTATTGCGTAAGTATTAATATTTATTCAACCCCTATTTGAAATTTTTGTTTTGAAAGGTTCAAATTTAAATGATATACTTATATTTTACTGGTTAATGTGGGTGTAGGAGCGAGTGGTTGAGCAGGCGGAGGCATTGGGGATCGATTTTACTGGACAGAACGATCTGATGTTGCTGACCCCAGTCATAGACGCCGCACACGGAGGGCATCGCAGAGGTTGGGAGAGAGGGCGGGGACTGGGTCCTAGCAGGGCCCATATGAGGTTGGACTCCACTCCGGCGGTTACTTCCTCTATCTCCCTTGAGCAACGTTTCGAGCAAGAACTGGACACCTTGAAGGCCACCGTGCAGGAGTTGAAGGAGATGTCAGTATGTATACTACTTAATAATAAAATACTATGTCATATTATAGATAGCAACATATCCAATATTAGTACGTAGCCTGAGCTTATTTGGTTGTAGACTTAGTTTTGATTAATCATACTTACATAGAACTATCTAATTAAAATAAACTACGGTTTTCTAAACTAGATATCCAAACGAGGCCTAAGTCCCTAAGTATACATAGATTGGGGGTTCGCAATAACCTGATAATGATATGATTCGACTAATACATAGTTCTTACTCGTTTATTACACACAAAATTGAACAGATGCGATAGGGTACATCGGCTGAGCCTCCACATGCATCTCCATCGGCTGCGGCTCCGTAAGCCACTACCTCGGCTGCGGTTGCGCAGACAACTTCTATAGCTCCACAGCCCGCTCAGACTCCCGCAGCTGCGGCTCCGCAAGCCACTACCTCGGCGGCGGTTGTGCAGACCACTCCTACAGCTCCACAGCCCACTTAGACTCCCGCACACTCCGCATTGCTCGAGATATTGACTCAGGGTATATCCGAGATGCAGGCGCGCCATATTACGGCGTTTATCAGAGGTGGAGCTGGACCAAGCTAGGGTAGCTTTTTGATTCTTATATTTTAAACATGTATTTACTTATATGATACATATTGTGTATATTTTGGACGATATTGATATTGGTAGTGTTTGCGTGTTCATATTGATTTAGATTGATGTCGTATTCTGCTTGTTGATTTCTTTTATATATTATGCGTGAGATGTTGATTATGAATACTGCGGTATATATTCTGTGTGTTGATTAATTTTATATATGATGTATATATTATTGTGCACAGGGCGAGGAAAAAACAGGCAACCCTTTTTTTAAAAAAACTGATAATATGTCCCAACGAATTAAACCGTAGGGCCAACCCTTGCACCTACAGATTAATCCGTAGGGTCCTGCTTTGCCCCTACACATTTATCCTCAGGGGCAAAATATCAGGATACCTGATATTTTGCCCCTATGATCTCAGTAAGAGGGGTTATACTTGTCCCTACGGATTGGACCGTAGGGGCATAAACATGCCCCTACACAGGAATCCGTAGGGACAAAATATCAGGAAACCTGATATTTTGCCCCTACACATCTGGACCTACGCATGTATCCGTAGGGGCTGCAATTTGGCCCTACGGAGTTATCCGTAGGGACAACTATTTTATTTTATAAACCGATAAATTAAATAACTGTATTGTCCCTACAGTCTAATCCGCAGGGACATATGAACCTATGCATTAAGCCGTAGGGGCAAGTATTTAACCGTAGGGGCATGTTTAAGGCTAAGACTTGCACCTGCGGCGTAATTTCATGCCCCTACGGAGTGGTTTGCTCCTACAGATTTATCCGTAGGGGCAACCCCTATTTGTAGTAGTGAGTTATCAATGAAAAGTCGGTTTCTTACTTGGGAGTGTGAGGTTTGAACCATAAGAATTATGAGCGTTTTCAAACACGGGGTAAAAGCCACTAGATGGATTAAATCGCCAAAAGCAATGACGCGTGCTCATATTAGCAAATGATTCGATTTCGTTATTCGATTCAAGTATAAAATTGTAATAGAACTACTTAACTAATATATTTATATAGCATGTAAGATCAAGCGGAATTCACTTGCATGCGACGACCGACGGTCACGAAGATGATGATGGCGACGACCCACAACAACGGTACGCACAAGGCTACACACGGCAAGGATTCAGGCTTGGCCTCGGCGATGGATACGGAGCTGCAGGGACGATGGCGAAGTGGGCTGCGGCGGTCGAAGGTGGCCCGTGGGTGGTAGGGGATGATGGCAGTGGAGAAGCTCGAGGGTTGTTGATGGAGGTGGGTCACGATGGCTCAAGAAGGAGGTGCGAGGAACTCGGGTAGGCGGTAGAAGGAGGCAGTCGGCGGTGGTGGGGTGAACTGACGGGGTTTGGTGATGGCTAGGGGATGCTCGGGTTCTTGGTGTCGGGGATGAAGGTGATGGTGGTGTCGGGCGGTTGGGGAAGAGAGAAGTGAGGGAAGTGACGACGGGAAGGTGAGGCGAAGGTAGAGGTGAGGATGGTGAGGGATGGTCGGCGGTGAGATAACAACGACGGCGAGGCTAGGGGTTAGGGTTCTCGGGGTTATAGGTTTCGTCATGAGGAGGCAGGGAAAAATAGAAGAAGAGGGAGGTGAGAATAGAGAGAGAGAGGGTGAACGTGAGGTGAGAGAGAGAGAGAGAGTGAACGTGGGTGGGGAGTTTAATAATTAATTGAAAAATTATGAAGAAGAGAGAGAGAGAGTAAAGGAATTTAATATATATAATTATTAGGTTTTAATTTGGGGTTAAATGAAATGTATTGGGGTGGGATTTGGATTTAAATGAGAAAAATTTGAATTTAAAAAACGAAGCAAGTAATCTGTTGGTTAAAAGTAAGGTTTTTGGGTTGTTGGGTTTGGGCTCAGGAAAATGTAGATGGAAAGAGTGTGATTAAATATGGACTTGGGCTTAGAGTTAGGTCCACAAGAAACAAAATAGTTAGAATATAATACAAAATTTAAAATGGGTAAAACATTTTATTTGAATACAGGTGTAACGACCCTAAACTTTCTGTACAATTTTTCCAAAAATACAGAAAGGGGTATTTTTGCCTGCGCTCAAGATATAAATTTGTTTTGCTTTTTAATAGCAAGCAAGAGTTTGTAGCTCATTGGTAAAACTTTGCACTGCTGAACCAAGCCACCAGTGTTCAAATCCCATCCCCCAAGTTATTTTTAATATTATTTTATTTTGAATTTTTAGAAGTCCAAGGGTCTACACGTGCATAACTCGTAAAAACCCCACCAGACAAATAAAACAAACTGACTCGGTGCTATACCAGCCGACGACGGACCCAGGGGACCCCCGAATCGGCCTGACTCGGCTGACTTGGGCCGGCGGCGGCGGCGCCGGCCGAGTTGGCTCCAATGTTGAATCAGTCAACATGAAAAGTCTGCCTCTTCACCTCCCCATCACTCCTGCACACTTTATTTCTTTAGATCGGTCCCAGAGCCTCTTTAAAATCATATTTACTCTATTTTAATACATTTTATCATATTTTATTACAAATTTTCAACTAAACCTTTCACCTATCCTAAACCCTAGCCTTACCCTATAAATACAACTCCTAAACACACCTCCTCACTCCAAAATTCTGATCAAAACTCTCAAGAAAATTCCTAGAAGTTTAGTGTACTTTTGGAGTAGCGAAGGGCGAAAGCTTCGGCGATTTTCCGACGACAACCCTAGGAGTTCCCGGCGACGAAACGACGCACCGGCACCTCCTCCCGTCTCCTCTTCTTCATTCCTAACTTCTAAACCAGTAAGTCCCCCTCCCTCTTCTCTAATCTTGTTCTAAAGATACGAAATTTCAAAACCCGACGGAATCGGAGTTAAACCGATTTCCGATTCGGTTCTTTCTAAAAATGCAACATTTCTTAAATACAATCACACAAAACTCTTACATGTTGACTATTAAACATTAATAAACACGTTGATCAAGTTTTCACGACAATATAATTCATTTTGAAACTTTTACCGTACTTTTGCACTAAAATACCATATAGTTTCATTTCGACATTTAAACATCACAAACTTGCTATATCTTTAAGTAGATCACGAGGTAATGACATACCTCCTCACAACACTCATATGCAATATAGCACAATACTTTCGGGAATCTAGAATACGGAAAAACGAAACCTTTTAAATAAATACTATTTACTAATAAAACCGTTTTCTAAAAAGATTAAGTATTTTACAAATCTTTGTAAAGCGCCGCTACAACCCATTTTGGGGAACCCGACTGGGATGGTGCGGATTATCGCACATCCCCGGGCTTAGCAGTGCGAGATGCAGACCTCCTCAAGGAGCATTCGGTCTCGAAGATTTAAAATACGAATATCTTAAGAAAATGAGATTTCTAGAAATATGATATTCATTAAAATTTATTTTTATATAAATATATATATATATGTATCATTAAAATATCTATTTTGTGATAATATGAATATTCCAGCTTTTTCCTAAAATCACAATAATCACTTTACATTAAAATACCATGAAATCCATATAAGTTCAATATTACAATTAAATACCATGTATTATGAAAAATAGGTTATTCTCACTAGAAATGTCACAAATATAAAATCTATATTTATTACAACTCTAAAGACGATAAATAAACACTTGGGGGTATTTTGAAAATTGTACAAAGTATTTTTACATAAAACCCCCTCAAGTTCTATAAATTACCCTAATGACCCTAGTAAATATAAGTTTAAGCGGGACCAATCTCTTGAGCCTCAGGGAGCCGGAGAAGTGGGTGCTTACCTATTTAAAGTAGACAACTTAATAACGGTGTTATCAACACGGTAATCGCCTTTGAAAAAGACACAAATCCTGCCGCCCATGTGCAGCGGTTACCGATAACATCAAAACCTAATTCAGGACTTCAATTTCTTTTCTAATTGTTCTAATTCAGACCGAGTCTCGTTATAATAATCTGACTTGAATATGGTTCAAGTATGAAATTACAAAACTACAATTCAACATGAATCCATGAATCCATATATTCAATCTATTCAATCTGTATTGACTGAACCGAACCATGGATATATTTCCATTTACATGATTCTCCAGTTACATTCATGATTCTCCAGTACATTCATTTTACTGATATCATGGTTTCGGCAAGTCATCCAAATATACAATCTAAACTACAATTCAACTACAATTTGAAATACAATACAAACAATACAATCAAGACATCACGGGGTTTAAGGGGTAGATTGGTACGGAAGGTGTTAAAAGTGGCACGAGACTGTAAGATTAAGACACCTAACTCGAATCCAATTGCCGTTGTTCCGGGTTGTATAACGGAGCCTTGTACATTCCATTTGCCCTAATCTCTAGCATATAGAGACTCCTCTCGTATACACTGGCATCCTTCTGTACCAAACTACAAATAACAGCGTTAACACTAAATACAATATTATAACAATATAATATAACTTTAAAAGCTACATTCTCTTTCTGTCTATTCTATTTCTCCCTTATCTTTGGGACTTATCGAGCGATTGTTCGCTGATGACATTCCTTCTCTTTCTTCTTTGGAATGTTATCAGGTGATCGGGACACTCAGGAGATCGAGCCTACCAGCGAGGACTTGGACCAGCTTGCATATGATCCAGAGCTCTAGCTACATTGTACACTTTTATTTCAGTACTTTTCTTTTCTGTTATGCCGATGTTTAGGTATTGCTTCATTCAGTTGTATTTACTTTTCCATGTATTGTAAAAAGAATGTTAATAAATAAAGTTGTTGTTCAATTTTACCCTTTGTCTCTTGTGTACATTTCTTTTCTTTTGCTTAGTTACGCTTAGCGTATTCACTTCAGAGTAAATACATAGTGGCCTCGTCGCGGCCTCTGCCCGTACACTGGGAAGCGGGGCGTGACAACAGGTGTTGGCGTAGATAAAGACCGGGTATTACAATCCCCGCAACCTTTATAATGGAAACCGACATATATAAACTATAGTTTGGAGAAAACCTATGTATAAACTCATGGATATAATCAAAGGATTTAGTGTGGAATGATATGATGGATAAGGATGACTCGAATTAATATACGAGGATGTGAATCGTGATATATATATAATTGAGAGAGGGCAAGTATGAGATTGGTAGCGATATGATAGGAGACCAATATCGATATGACATGAGATCAATAAATATGATATGAGATTGAGGCGGACGTGTTATGAGATCGATGAGATATGATGTACGAAACATGAGATCCGTACCTTTATTGATGAATACGACGGTGGGATCCTGATTCTGTTTGATGACCCCGTACGATGGATCACCGTACGCGATGTGTTATACCGGATGATTGACTCGCGCTCGTGATTTGAGAATGATGATTGAGGATATTGCCATATCGAGTACTATGAGGCTGGATTGCCGACGTAAAAGAGTCATCTGAACCATACTTATTTCCAAAACCGACGAATCGTATGCATCTTTTAAAACTGACCGTATGTTTCATGTGTAGATATATATACCCGTTGATTATTCATGTTTGTGTGGGATTATCCCTCGTGACATACATACCGGGATCCCGATATTTATTGTTATGTGATATCAGCTACCAGTACACCCGCACAATTACCGATGATGCGTATGTTACACTTACACCGATTTGCCGGCTCACACACATTCATCATCGGTAATTGCCATACCACTTGCACGGTAGAACTGCCATACCATGATATTAATTTTAACCGTAAGATACATCTATTGTTTAGTACCATCACATGACATGCTTGCATGATATACTTGACATGCTTACATTACTGCTCTATGTTTGTATATATCGTGCTTTATGATTACATGTATTGAGATACTGTTTTCATGAGATCTCTGGATTTGAGAACCGCGGTTATATTTCAAAAGGAAATTATATATCGTTTTAAAAATATGGTTTCTCTTGATACGATATTTCATGTTCACGATGAATTTTCTCGATTTTGAGTGATGCAATACTCGACTCGAGGTAGGGAGGAACTGTTTGTGGTTATATGGTGGACCCGGTGAGATATCTCGGAGCAAGAAGATCGTAGAGTTAGACGATGAGCCTGGCAGAGGGATGCACTACCCACCGGTGATAGTTTGGACCCGGTGGTTATCCGGAGGATACCGATTGGAGTCGTGAGATGGATATGAGGGCCGATTAGAGTATGCAGCGCCTGAGGGCCGATTAGAGGATGCGGCGCTTGAGATATGAGGATTTACGTGTCGATACTGGACACGGGTTTCATGATGTTTCGAGTGCCGGTGTTGAACACTCAGATTCCATGATATTGATGTGTCGTTGATGGACATATGTTGGTTGATTTTCCTCATATATACAGGCATCTGATTTAGATGATTGCTTTTACATGTCATTAGCATCGATTATATTGCTGATACATATGCATACATGGACACCCTAGATATCATAGTATTACCTTCATGATACAGTATGACCTAGGAGTCGCTGTTTGTTCGATTTCTATCTGCTGGTGTTTTCTACTCACGAGTTGACAACCCACCCCCGTTGTGCCACAGTTTTCTTGCAGATTCGACCGCTTGGATCAGTAACAGTATCGCTGGCAGATAACTTGCTTTCAGGGTGGTTGCTACGGTAGGTGGGACACATTGGATCATGCCTACTCCTGTACTTATTATTTTTATTGTATCTAGATAAACCCCATCAATCAGAAAGTAGACTTTGTATATTGGTAGATCTAGACAGACTTGTGTGATTGCGAGATTTAGAGCGATGGGTGTATGTTCGCTTCTTTTGTGTTCATGTCTTGCTTTATTCATTTATTCTTTCTGTGTCGATCTTCGTCGTTGGGCGTCATATATATGTTTATTGCGTGGTTGTGATTCCGCCATTTGGCGAAGAGCTAGCTCCCGCTTGGGGATGCCTATATATATTGCTTGTATGTGGTTTTAGATCAAAAATTACAAGGGAGGCACTGCCCAAATTTTTAAGGACGAAAATGTTTTCAACTTTAGTGTATAACCCATTTTGTTTTATTATAAATATTTGTAAATCCCCAGTTCCGTATATAATTTTTTTCCATATTTCTTTCCAATTTTTCCTTGAAATTTTCCATTTTATATACATTTTTACTTCTTATTCTTAAACTATTACCTAAAACTATAAAAATCCTAACCCATACCCGACCCGACCCATGCCCGACCCGATCCGCACCCGTTTCCCCTTCTTCTCCCCCTCATCTTCTTTTTCCCGCATTTTCCCCTCGCAACCGCTTCTCGCGCCCGCGCCCATGCCTCGCACCCACGCCCCTGCGACGTGCGCCCCGCTCACTTCCCCAACGGCCGCTCCCCCCACGTCTCCCGCTCCTTGCCCCGCGACCGCGAGCCTCGCACCCACGACTTCCCTCACCCTCTCTCTCCCCCTATAAAACCCTCATCTCCTTCAACCGCGATGCCACCCCTTACCTCATCCTCACCTTTGAGCTCGACCCCGTACACCTCTCTCTCCTCCATCACCTTCTTTTTCCTTCTCCCGTCTTCACGAAGCCTGCAACCCACGCCTGCGCTCGTTGCCGCCTTCACCTCGTCGACCCTCGCCCTCGCCGCCTCTACCCTCGTCGGCGTCCCATCTCCCCGCTCACCTCCCTCTCATCTTTTCCCCGAGCTCCATCCACGACGACGAGACCCACTGCAACCCTCGCCTGCACACCTCGTCGCCGATCACCACCGTCGACCACCTTGCCAGAACTTCACCGTCGCCACCTCGTCGTCGTCGACTCCGCCTCCACCTCCTTGTCTCCCTCTTCCCAACACCAGCGCACACAAGTCGCCACTGCCGAGCCTCGAAGCCACACCAAGCTCAAACCGAGGCCTAACTTCTGCGTTGCCGTATCGTGCCCAGTCCGTGTCTGCAACGTGCCGCACCGCTCATCACCATTCGCTGCGTCATATCACCGAACGTCGTCGTCAGGCAAGTTTAAATACTTGCTTCATGCTATTAAATATTCATTTCGATTGCGATTCAATATTATTATAATTTTTCGATGCAAACCGTAATCTGAAAACCCCCTTAAAATGACGGAAATTAAACATAACAGTTGGCACGAGTGATAACGAATATTGCGTTAAGATTTGGCTTGAAAATACGGATTTTAACAGCGTGAAACGTCATCCCCATTTAGATCCGTCGAATCTGAAAATTTCCGTACCTAAATTTTGTGAAAATCATAGTAAATTAATTACACACCGGAATGTTGCGTTCAAGGGCTCATATCGAATCTGACTCGACTACTTAGAACCCCATATGATTTTTAATCTATTTACATTCTAAAAAGGTGACGGAAACTGGTTAGGAGTGCGGCTCTGGACTGCAGTCCAGAGCAGCACTGCTTGTTGATACCTGAATTGAAAGGCTCTCATGTTTCTGTGTGAAAATGGTATTATGCGTAACCCTATACCGTAGCGAAGATAAATCTGTTAGCTAACAATTGGAAGTAGTTTCATTCGTTTTTACCATCGTTTACTGTTTTAATTGTATTTTAAATACTCGGTACATACAACAGTCCCAAGCAGGGACAGAACGTATACCCTAATATTGTACAATGCATAACTCCCAGTACACTATGGATATTATCGATCTGCCTTATGTGTTAGAAACCTAACTTATAAACCTAAATATTATCCAACTATAGCGACGCCTAATTTTGATCTCAACAGGATGAAAACTTTGTTACGAAATGGACTTTCAGTTCAGGAACTGAATTTCCAGCAGAGAACACTTAAAATGAAACAACTGTAATTTGCGAACCCGAAACCCGATTGACTTGAAACCAATTTATTTGAACTTTCTACTGAGTTTAATTGTTACTGCTTTGTATCATTTTACTTAATTCTGAACGTATGATTTAATGCGATTTTTCTAAGTTCATGAGACGCACAATGACTTGTATTGCATATAAATTATTTAGCGGCATGGTTCACAATTTAACCGATTGAAATATCTCTAGCGATAGTGAGCGTCCTTATTAATTTTCAGTGTATAATGCATTGTCGAACGTGAATAGCATTGGTTTGGTTGTGTTAAGTACGCCAGTGAAAAGTGAATATTCGTGATAGTGAATGATACAGTGAAAAGTGAATAAAACAGTGTTATTAGTGCGTACATGTACACAACTAACCCATGCTCATAGATAATGAAACCTGAGGAAAAAGGGGAAATCAAAGTGGAAAGAAAATCGTATTTAGCGAGGTCAGTGATTTAGAAGATGATCATTCGAACATCGACTCTTATATATTAGGTTTGGACCTAGCGGTCCGGCTGACAGGGTTATGTCCCGCGCAACAGCGAGCCGTAGTCTCGGGTATGTACAAGACCCTCGTTAAACACGACCATTCTTTTCCAGGACTCGATTTCAAAAGTGACTTAGAGACCGATAGAGACACGATCATACATTACATTGTTTAATAACATATCGATCACCTGCACTTAATGTCTCCACCATTTTACTTTACTTTCCTTATCGCGTTGTTGTTATTATAATATTGCTATGGTGTCGCCCTGACGACCTGAGTGTGCATGCTCAGACCTTGGAGAAGAACCAGTTCGGGAGTCGGACCTATCTTTCGAGCTCGCAGAGATCTAGACGGTCGTGCCTCTGGTAATTTTACTGCTTTCCATAAATCAACCTTGTATTCGCACTTGCTTAGTAGTTTCTTTTCTTTCGTTCTGTTGTAAATTGTGAACAATAATAGTTGGTGTAGTAAACTAGTGATGTGTTTCCTTTACTTCTGTCCTGTGATTACTGATTACCATGTAATACTAGAAGCCGAAGCGTGACTGCGGCAGGATTATTCCGTGACCGTAGGAGCATGGCTGGCCCAGTCGCCTTCCGTATTCCGTATTTTGAGAAGCGGGGCGTGACAATATTTATTTATGCATTTAAAGGAAAACTTGATTTCATTATACTTTTATTTCAAACCCGCACCTCCACTATTTTCCGCAAAAAGGTTTTAGATTTCTGGGCTTCGGTTTTCATAAATTACGTTACGCGTTTAGATGTCGCGTGATTTAAGTGCCGGTCATGAACTAAATTCCGGGTCATGACATGGTTGCCAACGGTGTAGAGGGCTCGGGCGGAGGCTGCGGCGGTAGGTGTTTGGCAGCGTGATATGGTGGCAATGGTGAGCGGGGTCTGGACCGATAGAGGAGGAGTTGAGACGGGAGGTTGCCGATGGCAATGAAGGGGCTCGTCGGTGGAGTTTGCTGGATGGTGGTGATGGGTCGTTGGAGCCGCAGCGGGGTTCGGATGAGGAGGAGATAGGGGCTGGGATGCAGTGAGAGGAGACGATGGTAGTGCGGTGAGAGGTTGCAGCGGTAATCTACGATGATGGCTGCGAGGTGGTCGTCGGTGCTCCGGCAGTGGATGAAGGAGGGAGGATGCAGCGGCTATAGGGGGTGTTGGGGGCGATGGCGTGAGAGAGGGAAATAGGAGCTGAGGTTGGTGACGAAGGAGGAGGTCGGTGGAGGTGATGTAGGTCGTGTGTGTGTGTGTGTGTGTGAGAGAGAGAGAGATAGTTATGAAAGGGAGAGAAAGGGTGGGAGAGAGAGGTTGAGAGAGAGGATTTGAAAGAGGTGATCTCGGAGTTTGTTGGCAACGAGGCGAGGACATGGGCGAGCATAGGTCACGAGGCGGCAGTTGCAAGGAAGGAAGAATGAAGGAGGAGAGCTTCGTTCAAAGGAAGAAGAAAGAAAGGGAAACAGTGAGGGTGATGCGGTTGAGGATCTCGAGAGAGGAGGACCTGCGATCTTGGGAAACGTTGGTGAGGGTCGTGCCGTTGGGGTGGAGCGAGTCGTGAACGGACGAGAAAGGGTGAGGGGGAGAAGAAAGAGGAGAGAAAGAGAGGTGGAAGGGGGTCGGGTCGGGTCGGGTCGGGTTTATATTTGGGTATGGAAGTTGTTTCGTAGGCTTGGGCCGATGACCGGTGTGAGTTTTGGTTTAATTAGGATTTAGGTTTAGAAAAAATATATAAAAGAAGGGTTTGGTTAGGCAGGAAATTTAGTTGGGAAAAAATTTAGAGAGCTAATTTGGATTCAAATGAAAATTTATCGGGATTAAAATTTTAAATACAGAAATTACAACGGAACACGGGATTTACACAATATGGACCCTTCCGGCTTATATCGATAGAAGCAAACTATGACCTCTTTTAATTTTTAATTTCTAACTTCTTGCAACGTCATATGTGGAAATTCTATTTTTATCTCCCTGATTTTTCCTTAAAGAAAGCATAAGCAATTGAAAATTTACTAGACCCCTTTATCTTTCGACCTAACATTTTACCCTAATTTAGCCCCCATCAGCAGTTCCCAGATCCGGACCAAACTCGTTTCGCGCCAAATCCCGCCCATTTTCTTCCCCAAAATAAAAAACCCTAACTGTCAAACCTCCCCATTTTCTTCCCCAACTCTCTCTCTCTAAAATCGATGGAGATCGTTCGATCCAAGAGAGCTTCGATCGCCGATTCATCAACACAGAGCCTCCCTCTCTATCGATCTGCCCCTGCTCTCGAATTTCGCCTCGACGATTTCGAGCTCTACGCCATCGATCGCCTTCGAGGTTTCCATCTCAAATTCTGATTTTTTCGATCTCGAAACCCTAGGGTCTAACCGAATCTGATAAACCTTTGCTTCTGGTAATTGCAGTTCTGAAGGGAATTTCTGATGGATTGTCCCGCGGCAAGAAGCCGGAGGAGATGGAAAAATTGGTATTTTTTGTTGAAATTTCGTTGTTTTTTTAGGGTTTTGTACTTAGATTGCTGCGTGATTAGGTTGGTTATCTGTGGAGGCAAAATATGAGGCATCAAGATCCATTGGAAATCACCAATAAGGACATTATCTCGCATTTTGTGCTTCGGCTTGTTTACTGCAGAACGTAATTTTCTAATCATCGTGAGTTTATATGAGATGGTATCTTTTTACGTCTTATCATTTGATTAGTTTATTGTTTTTTGTAACATTTCAGCGAGGAGCTGAGAAAGTGGTTTCTTTCGATGGAGACCATGCTCTTCCGTTATAGGTATCGAGCCGAAAGTTATGAATCGCAGGTACTAATGCTAATTCTTATTAAGTTTAGCGATTAAATTGAACTGTACAGGTTTGTTTCTGAGATTTTGTTTTGTAGAGGATGATCATGTCTGAATTTAACATTTCGAACAAAGCAATTGGTAATGTGGAATATGAGGTTTGTTGATTCAATCCATTACATTTGAATTTTAGCTGTAAGTTGATAAGATCACTATTATGCCACTATGACACTTAATTATGATCTTGCAGACTGTGAGAGATAAGCTGGTCCAAGTAGCACGATCTGCTGGTCAAACTTCCAACAGTATGTGTTATTTAGATTTAAATTCTGCAATTTATGTTACATTTGATGTGCTGATGGATGAAATACATATACGAAATATATTGACAGGATCATGTTAAATGCATCTGAAAAAAGAAATACCATGGAGTTTCCTCGTTCCATAAATTGTTGATTATATCACATGTGTGCTACAATTCATTATTCCTGTGAGTTCTCTTAGTTAGTTGACTCACATTCAAAACTCAGATTGTATGCCTGAACAAATTTGTTATCAGCGTATGGAAGAAGCTTTAGGTATGTAATAGCTGTAGGCATGTATTTCTGCAAGTAGTCAATTTTCCCACCCATCACCAACAAGAAAAAAAAGAAAAAAGGAAAGAAGAAAGAAAGTAATGCAGGAAGAGGAAAAAGAAATTTCCTAACAACCATGTTTTACTGTGGATAGAACCACTTGCCGTGGCAGTTGGCATGACACATAGGAGGGAAGCATCTTATGCATGTTGCAGTAGATAAAGAACAGAATGAGATATATATAAGGGGATGTGTTTCTTTTCTTTTCTTTTTTAACCTTTTTAATCTCGGTGGGGAAAAAACTTAAGCTTCCCAATCTCTTATCGCAACGAGCCTTCCAGAACAAATAGCAAGGTTTGTGTAGTTTTTTCTTGTACTTTATTAAGGTGGATGTATACTGCTAATTATGAAGATTGCTGTTTTACTGGGAGCTAAAAGAGAGAAATTTAAACCTCAATTGCCCTTCCTATTAGTTCATTTCTATATTGATTGTATTGTGTTTTTATGACTTTTGTTCTCAGAGCATTGCTGTGAGCATTGCTCTCTAGAGCTCCCTTTCTTCTGTGGGTCAAATGACACAGTATGACGCAAGCAGGGGTTCAAGCTGCTTCTTTTCTTAGAAAATACAATAATAAATTTCAGCACAGCTAGGATTCTATCTATACTTGAATGGCATACTCATCTGAATTTAGGAGAGTAAGCTATAAGTCTTGACTAAATATACTACCGGTCGCCGATCCTTTCATTAAATTTTTTGATTGTTTAAGAAATCTTCTCTTTATCTTAATTACATAGCATCCCAGATATCAACCCAGAAACACATTAAATTTTGGTACTAAAATCACGGTCGTGGAATCTGGAATCGATAGTTTTGTCATTCTAAGTCTATTTGCTTTTCTAACACCTTTTAATTTTCTTTCTGTTACAGCTGATACGACCTTCTTCAAGGTTTGTTACCTTCAATATCATATCTTCGATCCTAACCATTTTTTTCTCCCATTGCTATCATTCGATTCATCAAAGTTTCTTTTCCTGTTTCATGAAGGTACCTTTTGAAGAAGTTCCCGATCTTGTTGCCGGCCGCAAAGTTTTCATCCACAAAGGTTATGCTTATGTTGCTATGAATCAGGTGCTTGTTGATATTCATTTTTGGCATTGTCAACTAGAATTACTAGGGTTTATTCATTGAATGGTTTCTTCACTCTTGATTTAGCTGGCATCTCTTCTTGTCACCCACTTTCGTAGCAACCTTTCCAAGGCTCTTGTGCTGACCAACAGGTTTTATATTTTATTCATTTATAATTAGTTTTATTTCATTCTTGCAGTGTAGTCCTTGGCATTCTTTTCACTGGTTAGAATGATTATTTAATTAATGGTGGTTCAAAATCATATTAAATTTGAAGGACCTAATCCTTTTTTTCCATTTTTTTATAGCAGTAATCGATTGGAACATTTGGTTTATTCAAGTGCAACATGATGTGTGCATTTGATCCGGATATTAACAATACTTTGGAAATGCTGTTTGCATAAGTTATACATGACGTGTTAAAAGTTTGATATATTATGATTTGCCATCACGCAGGAAGTGGACTTCTACCATTAGGGAGCAAGAAAGAGATAGATTGACACCCGTGAGTATCATTTCATCTGCCAGCATACTTTGATAGATTTCAAGCAGAAAATATGATTTGAAGAAAGTCGAATCCCTTTCTTATTGAGTTTGTTTACTAATCTAGATAGTTGAAGCCCTCAGCACAAGTTATCTGGGACCTGATTATTCTCAGGTATCTAGATCAGTCTGACATATTGTTACATATACCTTCAACTCACAACCTAATTTGTTTTCTGAGCTCTAATACTTGCTGCAGCCAAAGGAATTTACTGAGATTTCTCTTAAGGACATTGACCAGCTGGCTAGTAGTTCTTTCCCTCTGTGCATGCGTCATTTATTTGAGAAGGTAAACTAGCTAAATCTAGTACACTGTATTAATTCATTGGCTTCTCCTTCTTTTTTCCCTTTTCCCTTTTTATCGGCCGTTTAAGGACTGTAATATTTTACTTCCTCTCTGTCAATATGCAGTTAAGGGAAGACCACCATTTGAAGCATGGAGGAAGGATGCAACTGGGCCTTTTTCTCAAGGCAAGCATCTCTATACATTTAATTATTAGCAATTTTACCTGTATATGTTACACTATTAAGCTAAACAGGTACTCTCTTATTTTTGCGGGGGTTTTCGTCACTAGACATGTAATGTTTATCCGGAAAGGTCTGCCTTTTATGCTATTAAAGTGATTAAATGTGTAACCTCCTAGATATGTAACATGTTGATTACTCATTTACATAGATGATAATTCGATATACAGAGTTTCACTTTTAACCTTTCTTTGAATAGACTTTAGGATGACATGCGGGTTATTCAAAGTTCTTGTATACAATTGAATTTGAGGACATGACATGACTGCCTTTACACATTAAAGCTGCTAGAGAACATGCTATGTCACTGCAGTTTATATGTTTAAGGTGTCGTGCAACCAAATTATAATACCCCCTGCAATCTTATCTAAATATATACTTTGTGTACTTTTTGTATCTGTATGTACCCCTTAAAATCTTCAAGTTTGTTTTTTAAAAACAACTTTTCATTGATATTTGTCCAAATTTGACTGTTTCCAGTCGAAATGATAAACTGATATTTGTCCAAATTTGACTGTTTCCAGTCGAAATGATAGTAAACACCCTTTACAATTTGTTGCAGTGTTTTTTTCAGTTTTTGTTAGTTTTTTTTATATAGCTGGAACTTACTAAGTGGACCCAGCCGGCCCAGATTTTTATATTGATGTATTCAACCCAAATGCAACCAAGTACCAACAGGTAAGAGTACTACTCCTTACCCCTTCAATACAGACTACCTGTACAAATACCAATCTAAAGGAAAATATCAAGGAAAGAGACAAAAAAACAGTTTTTGTTGGTTAATATTAGAGATATATCTCTTCAAACTATTATCAAATTGTCATAGTTTATACTAATTTATCATCTTTATCATCCAATTAACAATGTCCTTATTTCGGTTAAATACACTCTCTTTATGTCTATTCAAAGAAAAGTTTATGTGAAATTCTCTATATCTAGCATGAAGGTTTGAGCGGAACATTTAAATGTTAAGCAAGATTAAGCATAAACTACATGATTTAGCAATGATATTGAAGGATTAAATTTAAAAATATAATATAATAAACTAAAAATTTTAATACTTTAATCTTTAAATAAGCTAATATCATCTATATGTGTGTTTGCTCTCAAGAGGATTTTTTTGAACATAAGATATATAGGGGGTATTATGAATATGAATAATTCTCTTTTTATTGCCAATAAATATGAAGAATTTAAGGGTGTAATATAAAATGAAAAATTAAACGGGAAATATATAAATATGAAACATTCCAAGGGCTAACCAAAAAGAACCCAAATATCTTATTTAGCTCGCCGTGTAAATATTTCAGTATTATTCATTATAATAGCAACTATGTCAGGGCTTGTGTGTAATGTCTTATTGCTTCCATGCTTGCCCGACTCTAAAATAACATGTGTTGCCTAGCTAGCCGACCACCAGGAGGGTACATGTTGGGGCATTCCTAGAGCTACAAATATTAACACAAACCAGCCCCCCCTCTCTCTCTCTGTGCGTGAGAGAGAGAGAGAGAGAGATCATCTCACCATCTCCCCCCAGTGGTGGACCCAGGAATTCAAGTCAGAGGGGGCACTAAAGAAATTATAGGATCCATTTAAAACTCCAAATAATTAACATATTGAACCCATAATACAAATGTGAAGCTTGACAATGAAATTTTAGCCTATTTAATCATAGAAATTGGTGGCAACTTGCAGGTCGCAACTATCGCGACTATGGTAGGACGGAGATAAAATTTAAAAGAGAATGAATAAAGGTGACGTTTGATAGGGATTTGGCCAAGTTCTTTAAGATAATTTCTATATTTCATCTTAAATACCTCCTTATTTTTGTAAAAATACACTTTAACCCTTGTTTTATATATATATATATATATATATATATATATATATATTATATTTAAATCTTTTACCTACTTTAAAAATCATCTCAAAATTTAGCATTTCCATCTTCATCATTAAATCTCTTTGTTGTTCCAAGAAATATTTCCTTATTCCTTTTAGCCATTCCAAGTAACCCTCTTATTAGATATAATCTTAGCCCGTCCTGTACATCTTTAACAATTCATGCCGCCTTCATATCATTAAATCTTTTAGTTTTATCATTTTAGGATTTTTCCCTTACATGATAATATCGAGGGTGTTATTAAATAAAACAGAAATATGAACATATATGAAAACAATAAGAATATAGGCTGTTTTGTGAAAATAAAGAAGATTTTAGGGAGTGATAAGAATAAGTCCACCTATTTTATTAGTATGATAGGCCTAAGAAGTTTGGTGGACCAGGCTCAAGGTTAATAGGAGTATCAATGAATGGGATTGGAGGAGTTTTTGTAGTCACATGGGGATGAGGCATGGCTGATCAGTACTAGGGGTTCTTGTAAAATCCCTCCCTGTCCCCCCTCTACACACATATGTATGTATGTATATGTGTACACTCACACTCACACATTGGTACTGTAGGAAATTTCCTACGTTGATGGGACACAAGGCATGCTGTTATTCATTGATCCATGTGCGTGTGTGTTTTGTAAATCCAAGAATCAATAGTATTAGAGCGAGAAAAGGTAAAATGATATGGATCAATGAATTGTGTTCTGCCATGTGTTCTTCCATTGTAGGAAACTCCACATCATCATCTCTCTCTCTCTCTCACACACACACACAAAAGATTTAAGATAAAGCTCTTGGTTCTCTTGCACATAAACGAAGAAGAAAAAGAGAGAAGGAACAACTTTTGTGTATCTGATTGGCAGCCTGTTGCTTGATTAAATTACCTATTACAAATTTTGAAAGTGTCGAGGCTACTTTTCTATGGATTGTGTTGTCATCTTACGATAGATCTATGGTACAATTCATACGTACAAGCCATTCTACTGACCATGTTCTGCACATCTCAATACATATACCAACCAACATTCTCTGATAATTGATTTGTTAGCAATAAATTTACTTACTTTTGGATAGCTATTCATTTTGGGAGCATTTGTTGTGTAATCAAGTGAGGAACCTTCGGTTGTTGATTTATGATTAAAGGAATTTTTGATGTACTTGATCAATACTAATGAGTTAAATTCTTGATGTGCATTAAAAAGAATGGTACAATCGGGATCAATGTATTATGTTTGGTGTGTGAGGTAGATCACATGAGAGGACTTGGGCTTGGTTTCTATTCTGTAGAAGTGCATATCAACTCATTGAAAATGAATATAGGAACTAAACCATTAGATAGCTCATCAAGAAGTTTATTGGTTTCCACTGCCCTCTGGCTTAGGCAGTAGGCCTAATTCACACAACTTGTGTATACTACATTTTGCTGTGTCTTGGCCATCTGGGGAGCTGCATAATAATTTCATGATTTTAGGAGTCTATTATTTATAGTGCATCTAACCTTTTTAAAAAAATAGCTGATGTATATGTGGATGTACCAACAACGTACCCATGGCGTATATCTTTCATGCTTGTGAATACCCAAGTCCAGGTACTATTAAAATAATCAATTTGGGTGCTTTTTGTGATTATCAGTTTCTTTTAGGACTTGTTTATGTTTGCATCAACAACGAAAATTTTCTAGTCTATATTCAGATTCATGAGAATTGGGCTTACTATATACTCTTACATTCTTTATTACAGGGGATGAAGATAACTTTCTTTGTCGAAATATAAGTGTATTAGGTTTAATGCAGGAACACGTTGTTTAGTGTTATCAGTCATGTTTCGAAATAAGCTATGTTTGTATGCTCGAAACTACAGTGGTAACAATTCTGTGCTGATTAAGTTATGATTGTAAGCTTGAAAAACTATAGTCCTAACAATTTTGTGCTGATTAAGGTCTAGAAATCATTGGAGTTTTGGGTAGGTTTACCATTCTTGGGGATTAAGATCTAAAGTTTGCACATTTAGGTAATTTCATCATTATGTGCTGATTATGGAAACATTCTATGCTTGCACTCTACATCAAAAGTGATTTGGCTGGAAAATTTCATGAAGTTTGTCAGATTGTGAAATTATAGCTGCCACTTACTATTTTCTAACCTCTTCTGAAACTCTTTCTTGTCCAGGGTGTTGGCCTGAAATTGGATGATGCCCTTGCTTTCTGGAAATCCGAGTTCTCACAAAAGGTTTATTTCTTTTAAACCCTCTTAAAATTGTATTTATATAGATTTGTTATTTATTATTTTCCTTTCGTATGTCTCACATCACCTTTAGTATCAGTTGTTTGTATGGAGTGAATATATGGCAACTTTTGTTTATTTTTTTGTTTTGTTTTGTTTTATTGATCATTATTTTAGCACCATTGCATTGTGCATTGAAACCGGAGAAAGCTTCACTAATATAGATGGCAAGATTCTATAGAGGCATGAATGACGATGTTTCATTTGCCAAGTTCAATGTATTTTTTTTGGGTTATGCTGAAGTACTTATCTTTAGAATCCATACACGGTTCAGCCATTTTAACAAAATTAATCCTTGCCTTTAATTATACATGTTTAAATTGTGCAAATGAAATCAATATTGGATTCTTAGTAGTGCATTCAGATAATCCATGTTATAAAAAGGGCTTTTATAACTGCGGTATACAGATTGCTATGGGCTTTTTAGAATTTAAAAATAGTTCTTTGTATTGGTCTTCATAACAGTCAACCCCAAATCAGGTAATCAGGGTTTTTGTATTTAAAAAATAATAATAAGACCCTTCTGTACGGGAGGATTCTCTTTTCTGATTGAATTACCATTTCTAATCCTAGTTACTTCAGATCTTACCAATCCTAGCAAGCCTAGATTTTGACACAAATGGACGGGTACAGGATTGATAGGAAGGTAATGGCTCCTTATTTCAACCTTGCAAACTTGTAGTCATGTGGGTGTTCCCTTATCGTAGAGCTTATATGCATTGAGGGGAGATTGCACAAGACAAGACAAGCAACAGCATGCTCATTGTAGGTCAATAAAATTTGAGGTTTATCAGTATCAAAAGGCTTCCCACTTCCACAGATTTGGTTAGACTGCTGTCCCCCTTGATGTGGTCATAGACCAGGGTTTTTCTGAGGATACTGGTCTCTTTGTTATGATATATAAGAAACAGAACTGGATGATTTTGCATGTGAATAATCGGCTAAATAGACCTCAGGCTCGTAAATTGGGCAGTCCTTATTGCTTGGCATAGGCTTAAACTGCATAACCCAAGTATCTCTACCAGACAAACCCCTTTTTGGCTACATGTATTTCCCTTTCCTTTCCTGTAATTGCCATAAGAAATACCTTGGGACCAAATAATAGAGGGTCGACATTAGGCCCACAACGAGACATTTCTTCAATCCTTTCATGTAGCCTTCTTGTGGGGGTGGCCATCCTTCCAAACCTGACCGAATTCCGAATAGGCATTATTCTGTTCTCTTTGATGAAATAGGCTGACCATTTTCCATATTCTTCTAAACAACAGCAAGAAAAAGATAGGATCTGATAGCACCTATTCAAATCAAATGGATGTAAAGACTAACCGCGTTAGGATTTCATGGAAGTTAGGGGGAGAGGTTTTGTTCCTTAATGGAAAGCAAGCCAATATAATTGTGTGCTGCGCATGTCCCCCCACGGACTCTTAAATGACTTCTAACCAGGTAGAAATTTTGCCAAACTAGTTTACAGTATAACTATTAACGACTCCAAATCTACATATAAAAAGATGGGACCTAGTCCAAACTAATTTGGATATAGTAAACTGACAGTTGAGGAAACTATAATAATTGGAAGTAATTTTCAACACAATTGAAGAAGTTAGGGATCTTCCCAAGCAATCTTTTTCTTTTTACTGTGGCAGCACCTGATTTCGAGTATTAAAGTGTTTTTGAACCTGATATTTATCTAGATCCTATTTGGATTTTAGTTCGTTCAATATTCTTCAAATCCTCAGGGGTCTCCAAATTCTTACATGATCAGAACTTATGTGCAATGGTGGACGAAATATCCCCATTTTACATATAATTCTGTAAACTGTGTAATGTAATATCTCCTAATGGTTATTTATCTGAAGGCACTACAGAATTTGCACAAAATCTTACATCGAGACACATTCTTCTTGATCTTCTTTTTCCCCCGCCTTTTTTTAACCCGCTTTTAACAAGCGAACACCAAGATTAGCTGATTTATTTAGCCCTTTTGGTATTGTGTTGGGTCTGCTTCTGAATGTTACTAAAAGAAGCTATACTATACTTTTGAGTTCTTAGGCAGAAGACGTCGGATACCTTGATATTTTAGAAAGAATCACCTTAACTACCAACACTATATGTTTCGTAATTTTTTTATTCTGCTAAGTACCGATCTATTCTATTGTTTGTGGCCTAGGTTGGCAGCGAGCGGTTTGACAAAGAATATGCATACAGCGTTCGGCATAACTATGGGAAAGAAGGAAAGAGGACTGTAAGCCTGTCTCCTGGACATGCATCACCAGAATTAGTTTGGATAAGCCTTACATTTTGCTTTGTTTCATATGGTTCAGGATTATACACCCTATTCCTGTCAAAAGATTATTTCGTCCACACCGAGTGTTGGTGACCACCATGGCTGCCCTTACAGACATTTCAGGTACAGTCTCATGCCAACTTAATTTGTTTGCCATACTTACACTCTAATGGACTTTCGATCACAATGAATTAAATTTCTGTCATTTCTAGTATTAGTGTATTTTCTGGGCAGGTTTTGTTATGTTAAATAAGTTGTCTTTATAGTTTTCTTGTTGTACAAGCCATTATATTTAGACTCTTGTCTGACCAGTTCATGTTATAAAGTAGTTATCACTTATGTTTTGCATAGTACACACTACACACTTAGAGGAAATTGGCATGTGGGTACGCTCATGATCAATAACTTAATGTCATTAATAGTAACTACAAATAGGCTAAACTGAAGGACGTCAAGGTTGTGTACATTGTCGACCATAAACTAGAGAAGATATCTATGGCATGCATAAAATGCATTGCCTACGGAAACTCATACTCAAAAGTCAAAACTGAAAACTTCTTTACTACTTGAAATGCACTACTTGTTAGCTTTCATTGTGTTTTCATATATACCCCTGCCTTCTCGATTTGGTTATCTTGGAAAATTGTTGTGCTTGAGAATGAAGAAGATGCAATACTATCAAAAGCAGCTGTTACATTTAGCATACATCCGACATTGCATTATAATCTACAAGGGCTTTAATCCTCAAAGCTTCTGTGGCTGACAGATAAATGTTTAAGCGAAGGAACCTTTTCCACGATCAGCATTATCTTAAGACTTTTTCAATCAAAACGAGTTGAATATCAAGCATCCTCACAAAAAAATTGACAAATTTCCACAGCCGGCTTTCGGCTTGACCTCAACACCCAAATAATAATTTGATCTAAAATTTGGATAATATGAATTCTACATCCGGCTTTTGGCTTGACCTCAAACACCCAAATAATAACTTGATACGAAATTTGGATAATATGATCAAGTTCGGGGATTGGCGTTCTCCAAATTCTCTGTTGTCACTTTGGCGGTTTACATGAATCCTTTTTCTCCATTACGCTGTGTTAGGGGCTATCCCCTTTACTATGCAATAATTATATATATTTTTATTAAAAAATCAATTTTCTTTTTGTTCTAGGAAAAAAAGACTAGTAGACAAACATAGTTTTAGAAACTTGTTAAAATCTGAACTTGTTACTTCTTATCGGCACACTTTTGGGTTCCACCGCACATATTAGAAGCATCTCAAATGATTATCCATCGATTGTTCCATTTCTAATTTAGTTCAAAAGCATGCAGTGCTTATCCTATCTTTTAATATATTGTTGCCATCTATCCAAGCATTTTCATACAGTTACAACTACTCTTACTTTTTTGGACTTACCAATTTTTAATTGCCTATAAGTTAAAGACAAAAAGCATGGGTGCAATATTCTGGGCCAAGTCCAACCTCGTTTAGGACCCTCACCGTTTCTTGTGCTTTTTTAACAACACCTCATATAGGGCCTTCACTATTTCTTAGGCATAATTTTCATTTTGTTCATAATATCTATTTATGCCTTTTTGATGGTCTTTCTAAATATATCTCCTCTCTTTTTCCTACTGACTACGCCAGTTAGTGTTCCTCTATGAACGTGGGGGGCTGGGGAGGGGGGTAGGTGTCGTCCTATCAGACAGGGGATAAAAACCTAGATCTCTTGGCAAAACCCTCCAATTTTTATTAAACCAAACGCTTCATGAAAAAGAGAGTTACAATAAGGTCTCTCTTGTATAGGCATAAATTATTCCTAAACTTAATTGGACTCAAATAAAAATAAAGTCCAAACTCCCCGTGCTGAATAACATCTTACCACACTGAATAAAATGAAGCACTCTTAAATCTAATTAGACTCAAATTTGAAATTAGCAACCACTAAATTAATCATTCCCTTAAGAAGGAAACTCCTCTATCGTAATGGGAAATAATCTGTGCTCTGGTCTTTTTTGCAATTCTTGGTTAAGTCTTCATGTGCTACATGATCTTTATAGTGTTCAGTTTCTTTGGAGATTTTTAAATTATTTCATGTTATTGTTTCTTATGGTTTCTTTACTGGGTGTTTTTAATAGTAATTATAAATATTTGTATTTTCTTTTTGCTTCCATAGTTGTTGACCTGAACTGTGCTACATTGTCTAAACTATTCTTTTTGTGATTCTTGATTCTTAATTCATTCTTCACGGGTTACATATCTTTCTTTCTTTTTTGTTCTGGATGGAACTTTGGGTTCTTTTTTGTTAACATTTTTAATTGGAAACTTTTTGTTGACTGTTGTTTTTAAAAATCTTTTTATTGTCAGTGTGGAGAATCTTAGAGCCGCTCTTGGTAAAATGGGGGTTAGTGGACGCACATTGGAAGATGTAATGGATAAAGTTCGGAATCGTCATTATCAGGCAAAATTATTTAAACTGCTTCCTTTCTTTTATATATTAATTTTCTAGGAAAATGGATACTGTCTATATTTCCCTAGCCAAATAAAGCATTTCACTGAAAATATGAAATGTGATGAATTTACAGACTATGTTGCATGAATTCGGTTATATGACGTATCAGACATGCATCCAAGTCGGATTCTTTTGAATTCGCCGAGAATATTTGTGAAGCTTTTTTTGGAACATCCTAAACTTTATATTGTATTGTAGATTGTGTTGAACATTTATCAATCCCTAGGGTACCAACAATCTGTGTATCAATACTTACAAATTATTTTTAAACTTAGTTTAGATTTGTTAAAACGGCGATTTTTTGTTATTATGTATATGTATGTAAACAACAAAAATCAACATATCTTAATTCATCGTATCTTAATGAATGTATCCTAGAATTCTGGAAAATTGCAAATCTGCGAATCCGACTTGTACATATCCCACATCCCTATCCAAATCCGTGCTATTTAGTTTACAGAGTTACAACTTAAATTTATACAAGTAGCATCAGAAAATTAAGGAAAAATCTTCACCCTTATAACTAAATGAGCTATGTAGCAAATTTATTTAGTTCTTTTAGGTTGTTATTTACTACCTTTCAAAATTCTAATTTAAATTATTTATTTCATTTTCAGCTAGCTTGCACATTGACATTTGAAGCAGTCCATTCTACTTCATGTGATTCTGGGATCAACCATCCTAACCAATACTTCAGTGAAAGTAGGAAGTTACTAGAACTTAAGGTAACTCACATATGTATGCCTAGTTTTTATTTCCGTCATCTTCATTAATTATTCCTCCAGAAAACTAACTTCCATACAATTAATTCCTTTTCTAGCATTCTGTTTGTTGATTGTTGACAATGCACTAACTGCTATACAATTAATTGTCTCGGCATTTGCTGTTTGACTTTGCTTGACAGAGCCAGCCGACAGCCTAGTTCAACCTTTCTATTGCAAGTGATTAGTTTCAGTACATATTATTCCAGGTTTGAGCCTCCGGTCATGCCACCTTTTCTTTCTAATTGATTCAATCTCACATTTTGTACCCATGTATGCTATTTAACAATTCTGGGGTATAGTTTGGTTTGCTATGGGAAAAATGCAATATCTGTTGCGGGCATCACTTGATGCAAATAATGTTGTTTGGCATGTTGTTTGCTAATTTTGTTGTTACAAGTGACAACTTTATGATTCATCAATGGCAATCGGACTACAATGCAAATAATAATAGAGAAACAAACCACAAATGCAAGAAAAAGAATTTAAAAAAAGAGTGAGCTAATGATCTAAACGAGTTCAGCAATGTGCCTATGTCCATGGGGAGACTTCATGGATAGAGCTAGGAAAAATCCACCATATTAATAAATATAAGTACAATGGACTCACTGTAAGACTTATCTAGATCCTTATTACAACATACTTATGTCACAATCTTGCAACCCTTGGTTTGTAAAAGCGCTAATAGTGGCAACCTCTTAACCCTTGTTTTGACCTTCAACTCTAGAGAATGACCTTTATGCCTCGATACATGATATTCTCAAGAAGCTTTAGATGAATGTCACCCTTTTACAACAAGAACAAGATGTTTTTGTAAAATAAGGAATCTTTCTGTCTTATGTAAGTACGTACCTTTTTGGTCATTAAATAAGAACATTTTTCCTTGACATAATAATACCTGTTCTCTTATCCTTGCTTTTTACGAAGTAACGATGAATAAAAAAGAACTACGTCACGAACACTTATTCACATTAGTTTGTTTTTAACCTTTATGTGCTCTTGTTAATTATATGCTCTTTCCGTGAAGCCTACCACAAAGCTCAATGTTGTGTTTGATGCGGATACAACCCCAATCAAACGTTGCATTAACGCCTAGAGAACCATACCAATAGCTAATCAATCATTAATCGTATTCTTCCATATGTAAAATTTTCAAATCTTAAATGGATGCTTTTAACTGGAAGCAAGACGTCAACCAACCGTATTTCCCTAATTGTAGCCTTTTGCTTGCAAAATTTGCAGCATTTACTGCAAACATGTATAGAGGCGATGCAGGAAAATATCCGTCAACATAATTAAATGGAAGAAAGGGATTCATGTAGCTGAACCCAAAAGTTTAAGATAAATGCTTGCTATATTTGTTGCATCAAAAGTTGAATTTTGTAGCACTTGCGCAATGTTGTTGCGGTATCTTATTTCCAGTGGATCAATCATTCTGCCACTTCAATTAAATTGGAGTCGGATGCTCCTATGTAATAGAAAAAAATTAAAAAATTAAAAAGAAAATATCTTTTGCCTCTCGATAAACTGCAACAGAGTGATCAGACCAGTGCCTTTACTCATGTCAGTCTGTAACAACTAAAGAGGTCCCACCTGTTTCTTCCCCGTCACATGGGTAGTGGGCTCTGCTCCTGGACCCTCTACTGCTTCAATGAATCAGTTCATTGCTGAAATTTATGAATCATGCATGAGAGTCTCTGCATGAATTAACTGTTTGTTTCTTTCCTTTGCATATGTCCCACTTAATGCAGTTGTATGTCAGCTCTCGGTTCTGCGGCCTCAATTACCATTTACTCGCCTTGGAAGCCGTTTTCGGTTCAGCCTGGTCCCTGACATGAAATTTTATTTCTGAAATTATTGCTAGTAATTTCCATTTTGATGTCTTCACATCTTTCTCAGAATATGTTAAAATCATCTGGTTCTTGTAAACAGCATCAAGGAACCAATTCATTACTGAAATTCATGAATCTTGATCGAGAGAGTTTCCATTAATGAGGTGTTCTTGTTTCTTTCCTTAGATTTCGACCTGGAAAATTCAGTTGGGTGTAGGTGGCAGCTTTTTCCATCAGCTCTTGCTTCTGCTGTTTTAATTATAAATTACTTTACATTCAGGATTTAAAAGAAATATCAGCTGTTGTTAAACCAGTGCATTAAGAAATTTATGAATCTAGCTCAAGAGAGTCTCTCCATGATTTTAGCGTTCTTTGTTTCTTTACTCTATTGCTTCAAAGACCATATTGTACCAATTCATTGCTGAAATTCATGGATCTTCCTTTGTTTTTTCCTCAGCATTTGACCCACAACGTTGCAGTTGGCCACAGCTTTTAGCGTCAGCCCTTGCTTCTGCTCCATAAGTTGCAATTTACTCTACCCCCTAGTTTGTTCAACTTTCTCAGAGCAGTCCCAGTTCTATAATTTCTGAAACCATAAAAAAAGAATCATGAAAGCTTTTAGTATCTTTTTGACGTCTGTTTCTGTCTCAGTGGTGAACCAAACCAGCTCATTTCTAAAATTTATGAATCCTGCATGAGACTCTTCTTTGTTTCCTTCCTTCACATATGACCCACAAAATGGCAGTTGCCTGCATCTTTTGCCTCAATGACAACTCACTTTAATCGCCTTGAAGGCCGACCTGCCTTATATCATTATAGTTATTGAGATCGGTCCCAGTTCTATAATTACCCAGGCCTAAAATATAAAAGCTATGCTATTACCGTCAGTAACTTGTTGAGATCTTTGTTTCTATCATAGAATCTTCAAGGATCAATCTGATACATATTTATCTCCCTTTCTGTTTGATTCCAGCTGGGTTTTTTTAATGTGTTGCATTGCACATGAGTGCTCGCAGGATACTAGCTGTTTGTAGTGAAAGTTTTAGAAGGTGGGGAACGTGGGAAGTTATAACTGGATGCCACTCATTAAATGATTGTAACCTGTCCTTTTTGCTCCTCTCTTGAATTGTAAACCTCTGATTCTTCTTTCACATTGCTTGTAGTCATTGTTGCAAGCTCTCCTATATCTTTAGATTATAATAAACCGAATTCTGTATGAAATGAAACCTGGAATTAAATTAATATGATGCGATTAAACTACTTAGGGAGCATATCTTTATTGTGTGTAGGTCTTATTGCCTGTTCAATCACATCAAAGTTAATAATGACGTGATAGATCCTAATTGTCTAATAAATTCACTTAAATTTGGATTTCGGTTTAATTATGAAATTTCAGTTAACTTTGAGGCCTAACATTGTTGCATAAATCCAACACTGTATGATACAAACATCAATGATATAAAACTAATTTTGATTGTTCATTGGGCACAAAAGAAATAGGATGTATTTGTGTAGGATGTTTCCTCGCTTATTAATGGGGAAAAGGCCTTTCTTATAATTTGGTCCATTCTTCTTTATTTTCTTCTCTATGAAAGGGAAGGTAGAAATGCATGCTGATTATTTATGTGAACGTCATCATAAGATATCACGATGCTTTGTTATATGTGGATATTAATCATGAAGCATTAAATGATTAGTTTCATGGCCTGCTTGGGCTAATATAAAGAAACAAAAATCATTTGTACAAATCTGACTACTTTTGATAATCAGACAAAGATACTAGTTGGTGATACTTGCCAGGGTATTGTACTATATTTATAAATAGAAAGCTTGTATATTATTTATTGAGGCCCTACATATTTGAACTAATTCCAATTTCCATAATGGATATTGTAGAATACTAACCTCATGATCAGCAGCCTCAATATTCTTGTTGAGTTTGTCCCGTATTCTTGCCCCATGAAGTTTCCCAATTCAATTCGGCGTTCACGGAGTTTCAGGTTCAGTTTCAGCCAAGATCCAAACGTCTTAAGCTTAAGCTTCGGATGTTTGTTAACGCTCTGTTATTTGGACATATGTCTGACTCATGTTTGTCAGACGTATGCGTGCTCTCTGGATTTGTTGAAGTCTCATGTCCAGACGTCTGGAGCCTCTTCTTTAGACGTTTGGTTTCGCTCTGTGTTTTTGGTAGGTGTGTGTCAAGTCTTCTTTAGACGTTTGCCCGCGTCTTGGGCCAGATATTTGAAAATTCTAGTTCTATTCTGATTTGTCTATATATATATATATATTGTAGTTTGTAACCCTAATTGGGTTAACCTTTTTGAAATCAGAATTAAGAAAGAGGAAGTTAGGGTTTTTTGTTAGGGATTTTGTGAGAGTTGATATACCGTTGTAATTCTCCATATTTGTTCAATTAGTAAAGCTTCTTCTTCGCCCGTTGTTTTTTTTGTAAGGGTTTTCCTTATATATTCGGTGTCTTTTTTGGTTAGTACTCTTATTTCTGTTACTTTGTTTATTTGCTTGCTTCTCTATATCGTTTGTTTATTACTTCGTGATTATGTTTGCCACAACAAACTGGTATCAGAGATACGTCGTGTTTGAGAGATTTAGTGTTTTGTTTGAACTGTTAGGTTTCGATCTCACGATCTAAATTTACGGTTCTCTTCCCCATTTTCTTAGATTGTGATATTGAAGTTTTAGGATTTATAAGCATTCAGGGCGTTTTCTTTTGATCTTATATCATGTCCAACGATTATGAAGTTTGATATCGAGAAGTTTGATAGAAATATGAGTTTTAGTCTATGACAAGTTCGTATGATTGCCGTATTGACATATAATAATTTGAGAAAGACGATTCTTGATAAGGATTCAAAGCCTTCCACTATAACAGAGAAAGCATGGGAGGAGTTGGATGAAAATGCTTTCACGGCTATCCAATTGTGTTTGACAAACGAAGTTTTGCAAGTAGTTTTGATAGAGAAGACGGCGGTTAATTTGTGGTTGAAGTTAGAGAAGTTATATTTGAAAAAACCTCCCATAAATCGACTTCTTTTGAAGCAGCGTCTTTTTATATTTCGTATGTTAGGAAGCTCTCCTATCAAATCTCATATCGGTAAGTTTATTTCGATCATTACAGATCCGAGTAAGATCGATATTAAGATTGATGATAAAGATCAATCACTTTTATTGTTTTGTTCTTTACCATCCTCCTATAAGCAATTTCGTGACACTGGTCTATGGACGTGATACTATCTCGATCAATGACGTTGAAGAAAATTTGGATAACAAGAAGAAGATCGACAATGAGTTAATTTCTAAAGATGGTGATGGTTAATTTTTAGGCTTATTTGTTTGAGGGCGAGCGAAGATAAGAGATTTAGAAGTGTTAGTTATATGTATGCCCTAGAGGCCATTATTGTACATATGATGTATATTATAGTGGATTCTTGGACTTACATAGGGAGGATTTTCTTGCTCGACATGATAGTATGCTGTTTGGTTACTCTTTACCTTAACACGTACACTGATTGTCTTTCTGTTACATGTTGATGTTACATGTTGATAAAGCCTTTAGGATGTTTACTTGACTACTTGGATTATGATGCGGATCATACTAGTGGGACAAAGGTAGTCCGTGAGTACATCCTTTAATGTCCTTAGTCGTGGGTGTATCGAGACGGGGTATCGATATACCAGAGTAGACTAGCGTATACCTTCTCGACCCATGTAGATGGGTGATAGATAATCCTATATCCATTGGTGTTTGACATCAGAGATGCTATACGGGTGTTCAGTGGAGACTGGGTACACTGGACAGACTAGCCAAGAACTCCTAGATGGTATTATACCTCACGTCAGATGGCAGTTCTCTGGTGACACCGGTACAGGTTAGTCTGTCGATCCGAGATCATCATAGAGTCTTGTGTCATTTCCACTGTGCTTTGATTTCCACCTTACCACGTTCAAGAGAACGTGCAAAACGGTGGGTTTTGGGTACAATCCCGAGTCACATGGAGGCAATGAGCGATCCGAGGGGATTTCGTCTCTCCCGGTATTGGGGGTTGATGTTGCGCTATGCTCTATTGGCCATAACAGAAAATCCCTGACCAGGGCTGTTTATGAGTTTTACTGGTAAGTGTTATCAGTAGTTTCTCGACCCGTTATGAACCTCACATCGGCATGACTTATCAAGCTATTGGGGTCTGACGTTTACCACCCCCAGGGAGATATGCGACATATCAGACGAAGAGACCGGACTGTACTGTAGTGTTACTGATTGGATTTGCAGGAGTATGAGCAGGCTTGCTTGTTGATCTTCTGATCGCTCAATATCCGGGTGGCCATTACGTTTAGCAGACTGCTTGCGGTTTGTGGGTGTTTGATATGATCATCACCTGCTGCCGGCGTATTGACGAGTCTTTAGAGTCCTATACAGAGGTTTTCTGGTTCATGCGAAACGAAGTAGGAGCACATATGCGATATGTGCGGGACCGAGATTAATGCGCGTATGTGATACCATATTCTATTATCGCGATATGTGATATTGATCGGTTATATGTGATATTGCCGGCTTACAGGATCAAGTGTTGATTCGATAGGTTGTTACATTTGATATTAGTCGGTTGTATGTGATATAGCCGGATTATTAAATCAAGTGTTGATTTAATAATTTAATGTATAATTATATATTTGATATATCAACTTACATTAACTAATATTAGCTTACTTAAGAATTCTTTTTCTCACTAGTGTACACTTCGTATATATGTGATATATATTAATGTACATCTTTTGTATCATGCTAGATGCCATATGCTACATAGGTGTATAAGACTAACACCATGCTTATAATAATGTGAGAGTTTTATTTATTTAAAGTTAATCAAAATTAATGGTAATTAGTCACATGGTTGAAGCTTGTGGAACTATCGACCAAGTCCACTAATTTTGTTTTACTTGTAGATATATATTAACCTAACTATTATTGTTTAGCCATGGTTTATTCTCTACATGAGTTAGTGTATGACACTAACTCACCCATGGTTGCTATTCTCATCTTATGTGTTCATTCTCTCATCTTCATTCTTCATCTTTTTCTTCATATGAGAAAAAGCTTGTTAACTTTTTTCTAAGTGAGAAAATATTGTGAGAAAATTAAATCTAAAGTAAGCACATTTCCTACTTCATCATCCTCTACTATATTAGCTATTTAGTTTTGGGTGTTTGCTTCACTAATCCACCATTAGTGAAGAGGTAGCATGAGCTTGAGTCTCCTCGACGTAGATCATCTTCGGCCTCGAAGACTTCGAGCAAGCTTGTTCATTTTTTCATGTGAACCCTTACTAGAGTTCGGATGTTCACTACTTGGAGCGAAGGGACTACTACACGGAGCTTTAGAAGTGAAGGATCGGTCTACAAAGCTTGTATTTCTCATTCACTTGGATGTAAAGTTGTTTACACGTTGTTTCGTCGGATTTTCTAGTTAAAATTCTAGGGTTAGGGTTAGTTAGGACGGCAAATTTATGAAAATGGTATGGACGATGCCTCCCGAAACCTTGCTGCCAACCTAGACAACCCTACAAGAAGGTAGTAAGAAATCAAGGTCGAAAGAATAAAAACTTAACATGCAACTATTATAAGAAGAAAGGGTACTTCAAAGTCGATTGTTACAAATTGCAGAACAAACAGAAATAGGAAGACAATCGAAAAAGCAGTCTTCAGCTGAAACTAGTATTGCGGAAGGAGTAGGAGATCTACCTGTGGTTCCTGACAATATACATTGATTCAAGGACGGATGGATTATGCATTCGGGTTGTTCCTACCATATTTGTTCCAATAGAGATTTGTTCACCACCCATGAGTTTGTTGATGGAGTGGTTTTGATGGGCAACAATAGTTCGTGTTGAACTATTGTTAAGTGGATGAACCAAAATAAGATGTTTGACGGCGTTGTGAGAACATTAGCGGAAGTTAGGCATGTACCTGATTTGAAAATGAATCTCATCTCATTGGGTACACTTGACGTTAAGTGTTATATGTTCTTCGCTGATGGTGGAGTTTTGAAAGTAACCAAAGATGCTCTCGTCGTTATGAAGGACTTGAAAATTGGGTTCTTATATGTGCGCAGGGTTTGATAACTACCGGGTCGGCGGCGGTTTCATCATCTAAATTTATGTCAGATTCAAATTTTATCAGATTATGGTACATGAGGCTCGGGCATATAAGCGATGAGAGGTATGATCGAGTTATCGTAGCATGGTTTACTTTGTGGTCGAAGTATATCGAAAATGGAGTTTTGTGAGCATTGTATTTTTGGAAAGCATAAACAGGTTAGTTTCAGTTCGGAGGTGCACAACACAAAATGTACTTTTGACTATATCCATTCGGATCTTTGGGGACCCTCTCAAGTTGGTTTCAAAAGAAGCGGTGCAAAATATCTGTTTACTTTCATCGACGATTTTTCGAGAAAGTTTTGTGTCCACTTCTTGAAGTACAAGAGTGATGTGTTTCTTACGTTCAAACAATGTAAGACATTGATTGAGAAGCAGACATACAAGCAGATTAAGAGGCTAAAGACGAACAACATATTAGAATTTTGTGGGGGAGATTTCAATGAATTCTGCAAAAACGAAGGTATCGTTCGGCATCATATCGTTTTCCACAGACTACAACAAAACGGAATCGCGGAGCGTATGAATCAGATTCTTTTGGAGAAAGCTCGGTGCATGTTATCTAATGCAGGGCTCGACAAGGAGTTTTGGGCAGAACCGGTGAACACGGCATGCTACGTAGTGAATCGATCACCTTATCCATCGTTTGGTAGTAAAACACCGGAGCAGATATGGTGTGTAAATCACACCGATTATTCTACACTTAAAGTGTTTGGTTGTCTTGTACGTGAAGGCAAGTTAGATCCTCGAGCGAAGAAATGCATTTTTCTTGGTTATGCCACCGGGGTCAAAGGTTGTAGGTTGTGTTCAGATCCTAAGTCACCAAAGATGAGCAGTATCTACAAGCTCGAGATCGACAACGAATGGACATTAGGTCACTACAGAGATATGGCTATGATGATCTAGTGGCGTATCCACTGTTCGTTGCAGAGACAATTGATAATAGCAAGCCTACGAGTTATCAAGCAGCTATCTCTTTCGATGAGTTAGCTCGTTGGCTAGTCGCTATGAATGAAAAGATTGAGTCTCTTCATAAGAACCAAACATGGAAACTCGTTAAGCCCGAAAGAGGCAAGAAAGTAGTTGGCTGCAAATGGGTTTTCAAAAAGGAGATCAAGGGGTTGCAGATACTCGATACAAGGCACAATTAGTAGCTAACATCTATTCGCAGGTTCGGGGAGTGGACTTTGTTGGGGTAAAAAATTACACCCCGGTTGACCAAGTCAAACTCAAAGTCAACCCCAAGCCAGGTGGGCCTAAGCCCAAGCTAAGTGGGTCCTTGCCCAAGTCGAGCCCCGCGGCCAGCCTCCCCTATACCAAAATGAAAATTATGCAATAAATAATTTTGATGTAATATTCATACATGAATGTAAGAAAAATCGGCATAAAGCCAATTTTTTGTAAAGTCCATGGTTTATGTGCAAAAGAAATGAGCACATGAGGCACGGGATGGGAAAAATGCCATTTTGTAAAGCTCAAAGGGCTATATGTATATTTGTAAGCCTATAAAAGATAACATGATAATAAAATAAAATATAACTTTTCCATTCTAAAAAAAATAGGGTTTGTGTCTCCTTCTCCTTCCTTAAAGTTCTAAACCTTCTTCCCTGCTTTGAATTAAATCAAGAGTTTAACTTTTCCTTTTTCAAAAAGAAATAGTTTTGCACCATAAAACCCACAAAGGGAAGCTCGGATCTCCCATCAGATCTCTAAAGGGGGATTTTGAATTTCACTCCTTTTTTCCTTCAAGATTTAGCCAACGAAGAAGAGGAAGGAGACCCCTCTCCAAAATTCCCATTCCGGGAAGGATGCAAGGCTCAAAAGAAAATCCAAAGATGTTTAGGAGTTTAACTCCATTAAAGATCTGTTGGAGTTTAACTCTATAAATCAAACCCCTTTTTAGGAGTTTTACTCCAGTTCTATACATAATATCTGTTAGGAATTCAACTCCAAAGCTCAGGGGCTAAGCCTTTTTTCTGTTGGTGTTCCCAGCGGTTGTGTGCCGCGCACGTGACCCACGGACGCCCAGCGGTCGCGTGCATGGCACATGATCCACGCATGGCACATGATCCACGGGTGATAAAGCGCCCACGTGCGCCTCACGCGACTCGAGGGCGCTCAGCGGTCGCGTGCAGCGCACGTGGCCCGCGGGCGCTAAGCGTCCAAGTCGCCTCACGCGACCCGCGGGCGCTCAGAGCCCAGCGGTCGCGTGCAGCGCACGTGACCCGCTGGCGTCCAGCGGTCGCGTGCTGCACACGTGACCCGTTGGCTCCCATCGCCCACGTACCAGGCACGTGACCCGTGGGCGCCAAGCGCTCACGCACCATGCACGTGACCCACGGGCGCCGGTGCCTACGCGTCAGGTACGTGACCTGTGGGCGTCCAACACCCACGTGCCATGCACGCGTCTTTAAGACACTTCCCCCCATTTTTATATGCACTCCACACTAAATATACTTTCCTCGTTAGAAAAAATATTCTAACGGAGCGCTGTCCCGCACCCCGCAAGGGGGCTGCTAGCCCTCTTGACTCTCAGTTCGCTATCCGGGTAGCGGGACCCCCGTAAAAACTCTGCGGGGCCCCCGATATATCCAAAACCCCTTCAAAACACAACACTGCACATTGAGTTCGCATGACCTGTTTGACTCATCAATCGGAGGTTCTCTCGCTCCAAAGACGAGGGGTAATTAACGACAGCTTAGTTCGCGGGTGCCGGAGATTCGGATCCCCACAATCAATAAACCCCGGCCTGCCTTAGGCAGGAGGAATTTGTACACGCCTGACAAGCGACGCGTATTCCCATCTCAATGGGATGATGAAAAACACCCTACAGATTCTGGCATGCCCGGTGAGACAGGTCTCTCCTCCCATATTTCGGGTTAAACGTTCATGCGAACTCAATTAATGTACATATCGATTGCCTGTACTGAAATCATGCTTCTTTGTGCAGGTTAACAAATTTCAAATTGCAATCTCCGGACGCAACAAAATGTTTCCAAGGATCAGCCCAGCTCTCGACACAGCTTTCATCTCCTACACGATGAAGATGGATTCCAGGACGGTCCTCCTGGCCAGTCTCGGGCTACAATGCGAGCCGCCGCCGCTACCATTTGGTTCTATTCTGTTCGTGCTAACTAGCCTCATCCCGGCTTCTCAAGCTTTGGTGATAGGAAAACCGGTCTCGAAAGGCAAGATGCCAAATGTGGTGATCTCGAGGGCACCACTACCCAAACACAAGTCGGTGTTTGAACGACTTTTCTTGGACCCAGCTGGGGGCAAGGCCATCAACACCAACAAAGCAACAAGGCATCTCGGGTAAGCTTCAGCGGCATCCCCGACAACTGCTCAATTGGGTATCATCTCTAAGCTCTCCGTTAATCGGCTTACGATGGCTTTCTGGATGAGGGATGTCCGCCAAGCCCTCAAAATAGAGAAGCTAAGACAGAAAAGGCTCAAATACAGAGCCAACAAAAGGGCTATGGCTTCTGCTGATTTGAACATCATAGGGTTCCAAGAACGTGGTTACCCAGCAACGACAGCTGAAATGACTGCAAATCTCGCTAACTATTTTGAAATGCTGAAATTGGTTCAGAAGAATGCCATGACCGCGAGGGTCAAGAAAGCTGCGATCCGGACAGCGCCGCCCAAAGACCCAGCCGGGCCAACCGTCTTCAGTCGCCTGTCCTTTCTAGAAGACAAAGGGCCGCAACAATGGTCCGAAAAATCAGCTGCCAAAGATAAAGAGTTGGCTGGATATGTGGTCCACACTGTCTACATGGTCAGACATAAAGAAACGAACCCTCCTATACTTCACAGCCATGGTGATGATATGGTTGACGCTACCTAGCATTGGCTCGATCTAAATAATGAAGAGCCCGCTCAGGCCGATAAGGCAGAGGAGCCCGTGGTTCTCGCCGGGTCAAGCTCAGGCTGTAAAGATGACCCTGTTGCCACGTCCGGAACTACAGAACAAGTGTTATTCCAATGGCTTCAAAGACAGCTGCAGGACAGGGACGAGAAGTTGGCTAAGGTCTATCCAAAGTCGACGAGCTAGCAAACGTCGTGGTAGATCTCACGACTTAAATTGCCCGATTGTAATTACAGCAAAATCAAATTTTGGTCCGTGAGCTAGGGATTGATATCCGGAAGCAACCAACCGGTACTCCTTCCAGCCCAAGAGCGGAACACTTTTGCGAAAGACGGCCGCGATCGGCTTCCAGTCTCTCCGATACGTACCCTGAATGGGATAAGCGGACAACAGGCGAACTAAAGAGTGATCGGCCTTAAGGACCAGCGTCAACAAGGGCACCTACTCTAATGGAGAGAAAGAAGGTGTACTTCTTCAGGAGGGATAAAGTCCGCGAAATATTCGTGGACGCCTTGAACAACGGTCTGCAACTGCCTATTCCAAAGAGGCCATATGAAATGAACATGACCGGCAATCCTATACACTGCCCATATCACAGAACAGTGAGTCATACTATTGAAGACTGCAATGTTTTTAAAGATTGGGTGAAGAACCAATACAAAATTGGGAAAGCCTCACAGCCGTCAGATGTACCGACAAGCCACAGAGCTACGGTCATCAACATAGCTCCGCCAATATCAAAGTTCGAGGAGCTGGGATAAGCAAACAATTGACCACCACGTCGTTAATCTGGGAACAACCGACCACCACGTCGTTAAACTGGGAACAATCTACATCTATGTCGTTAAACCGGGGATGTAAAAAAATGTGTGTAAATAAAATAAATTAAAAAGTTGAAATGTTGGGGCAACTCCCAATAAAAATCAGCGAGTAAAATAAAAATGAAAATAAACAGCCGAAATGATGGGGCAACCGTGGATAAATAGCCGAAATGATTGGGCAACCGCGAATAAATAGCCGAAATGATAGGGCAATCGCGACCTTCGCGATAAGAAAAGTTGAAATGATAGAGCAATCACGGTAAAAAAAACGACGAATGATGAGTCGCTCCTGATACCATATTCCAGTGCAGCGATGCAGACGCCGCCCAAAACTCAAATTCCCAACGGTGAATGATGAGTCGCTCCTGGTACCATATTCCAGTGCAGCGATGCAAACGCCAACCAAATTCTAAAACGGCGAATGATGAGTCGCTCCTGGTACTATATTCCAGTGCAGCGATGTAGGAGCTAACCAATATCCAAATCCCTAAACGGCGAATGATGAGTCGCCCCTGGTACAATATTCCAATGCAGCGATACAGACGCCAACCAAAACTCAAATTCCTGGATGTCCCAACGGCGAATGATGGTCGCTTCTGGTACTATATTCCAGTGCAGCGATGCAGACGCCATCCAAAACTCAAATCCCCAACGGCGAATGATGAGTCGTTCCTGGTACCATATTATTTCAGTGCAGCGATGCAGACGCCAACCAAAATTCAAATTCTCAAACGGTAAATGATGAGTCGCTCCTGGTACCATATTCCAGTACAGCGATGCAGACGTCAACCAAAATCCAATTTTCCAAAATTCTTCCAGCCCTACGGTTAGTCCCCAAATTGACTACCGTATACAATCCATGGGCTCAAATAATTCTCATCAGACTCATGCCCCACAGCAATCATCAGTCCAGCGGTCGGTCTCCGCCTTTGGAATTATGCTCCATTTGAAAAGACCCACTCATGTGTCCTCACGAGAACAAAACTTGCGAGATCCTTACGACTCGTAAGAAAACGCCTTCGTGGGATCCTTACCATTCACAAAGGAAAAACACACTTGGGGATCCTCACGACTCCTAAGGAGAAAATGCACCTATGGGATCCTTACGACTCGTAGGGAGAAAATGCTTTTATGGGACCCTTACGACCCATAAAATTGAAAAGCCTTAGGTGATAGGAATCTGAACCCGTCTCCTAAGTCATCGCTTCCCAATAGGTAAGGGCAAATGATGAGTTGCTCCTGACATTATTCCAGTGCAACAATGCAGATTCTTCCCAAAAAACCAATTCCTAAATCCTACCGGGGCAAATGATGAGGTGCTCATGGCATTATTCCAGTGCAGCAATACAGATGCCGACCAAAACCAAAATCCCCAAATCCATTCATGACAAATGATGATTCGCTCCTGGTACCTTATTTCAGTGTAGCGACGCTGATGCCAACCCAAATCAAATCAAACCAACAACCCCTGCGGCGGAATCATGCTTCGTCTCAGAGTGTACCCCGTGTCGAAATCATGCTTCGTCTCGGTATATCTGCCTTTCATGTCGGAATTATGCTTCGACTCGGAATCAACCAGCGACACTTCGTGCCGTCGACCGTCCATGTCGTAAAAAGGGCAGTGCCAGCTTCCCACAAAGCGGGAACCAAATCATTCCATGCCGGGGAAACGTCTACCACGGACATTCCATCTCGGAGACGCGTCAAGGGTCGACCGTCCATATCGTAAAAAGGGCAGTGCCATCTTCCCACAAAGCGGGAACCAAATCACTCCGTGCCGGGGAAACGTCTACCACGGACACTCCGTCTCGGAGACGCGTCAAGCGTCGACCGTTCATGTCGTAAAAAGAGCAGTGCCAGCTTCCCACAAAGCAGGAACCAAATCACTTTGTGCCGGGGAAACGTCTACCATGGACACTCCGTCTCGGAGACGCGTCAAGCGTCGACCGTCCATGTAATAAAAAGGGCAATGCCAGTTCCCACAAAGCGGGAACCAAATCACTCCGTGCCGGGAAAACATTTACCACGGACACTCTGTCTCGGAGACGCGTCAAGCGTCGACCGTCCATGTTGTAAAAAGGGCAGTGCCAGCTTCCCACAAAACGGAACCAAATCATTCCGTACCGGGGAAACGTCTACCACGGACACTCCGTCTCGGAGATGCGTCAAGCGTCGACTGTCCATGTCGTAAAAAGGGCAGTGCCAGCTTCCTACAAAGCGGGAACCAAATCACTCCGTGTTGGGGAAATGTCTACCACGGACACTCCGTCTCGGAGACGCGTCAAGCGTCGACCGTCCATGTCGTAAAAAGGGCAGTGCCAGTTCCCACAAAGCGGGAACCAAATTACTCCGTGCCGGGGAAACGTCTACCACGGACACTCCGTCTCGGAGACGCGTCAAGCGTCGACCGTCCATGTCGTAAAAAGGGCAGTGCCATCTTCCAACAAAGCGGGAACCAAGACACTCCGTGTCGGGGGCACGTCAAATAGACACTCCACCTCGAGGAAACGTCTAATAGTGACACTTCGTGCAGGGGACAAGTCAACCAGTGACACTCCGTACCGGGGACAAGTCTACCAGCGACACTCCGTGCTGGGGAAACGTCAAACAGACACTCCGCGTCAGGGATACGTCATACACCGACACTCCGTCTCGGAGACACGTCAAGCATCGACCGTCCATGTTATAAAAGGGGCAGTACCAGCTTTCCAAAAAGCAGGAACCAAATCAAGTCGCCTCCACGTGAAAGAAGATCCATCAATTTCATGCACACGGCTCACATGTGCGGTGTGGGTTTATTGACGGGGGGCATTTTGTTGGGGTCAAAAATTACATCCCGTTGACCAGGTCAAAGTCAAAGTCAACCCCAAGCCAGTTGGGCTCAAGCCCAGGCCAAGTGGGCCTATGCCCAAGTCGAGCCCTGCGGCTAGCCCCCCCCATACCAAAATGAAAATTATATAATAAATAATTTTGATGTAATTTTCATACATGAATGTAAAGAAAAATGGGCATAAAGCCAATTTTTTGTAAAGCCCATGGCTTATGTGCAAAAGAAATGAGCACATGAGGCACAGGATGGGCAAAATGCCATTTTTTAAAGCCTAAGGAGCTATATGTATATTTGTAAGCCTATAAAAGACAACATGATAATAAAATAAAATATAACTTTTCCATTCTAAAAAAAAATAGGGTTTGTGCCTCCTCCTTCCTCAAGATTTTAAGCCTTCTTCCCCTCTTTGAATTAAATTAAGAGTTTAACTCTTCTTTTATCAAAAAGAAATAGTATTTCACCATAAAACCCACAAAGGGGAGCTCGGATCTCTCATCAGATCTCTAAAAGGGGGATTTTGAATCTCACCCTTCCTTTTCCTTCAAGATTCAGCCAACGAAGAGGAGGAAGAAGAAGACCCATCTCCAAAAATCCCATTCCAGGAGGATCCAAGGCTCAAAAGAAAATCCAATGATCTCTAGGAGTTTAACTTCATTCAAGATCTGTTGGAGTTTAACTGCATAAATCAAACCCCTTTTTAGGAGTTTAACTCCAATTCTATATATAATCCCTGTTAGGAGTTCAATTCCAAAGCCCAGGGGCTAAGCTTCTTTTCCGTTGGTGTTCCCAGCGGTCGTGTGCCGCGCACGTGACCCGCAGGCGTCCAGCGGTCGTGTGCTGCGCACGTGACCCGCGGGCGGCCAACAGTCGTGTGCATGGCACGTGACCTGCGGGCGATAAAGCGCCAACGTGCGCCTCACGCGACTCGAGGGCGCTCAGCGCCCAGCGGTTGCGTGCAGCGCACGTGGCCCGCGGTCTCGTGCACGACATGTGACCCGCTGGCGCTAAGCGCCCATGTGCGCCTCACACGATCCGCGGGCGCTCAGCGTTCACGTGCGTCTCACGTGAACCGCGGGCGCTCTGTGCCTACGTGCGCCTCACACGACCCGCGGGATCCCAGCGGTCGCGTGCAGCACACGTGACCCGTGGCGTCCAGCGGTCGCGTGCTGCGTACGTGACCCGCTGGCGCCCATGTGCCCGCCACGTGACCTGTGGCGCTCAGCTCCCACGCGCCAGGCACGTGACCCGTGGGCGTCCAACGCCCACGTGCCATGCACGCGTCTTTAAGATGCTTCCTCGCATTTTTATATGCACTCCACACTAAATATACTTCTTCTGTTAGAAAAAAATTCTAACGGGGCGCTGCCTCGTACCCCGTAAGGGGGCTGCTAGCCCTTTTGACCTCCAACCCGCTATCCGGGTAACGGGACCCCCGTAAAAACTATGCGGGGCCCCCGATATAATCCAAAACCCCTTCAAAACACAATACTACACATTGAGTTCGTATGACTTATTTGACCCGTCAATTGGAGGTTCTCTCGCTCCAAAGGCGATGGGTAATTAACGGTAGCTTAGTCCGCGGCTGCCGGTGATTCGGATCTTCACAATCAATAAAACCCGTCCTGCCTTAGGCAGGGGGGATCTGTGCACGTCTGACAAGCGACGCGTATTCACATCTCAATGGGGAGACGAACACCTTACAGACTTCAATGAAGTATTTTCTCCGGTTGTAAAACACATTTCTATTCGTGCCTTGTTCGGTTTGGTAGCTATGTAGGATTTGAAGCTCGAGCAGCTTGATGTTAAGATCGCTTTCCTGCACGGTGATTTGGTCGAGAAGATCTATATGCAACAACCCGATGGTTTCAAAATTGAAGGTAAGAAAGGACATGTTTGTTTGTTGGAGAACTCTCTCTATGATTTGAAGCAGTTGCCTAGACGTTGGTACAAGAAATTTGACTCGTTCATGAAGGATATTGGGTTTACGGGAAGTACGGACGACAATTGCGTTTATTGTAAGATACTTGCCGATGGTTCTTTCATATAGTTGTTGCTTTATATTGATGATATGTTGATAGCAGTAGTGTATATGATTGATATTCAAAAGTTTAAGGAACAATTGAAAGGCAAGTTCGAGACCAAAGATTTGGGAGCGGCTAAGAAAGTTTTGGAGCATTTTGGTATGGCAGACGCTAAGTCAGTAAGTATCATTTTGGCAGCTCATTTCAAACTTTCAACTCGTTCATCACCGTAAACTGAGAAAGAAATTAAGTATATGTCGTATGTTTTTTATTCGAGTGCGGTAGGTAGTATTATGTATGCTATGGTTTGTACCCGACCCGATATTGTTGGGTTAGCCTAGCACCATATGAAGGGTTTGGAAGCATCACATGAACCAAATAATGAATTTTAAGGTGCTAAGTTAACGAACAAAGAATCGTTCCTAGAATCTATTAGGGTTTCAAAAAAAATTTCCATATCAACATATGAAAGATAAGCTAGGGTTTAGAGAGTACAACCTTTGTAGCTCCCTACGCTAGACTCCTCGGCTACTTGGGGTTTGAAAGAACTCCGCTTGAACTCCTCGACGTCACCGATGATCCACCCAGAGTCCGCTTTGTCCAAGCTTGCGACTTTCTCCGATCAAGTGAACGGAATCAAGTTAACACTCTAAACAAGTGGGCTAGACTTGTGTAGAATGGTGTTGTGGTTCTCTTTCTCACTTCAAAATCCAATCTTGATGAGTATATTGCTCACTACTAAGAACTAGAGAGCAAAAGAGAGAGGTTGATGAAGATAATGGCTTTTTGAAGAAGATGATGAGTTCAACTCTAAATGAAAATAGAAAAATATATCATTATATATTTTCCATCTATTATCTCAAACCATGGTTGAATCATTATTGTACTAGAGTTAAAACACAAAAGGAAACTTAACCAAAGGTTAAATGGTGGGTGAGAATGGTTAGGTCAAAAGAAGAGTGTAGAACAAATCAATAATGAACCTTTTCTTTCCTTTTATGTTTTAGTATAAATACAATAATAATTCATAAATAAAACCATGGTGTGAGTTTTATATTGCCACCATTTTCATATATATACAACCATGAAAGATGTATGTATGTATGTATGTGTATATGTACATCCACATGTGCAAGAATCAAAAAGAAGGCATACATGCATGCATACATCTAACTAACTCAAGAAAGGATTTCAAGTGAGAAGCTAATGGTTAAATGATAAATCAACACTTAATTTATTAATCCGGCCATATCACATATGACCCCCACCAAAAGCAAGCCGCCCGATCAATATACGGTATCCCATACGCGCATTTTAATCGGGTCCATGCGCATATCGCATACGCGCACCACAACGTTTCGCCTGGACTAGGAAACTCCATTGTGGGACTCTGAGACTCGTCAATACGCCGGCAGTGGGTGATGATCATATCAAGCACCCCCAAGCCGCAAGCGGTCAGCTAAACGTAACGGCCACCCGGGTATTGAGCGATCAGAAGAGAACAAGCGAACCTGCTACAACCCCCATCGAGCCGATCGGCAACACATCCCGTACAGTCCGGTCTCCTCGTCTGATATGTCGCATATCTAGTCTAGGGGTGGTAAACGTCAGACCCCAATAACCGATAAGTCGTGCCGATGTGAGGCTCATAACGGGTCGAGAAACTACTGGTAACACTTACCAGCAAATCTCTGATCAGCCCTGGCCAGGGACTTCCCTGTTACGGCCAATCGAGCACAGCGCAACATCAACCCCCAATGCCGGGAGAGACGAAACCCCTCCTATCGCTCACTGCCTCCATGTGACTCGGGACTGTACCCAAAAACCACCGCTTTGCACGCCCTCATGGACGTGGTAAGGTGGAGATCAAAGCACAGTGGGAATCACACAAGACTCTATGACGATCTCGGGTCTACAGACTAACCTGTACAAGTGTCACTTGAGAACTGCCATCTGACGTGAGGTATAATACCATCTGGGAGTTCTCGGCGAGTCCGTCCAGTGTACCCAGTCTCCACTGAGCATCCGTATACCATCTCTGATGTCAAATACCAATGGATATGAGATCATCCATTGCCCATCTCATGGGTCGAGAAGCGTATACGCTAGTCTACACTGGTATATCGATGCCCCGTCTCGATACACCTACGATTAGGGACCTTGAAGGATGTACTTATGGACTACCATGTCCCCACTAGTATGATCTGCATCATAGTCCAGGTAGTCAAGTACACATCCTAAGGGCTTTACCAACATGTAACTATAAGACAGTTTAAAGAGACTAGTGTACATGTTAAGATAAAGTGCAACCAGATAGCATACTATCATATCGAGCAAGAAAGTCATCTCTATATATGTCCAAGCATCCAATATAATATAGATCATCTGTACAATACTGGCCTCTAGGGCATACATACAACTAACAGATATTTCACATGCAGTTAGTGTTATTTGTCGCTATATGATATCTCCTGGTAAATGCCATTGGCAAGCAGTGAAATGGATTTTATGATACCTACGAAGTACGTCTGATGTGAGGTTGGAGTTTGGGAGGAACATTGATAGTTTGGTTGGTTTCAGCGATTCTGACTATGCAGGTGTCTTCGACAGGCGAAGGTCGAACTCCGGCTATGTATTCTCTTTAGGAGAATATGCCGTTAGTTGGCGTGTTTTGTTACAGCTTACGGTAGCGTTGTCTACAACAGAGGCAGAGCATATGACCGTTGTTGAGATTGTTAAGAAAGCAATCTGGTTGAAGAGATTATTTTCGGAACTTGGTATCCAAAAGAATATCATAACAGTCTATTGCGATAGCCAAAACACGATTCATTTGACAAAGGACCAGATGCATTATGACAGAACGAAGCACATCGACGTTCGGTATTTGTTTGTTCGGAATGCTGTTGAAGAGGAAGAGATAATCATAAAGAATGTTGGCAAAACGGATAATCCGTCTGACATATTGACTAAATCTCTTTTGTTTGTCAAGTTTGAGCATTGTTTGAACTTAATTGGAGTACGTCGCACTCATTGAGCCTTTGAGGACTTTTGTAGAGAAGGCGGAGCTATTATTAATATTATTGAGGAGTTTTGTGGCGATTGTGAGGAAAGGTGGAGATTTTTTTTTTTGAGTTTGCCCCGTATTCTTATCCCAAAAAGTTTCCCAATTCAATTCGGCTTTCACGGAGTTGCAGGTTCAGTTTTAGCCAAGATCCAGAACGCTCTGTTATTTGGATAGACGTCTGATTCATGTTCGTCATACGTCTGCGTGCTCTCTGGATTTGCCGAAGTCTGATGCCCAGACATCTGGAGCTTCTTCTTCAGATGTCTGGCTTTACTCTGTGTTTTGGGCAAACGTATGCCAAGTCTTCTTCAGACGTCTGCGTGCGTCTTGGACCGAATATTTGGAAGTCCTAGATTGCCTATAATATATGTATTGTAGTTTGTAAGCCTAATTGGGTCAACCCTTTTGTAATCAGAATTAAGTTAGAGGCTGCTGGGGTTCGTTGTCAGAGATTTTGTGAAAGTTGATTTACCGTTGTAATCCTTCATATTTGTTTAATTAATAAGGCTTCTCCCTCACCCGTGGTTTTTCCCGTAAGGGTTTTCCATGTAAATCTTGCGTCTTTTGGTTTGTGCTTTATTCCTATTGCTTTTGTTTATTTGGTTTTTTTTTATTGTTTGTTTATTTTTTCATGATTGTATTTACCGTAACAAATCTATTATATCTGAAATATTTAATAGAGCAATACGGACACCTTCAAGACCAAACACAAACATTAAAAGTGTTTGTGACTTGGTCACTTCAATGGCTGGCATACCGTTAGCATTATTTCTATTGTTTATTTTGCCATGACAAAAGATAATCCCTTCATCATGATGCCCTTTTGCTTTTATAAATATTAAGCTCAACAATTGATTCCTCCAAATTCTGTATATAGCAGCAAATAGCAAGGTATGGACATGGTGCTTTCTACCTACATTTTCTACATCTCTTGCAATTTTAAGATTCTTTTTAGCCTACTGGCTCAAATACCATTTTAATTTTTGTGCACCAAAAGTCATAGTTTCGGTTTGAGCATACTATTCAAATATTATAATTAGAAATACAAGAGAGACAGGAGGCCCCACGCCTTTTTTTTAATATCCTCTGGCATTTTGTGAGATTTGGTTATTTTTTTGATAGTGAGAAAGCGGGCTTAATTAATTTTCCATACTATATATATAACACACATATATATAGAATAATGGAGAAAAGATGTCATAGGAGGAAATTTCCTCCGCGTCGAAAAAATATTTCCTCCGTCGTATTTTCCGACAATTGGCATCCATCATCTTCATCGTTATCATCTAAGATATGGATATACCAAATTTTATGTGATTCTACAACTTTTTCACCGTTGATTCAAACTTAACGGTTTGCCAACAAAAGAACTTTTTACATTGCTAAATCAACAGTGAAAAAGTTGTAGAATCGCATGAAATTTGACGTGCCCACATCTTTGATGATAACGATGAAAATGATGGGTGCCGATCGCCGGAAAAAATGAGGGAGGGCGTAATTTTTGGACCCCATTGGAGGGAATTTCCTCTTATGGCGTCAAAAAAGCACGTCCTCCGTCGTGTTTTCCGACGATCGGAATTCATCAGCTTCATCGTTATCATCTAAGATGTGGGCACGCCAAATTTCATGCGATTCTACAACTTTTCACCGTTGGTTTTGCAATGTAAAAAATTCTGTTGTCGGTAAACTGTTAATTTTGAACGCACTAACGGTGAAAAATTGTAGAATCACATGAAATTTGGTATACCCACTTCTTAGATAATAACGTTGAAGATGGTGTGTGCCGATCGTCGGAAAAAATGAAGGAGGGTGTATCTTTTCGATGTCATAGGAGAAAATTCCCTCTTATGACATTTTTTCTCCATTATTCTCTCTTTATATATATATCATTCATCATTCTTCGTCATTTTTTTGCTTATTATTAAATCATCATTGGTTACAAAGTGCCCTACTGACCCTTGCAACTTGATAAAAACTTGTGTTTTATATGCCATTCATAATGCATATCACCTTTTTTCAATTGTTTATGCCTGATTTGATTTAATTGCTTCTTTCATCTTTTATTTTTTATTAGTGGAGTTTGTATAAGATATCCACCTATTTATCTTATTATCATTTCTTAATCATACTTCCTAATCTATGCTTGGATTATAGGATCATGATTTGATGTCAAGCTTATATTTTAAGCTTTTAAAATCCGTGATATATTTCTTTATCTTTTTATATCTTTGAATGTCATCTCATCGATTAAATTATCTACTACCTTATCTACTTAATTCCTCTCATCTATGTTCTTTTGGACTTATTTTTAATTCTTGTTGACATATTAACTATGTATTTTTATCACTATCTGTTGATATCGATTCTTGTTCATTTTGTTCTTTATGGCATCTGTCTCCGATTTCTTGTAGACATGCTTCTTAAGTCGAATCCTATCTTTTTGAACATTTGCACTAAGTTTCTCTTTTGAATAAATTAATTCATGCTTTAGATCTACTTATTTGTTTATAGAAGATTTTTCCTCATGTGAGAGTAGTTTTACAAAAATTTGAAACGGCGAAACAGTGGATTCGGCATAGAAGTATGGCATTAAAAAGATCAAGGTGTAAGTAAAATAACAAGTCTAAAACAAGAATAGGCCTAACATAAAAATTTTAGAAACTTTGTTGCAAGTTGTGCTGCAAGTTGCATCACACCAAGTGGTCATATGTCTCTACAGTAGTGTCTGCCACTATTAAGAACCAAAGGCTGAAGGTTGCCACCAAAATGTTGCAGTTAATCATCAAATAGAATTTGAAGTAGATGCCTAAAATTTGAAGGATTAGAAGTTGATGTCCCTAACGATCAGGTACTAATTTGAGCTGATTGAAATTTTATGCACTTGTTTGTGTGAAGAATTGCAATTTGTGTTGCAGAAAGCAACATTGTAAGCCATTTCTAAGATTTTGCACAAGTGATATTATCTCGTTGGTATTTTAAACATGATCTATGTGCATGCGTGTGTATTAGATATAATATCAGTCTAGTATAAAATGTTAAAATAAGGAGAATAAACGTTTTCATAAGAGAGCTTTTGTGCATGATTATGAAGATATAAATAAGTGATATAAGATTAATTTTCTAAGTTTATTGCTTAGTGGCTAATTGAAGCAAGGAGCTTTTGTTTTCCTTTCCCCCTTTTGTTTTATGAGACATGGATTGACTAAATGATTTCGTTATTATATTATACTTCTCCACCATATCCATCCACCAAATATAAATAATGTTAACATTTTTTGCTTCTCACCATTTCAATCCCTAACGAATGACTTTGTCTAATAATATAGGAAGGAAAAATGAATTTGGACGAAGTGCCAAACATAAAGAGTCCAATTTTATCACAAAAATTAAAAATACAGAGAGATTCCAAACTTTTGGGTCTCTTGAAAATTGGTCTTTAGGCATTGATGGGTTCATGTTGCGATGGCTCATGGCTTTTGTCGCTACCTCACTTGAAGTTAGTGTGGTGATGGCTATGGCAAGCCAACTTATGAGCTTACAAAAAAAATAAAATAAAAAAATGATAATGGCAAGAAATACATACTTTAAATAAAAGTTCTCATTATTGTTGGATGGGACGGGAGAATCATATCTAATTTATTATTAATTGAATCGGATCAGAATCAGACGGAATAAGATCGAAGCGCATTGATCCAATTCGGAATCGATGCGATTGAACTCAATTAAAAGCTCTGTTTGTGTCGGCCAATCGTTTATAATGGAAATATAAAGAGATCCTCCATCCGAAGCCCTAACAATGAGGCTATGCTTCTGGTGCAACACAAGCTTTTGTTGCATTCGATAAAGTCATAGATTTGATATTGATGGGTCTAGATCTCAATGGCCCCATGATTGGAGTTCTGCGAAGCACCAGGGATCCTAATCTCAAATAGAGCTTTGAGCTCTAACAACCTAGAGCAAATCTCTGTCTCTCTCTAGATATGCTACTTGTAGAATTTTTTGAATATTTTATCTCATGGTATAATCTTCTTTTTTCCTTGACAAAAATGGTGGGATAATCAGTCCCCTAACCATTCATTGGATGGTTTTAATAAAAGGACACCAAATCTTATTAATTTTGCTTGAATGCTACATAATCATGAAGGTTTGAGTGGTAAACTTTGAAAATTACATTTAGTTAAACATAAGTGCAGGTTTAGCAACGAAAATAATCTATTGTCTGCTTTATGTATGTCAATTCTGGCAATCAACGGGCCTTTGAGAACAACATATAAGATTTGATGAAGGTAAATATACGGAGACAAAGCCAGAGGGGACATATACACATATAAATGACTGCATGGTGTGTATACATAAAAGAATCCAATAAATAAAATTAAAATGGCTCAATTGTAGGCGACAAACAAAGATGCCATTAAGTTGTCAATCATGAAAAAGAAAGGGCAAAAAGATAAAACACATATTTAAAAAATGTAAAGGGTTGAAGGTGGGGTACCCCCCTCTTATGGATGGCAGCTGGGAGAACCCCATGCGTTCTTTGTGCTCTCACCAGCCAAGAGCATAGTGAGAATGTTGAAGAGAAAAGAGAAGGGTATTTTTAGATATAAATCTTTTAAATTAGACCTATTTTAATATTAGCGAGTATCTGGAGTTTCGGTAGTTATTTTGAGATCTCTCAAATCGCTTAAGCTAAGGTATAACATGTCAGGACATCATATGAGCTTTGATCAAGGATTAAATAAATATATTTAATAAATCAATAACTTATAACGTAATGTGCTCTTTTTACAATGAGGTTTAATGATCTTTTAAGTGTAGCTGGATGCTAACTCAAGACCAGAGTTACTTTTGGATGGATTACTTAAATGTGATATGATCTGACATAACTTAAACGATCTGAGGGACTTGGCGCCGTGGTTTTAATGAAATAGGTCTAATTTATGGGATTTATATATTATAAAAAACCTTACAAAAAAGAAGAAAGGATAAAGGAGAGAAAGGATGCCGACTCATGGCATTCCAACAAGGTTGTTAAAGAAAAGAAGAAGACCAAATCCTAACCATCCATCTCTTCATGGTCACCAGAAAGATTGATACTGAAAAAGGCTGGCACCTTGGAATTAGACCCGCCCTTCACTTTATGTCATTCTTACATGACTTTATGAAAAAAAGAAGCATGGGAGCTAAAACTTTATCCCCCTGAAGGAAAAAAAAAAAGTTGAGGATTTATGAGTATATGGCTGTTTCTGAGGATGATATGATCAAAAAGATTGCATGCATGAAAATGTTGGGATTGTGGGAAGGCATCGATTTATGCAATTCCCTGGTGTGTGTGTTATGAGTGATTGGATACTGAAATCGAAAAAGGTGGTGGTGGTACATATAGAAGAGATTTGGTTTTGCAAGTCATCTTCCTTCCTCATTGAAGACTTTTTTCTCTCTCTCTCTTCTTCTAACAAATATATTTGTCGAAATTAAAAAAAAAATGATGAGGAAACTTTAATGAAAGTCCCATATTGGAAACTAGCAAAGAAACATATGCGTATAAGATATAAGATAAGTCAAACCTCAAAAAGATTTGGAAACTGACTTATATCAAAAGCTCATGGGTATTTGAGCCGATGAGATCCCAACTCGTTCTCTGTGATAAGCAGATCAAGAAAAAGTGATTAGGTCCTTTGAAAGCAAACACCAAATGATGGAAAAACTTTATAATGAATAGTCCTATATTAAAAACAATAAAATAAGCATATGAGTATAAGATATAAGATTGGGTCAAATACACTCCCCATCTCTTTAAAACATTAAATTGGGTTTCTTTTTCTTTTTCATGAATAAAATATTTCTTTTTCTTTTTCATGAATAAAATAGAGCAAACACCAAATGATGGAAAAACTTTAATAAATAGTCCCATATTGAAAACAATAAAAGAAACATATGGGTATAAGATATAAGATGGGTTTCATACTCCCCATCTCTTTAACATTAAATTGGGTTTCTTTTTCTTTTTCTTTTTCAAGAATAAAATAGAGCAAACACCAAATGATGGAAAAACTTTAATAAATAGTCCCATATTGAAAGCAAACACCAATTTGATGGAAAAACTTTAATGAATAGTCCCATATTGAAAACTTTAATGAATAGTCCCATATTGAAAACAATAAAAGAAGCATATGAGTATAAGATATAAGATTGGGTCAAATACTCCCCATCTCTTTAACATTAAACTGGGTTTCTTTTTCTTTTTCAAGAATAAAATAGAGCAAACACCAAATGATGGAAAAACTTTAATAAATAGTCTCATATTGAAAACAATAAAAGAAACATATGGGTATAAGATATAAGATGGGTCAAATACTCCCATCTCTTTAACATTACTTTTTCAAGAATAAAATAGAAAAAGTGACGAGGGGGGAGCTTTGAAAGCAAACACAAAATGATGGAAAAACTTTAATGAATAGTCCCATATTGAAAACAATAAAAGAAGCATATGAGTATAAGATATAAGATTGCGTCAAATACTCCCTATCTCTTAACATTAAATTGGGTATTTTTTTCTTTTTCAAGAATAAAATAGAGCAAACACCAAATGATGGAAAAACTTTAATAAATAGTCCCATATTGAAAACAATAAAAGAAACATATTGGTATAAGATATAAGATGGGTTTCATACTCCCCATCTCTTTAACATTAAATTGGGTTTCTTTTTCTTTTTCAAGAATAAAATAGAGCAAACACCAAATGATGGAAAAACTTTAATAAATAGTCCCGTATTGAAAGCAAACACCAATTTGATGGAAAAACTTTAATGAATAGTCTCATATTGAAAACAATAAAAGAAGCATATGAGTATAAGATATAAGATTGCGTCAAATACTCCCCATCTCTTTAACATTAAATTGGGTTTCTTTTTCTTTTTCAAGAATAAAATAGAGCAAACACCAAATGATGGAAAAACTTTAATAAATAGTCCCATATTGAAAACAATAAAAGAAACATATGGGTATAAGATATAAGATGGGTTTCATACTCCCCATCTCTTTAACATTAAATTGGGTTTCTTTTTCTTTTTCAAGAATAAAATAGAGCAAACACCAAATGATGGAAAAACTTTAATAAATAGTCCCATATTGAAAGCAAACACCAATTTGATGGAAAAACTTTAATGAATAGTCCCATATTGAAAACTTTAATGAATAGTCCCATATCGAAAACAATAAAAGAAGCATATGAGTATAAGATATAAGATTGGGTCAAATACTCCCCATCTCTATAACATTAAATTGGGTTTCTTTTTCTTTTTCAAGAATAAAATAGAGCAAACACCAAATGATGGAAAAACTTTAATAAATAGTCCCATATTGAAAACAATAAAAGAAACATATGGGTATAAGATATAAGATGGGTCAAATACTCCCATCTCTTTAACATTACTTTTTCAAGAATAAAATAGAAAAAGTGATGAGGGGGGAGCTTTGAAAGCAAACACCAAATGATGGAAAAGCTTTAATGAATAGTCCCATATTGAAAACTTTAATGAATAGTCCCATATTGAAAACAATAAAAGAAGCATATGAGTATAAGATAATAAGATTGCGTCAAATACTCCCCATCTCTTTAACATTAAATTGGGCTTCTTTTTCTTTTTCAAGAATAAAATAGAGCAAACACCAAATGATGGAAAAACTTTAATAAATAGTCCCATATTGAAAACAATAAAAGAAACATATGGGTATAAGATATAAGATGGATTTTTCATACTCCCCATCTCTTTAACATTAAATTGGGTTTCTTTTTCTTTTTCAAGAATAAAATAGAGCAAACACCAAATGATGGAAAAACTTTAATAAATAGTCCCATATTGAAAGCAAACACCAATTTGATGGAAAAACTTTATTGAATAGTCCCATATTGAAAACTTTAATGAATAGTCCCATATTGAAAACAATAAAAGAAGCATATGAGTATAAGATATAAGATTGGGTCAGATACTCCCCATCTCTTTAACATTAAATTGGGTTTCTTTTTCTTTTTCAAGAATAAAATAGTGCAAACATCAAATGATGGAAAAACTTTAATAAATAGTCCCATATTGAAAACAATAAAAGAAACATATGGGTATAAGATATAAGATGGATCAAATACTCCCATCTCTTTAACATTACTTTTTCAAGAATAAAATAGAAAAAGTGATGAGGGGGGAGCTTTGAAAGCAAACACCAAATGATGGAAAAACTTTAATGAATAGTCCCTTATTGAAAACTTTAATGAATAGTCCCATATTGAAAACAATAAAAGAAGCATATGAGTGTAGGATATAAGATTGCGTCAAATACTCCCCATCTCTTTAACATTAAATTGGGTTTCTTTTTCTTTTTCAAGAATAAAATAGAGCAAACACCAAATGATGGAAAAACTTTAATAAACAGTCCCATATTGAAAACAATAAAAGAAACATATGGGTATAAGATATAAAATGGGTCAAGTACTCTCATCTCTTGAACATTACTTTTTCAAGAATAAAATAGAATGGTTTGTTGATTATGGATGTTACACACACATGTCCATACATATACGGAGAGCTCATCTGTTGAGGTCGAGGTTCATTTTATAAAATGAGACCAAATTTTAAAACACACAATCCCTTGTGTTTTACATCAATCCAAACCGGTCATCTTGATCTGCATGTTTTAGATTATTGATACCACAAGATCAACCGGCACGGCGGAAAACCTTAAATTGGGTTTCTAAATATAGATCTCTTTACAGACGAATAACAAAAAGCACCAGTTGCAAACCGTAGAAATAAACAACACAATAGACTGGGAGGAAAATGTGAGAACTTTATTAGAATTTGAGAAAAAGAACATCTTATAGAAGATTAAAAAAAAAATCTCCTTGTGATCTCCAACGAGATCTCCTTTTTCTATAAATTCTTCTTATGATCGTTTTTATCTCTTTACCATTAAATTGGGTTTCTTTTTCTTTTTCAAGAATAAAATAGAATGGTTTGTTGATTATGGATGTTACACACACATGTCTATACATATACAGGGAGCTCATCCGTTTAGGTCGAGGTTCATTTTATAAAATGGGACCAAATTTTAAAACACACAATCCCTTGTGTTTTACATCAATCCAAACCGGTCATCTTGATCTGCATGTTTTAGATTATTGATACCACAAGATCAATCGGCGCGGCGGAAAACCTTAAATTAAGTGATATTGCATTTTTCACATGCCGAAAAACCGTTAATTTTTTTACTCCACCAATTCAGCGAGGGGCCTTCAGCCAAGAGTGACGACAATGCGGATAGGTAGGTGGGAAGTCGGTCAGCTGGGGACAAGGGATCGACAGGTAGTTGGAGGGGGGTGACCCGTAGACCGGAAGTTATAACACAAGCTGCGTTTAAAGGGAACATACAGAGGCAGTATTTGAATAGACGTATATTTGAGTTGGAATAGGATTCTCAAATGATTTGAGGTAATCCGGCCGACGGAATCCTAAATTCTCGGAAATATTATTTGCAATAAATCATAAGAATTTAGGATATTCCTCTATATTACCGCATAGGATCTAAATATCTCTTACCCGAGAATTGCTTTTAATATTTTCCTAATCCGGTGATGCAAAATAATCATATAAACAAGGCTTTGATTTTTTTTCCTAGGAGGTATCGGGTCCCCGCATTAATAGGTCCGACGAACTTTATAAATGCAGAAAATGGCCCCCTAAAAGTTGAAGAAAGCGACTTCTCCTCACTCCCCACGTGTCCACTTTAAGACCGCATAAAATTTGTCCCCCTTCAAAGGGACAAATCTAGACCGACGCGTGTGCTTTAAGTCACCGGATATACCCCACAGCAGCGACCCATCATTCAACCGAATATTCGACTGGCCATCACTAAGATGTTGACACATGTCACGTCCCCATAGATCCAACGGACGGGATACGACCACGGCCCAGCTTCTGTGTGGAGCTGAAAGGGCCACGCAGGCACAAATGACATTCCATTTCTGGATGCAGTGTCGAAGTTTCTTTTAAAATCAGTTCATGTAAATAGTAACTTTTTGTATTTGTTTATTATGTGTTTTGTTTATGGAGTAACTTATGTTAAAGGAATAAATGCAATTATTTTATGCCGACTTTACTTGTGTTCTAATCCACATTAGTGTATAGAAATAACTTTAAATGTTATTTTTTCGTCAAAACAAATAGTTGAAGTACCGTAAGTAAGCTTATTTTCGGTACATCCTGCTGCTTCTTCATAGTAAACAAACAAGCCTTTTATGTCTTTAATTAGATGAATTCTTATTTGAAAGGGATAGCATAACAAGAGGCTTTACTCGCATAATATCATCAAGAAGAAATGGAATGTACAAAATACATAAACATAAATGCTATTTTTGTAAGGAATCAAGCTTGAAACTACTACATGGGCGAGCGGACATATGCGAGAAATAGGCCCGGCTAGCCTGCGCGGCAAATCTTACATATACTACTACTCATTAACTTTAAATATTAAAGTCCAAATTCAGAACTTTACTATTTCATTTGGGATATGCTTGGCAGGTGGTAATCTAAATGGTGATGCTAAATTACCTTGAAATATTATCATGCTTGTTTAGCTGTAAAACATATTCCCGGAAATATAAGATTACCATGGTAATCAAATGACCTCATTTCATGATAATCTTATTCCCTTAAAATATATGTTCTGGATTACTACGAAATATTCCGGCCTTACATGAATGAGCCATGACCATCCGCCACCGGCCTCCCTCGCCACCCACCGGCCGACCCATTGCCCATCGTTAGTCTTCACCAGCCATCACTGATCGTTCACTGGTCGGCCCACCGCCGATCAGACGTTGGTCTCCGGCCGGCCGTAATTCGTTGCCGGCCGTCCGCCGATCGTTCGTCTTCGTCCTCGCCGTCATCCACCGGCCCTCATCCGGCCTCGCCGTCCCCCGCGCATATATATATATATATCTTCGTCCTCGCCGTCATCCACCGGCCCTCATCCGGCCTCGCCGTCCCCCGCGCATATATATATATATCTTCGTCCTCGCCGTCATCCACCGGCCCTCATCCGGCCTCGCCGTCCCCCGCGCATATATATATATATATATATATATAATGGAGGAAAGAGATCATGGGAGGGAATTTTCTCTTACAGCGTCGAAAAAATACACCCTCCTTCATTTTTTTCGAAAATCGGAATCCACAATCTTCATCGTTATCATCTAAGATGTGAGTACACCAAATTTCTTGTGATTCTACAACTTTTTCACCGTTGATTTAGCAATGTAAAAAGTTCTATTGTCGGTAAACCGTTAATTTTGAACCCACTAAATCAACGGTGAAAAGGTTTTAGAATCACATGAAATTTGGTGTACCTACATCTTAAATGAGAACGATGAAGATAGTGGGTGCCGATCGTCGGAAAAAATGAGGGAGGGTGTATTTTTTCGACGTTATAGGAGGAAATTCCCTCCTATAGCCTCTTTCCTCCATTAATCTATCTCTCTCTATATATATATGAGCGGGAATGATTAAAGTGCATCAAGCACATTTATGTAAGATTCCTTGAAATTAGATACCCGGTCATCCCATTCCGAGGAATGCGAGGATTACCGGTAATTTTCTATTCTATGTACCAAGCGCAACCTTCGTGAGAGTTGAAAAGGTAAAGTGCATTAACGGATTGAACCTTTAAAAAAAACTAGTAGCATTTTTAATATATTAGTATATATTATAATGTATTTTAATTTTGTCCTCCAAAAGAAATTATCTGGTTTTCACCACTGCATAAGCCAACAGCAAATGAAGGAAAATGACATTTTTGGAGGAAATGAAGGTACAAGATATAATGTGTATACTTTATATATGAATATTTAATTATTAACATAAAATTATTTTTCCATCAAAAAACCTTTAACATAAATAATATGGGAGAAAATGAGGGGGATCTTATGTTACAAGCCGTGAATTATTTATGTCTTTGTTAAGTCGCTTTCAAAGTCAAATGATGCCTATATTTGGAATTACATACTTTCAATCTTATTGGCAGTTATTTTTTTCACGTGTGTGGAACGGGTATCTTCATAATATATATTGAAAAGATTTTTTTCCCCTTTTTTGTGCGTGTGACGTGGAAAACAAACATATAATATTATTTAGGCTAAAATGCAGAAACCTTCTTTCCTTTTGCATGAAAAGCAGGAAACCCTTCTAAACTTATAAAACATGCACTTTACCCCCAAAATCCTTAATGGTGTTAATTTTTCCATACATAAGACTTTTTATGCCAAAAATACCCCTTTAATAAATTTAATTGACAAAACCAACATTTTCTTTCCGTTTTCTTTATCTTTACCAAATCCATACTTTTTCTAATTCACTCTTATTTTTGGAGGAGAAGAGAGAAGATATGCGATGATTTAAATTAGAGATTTTGTGGAAGAAAAGATAAAAACAAGTTTTGAGAGAAAAAAGAAAAAATTAAAGAAAAGGGGAAAATTGAAGAAGGCTGAGAGGCATTATTGGATACATATACAAAACAATTGATGGTGTTAAATTTTTGAGATAGAGTGCTTGTTTTTCAAGTTTAGGGGATTTCCTACTTTTCGGGCAAAAATGAGGGAGATTTCGTGCGTTTTAGCGTAGTATTTATAATTATGAAATATGGAAAAATCGGCATGGTTTCCAAGAGTAATAAATTATTAATATTTTTTCTTGTTTTTTTCTAACCTTTTATAAGAAAAAGATATCATTACCTAATTTGTTACACAATTGATCATAAATTTGATAGGGTACATATAAGTTAACATAATAATCATAATTGAGAGGAAGTTTTAGATTTCTAAATCATAATTACGGTAAATTGTAAAAAAAGAAAAGATACCTGGTCAACTTCCTCTCTATCAAAAAAACCATGGCCTAAAGAATCTCGTTAAAATCCCCTAGACCCATTCTTCTACCGTCAAAAACCCCATGGCTGAAATAGCTATATAGTTTCATACAATATCTAGTTAACTTACATCTATATCTCCTGCAATATGTAAGGAGCTAATTTACATATATGTATAGTTTCCTGCAATATGTAAGGAGCTAATTTACATATATGTATAGTTTCCTACAATATGTATGCAGCTAACTAATAAGAAACCATACAGATATTGCAGCCATAAAGTTTTTCATAGCGGGAGAATGGGTCAAAGTCTTTTGGTGCCAAGGTGTTTTTGACAGCCTGAAGTTGGCCCGTTTTTTTAAAAAATATAATATAATTTACCCTAATGAATATGTGGCTTTTCCATTGTTAAAGGGGGATCAACTTAGTTGGTAAAGATTTTTAGTCATAATGAGCCTAGTTACTAAGATTATGACAAGTCTGATGCATTTAAAGATAGATTTTTTAGCATTATCTATAAAAAAAATTTGATTGTTTCAGTTTGGCTAAGATAACAATTTTTCATACAAACGATTGATTTAGTTTTCCTTTAACCTCAATGTTGGTAATAATTCGTTGTTAATCAAAATAAGGAACAAAGCAGGGCATAAAATAGAACAGAATTGAGAAAATTATAAAACGCATATAAATAATAAAACTATGGGGATATATGTAAGTTTTCATATTACCTTTTTTGTTGAAGCTTTAGAATGTCCTAATTTTTATTGACTAAAAAATTGTGCAAATGCTACATGCTTTCTTGTGTTCTAATCATAATAGTAAGATTATCTCGAGACTTCTTCAAACCGTATTTTCGTAATTCTAAGGTTTTGCATCTAAAATTGCGTTAAAATACACTCGTATTAGCGGTAAATATTTTTCTTGTGGACCTGTGGTATTTAACAAAGGATTCCAAACTTGCAGTGAGGACCTTTTTCTTTTGTGTAATAAAAAAATAAATTGTTATCCATCACTAAATTTTGCAATACAAATTATTCTAGAATGGAAAAACACAATTAAAAAAGAGAAAAATAAAAACCTTGGTTCCTGTTTTTTTTCTAATTAAGGACAAGATCTTTATTTTCCTCTTATTTATTATACATACAGGGACCATTATGATAGACTAAAATTTGACTAACATGTTAAATCATCTAACAAAATTAAATTAAAGTATGTGAAAAGTATTATGGTCTTATTAATGTTCTAAAAATGTTTACTTGTTTTATAATGATTTAAATTAAGACAAGCCATGGAAGAAAATGATATGTTTGAAAAGAGTTTGCTACTCCTTTTAATATTAGAAGACAAATAAATTTGCATTTTGGTTGAATAAATGCCCAACACATCCTTATATATAATCTCTTCCCCTCTCCCACCCTCATCCTTTTGTTTTAACAGTAAGAGCTAAACTCCAAGGAGTTCGTCTCATGAACACGCTTATAATCTCTAACGCCAACCATTCTTCAAGAGTAATCAATGTCTCTTTAAAGCCGCTACTGGATTCTAAAATTTCTCGTTGAAACACACATTCTAAAATTCCTTAGTCTTATAAAAAAAACAAGTGGCTGAAAATTAAAAATTTCAATCTCTTTTTCATTTGATACTCAAATTCATAACATGTAGCATGTGCACCTATATATGAGTGGTCCATGTATAATTTGATATTAATAATTGTCTTCTAGAAGTCGGCCCACAAGAATAATGCATCCGAGATAGATTGGTTAAATGACTGAAAGTATGATCTATTTTCTTATTTAAGTAAATACTGAGATAAAAATTTAGCCATTAGTCCATCTAAAATTCAGGATTAAACCCACTTTCTAACTTTTTTCCATCCACTTAATTGCATAAGGATGTGAAGCACCAAGCCTACCATTTTCATCATGGCTTGATTCCAGCTGAAACCACTAGGGTTGGAGGAATTTGAGAGAATTATTGTTAATTTTCATGATAGAAAAGAGTACATTATGTGTATTTATATACTTAAGTCGAGAGCTTAATATATAGCAAATCTTTATATGGAAAAGAAATATGAAAAAGAATTTAAAATATATTATATACTAAATATAGAAGATATATATACTAGATCTATATTTGATAGTTGATACGACTCAAACTCAATTGCGAGTCTGGAAAGAATAAAGAACTTGATGCGGCCGAACATCTTTGATGTCGTTGAAAAGAGACGCAGGGCCCACTCTTCAAGAGAGATGTGAATACTTGACAGCGTATACTAGTAAAATAGGGGGTTGCCTCTACGGATATTGAAATCCGTAGGGACAGATTTAACCAGGCCCTACGGATTAATCCGTAGGGCTAAAAGGTTGCCCCTACGGGTCCAGACGTCCAAAAATAAAAATATTAATTCTTAATTTGGTGTTTGCCCCTACGGAGCCGCAAACCAAGGACCTACGGACAAATCCGTAGGGGCAACTAAATATCGATTTAATAAAGGCACAGATCGATCGCCTACGCTCACTTTCTTCCTCTCTCTCTCGATCGCGCGCGAAAAAAATCCCCAAATCGCCACGCCGTTCTCGTCGTCCCATTCCCAGGAATGCGAGGATTACCGGTAATTTTCTATTCCATGTACCAAACGCAACCTTCGTGAGAGTTGAAAAGGTAAAGTGCATTAACGGATTGAACCTTTAAAAAAAACCAGTAGCATTTTTAATATATTAGTATATATTATAATGTATTTTAATTTTGTCCTCCAAAAGAAATTATCTGGTTTTCACCACTGCATAAGCCAACAGCAAATGAAGGAAAATGACATTTTTGGAGGAAATGAAGGTACAAGATATAATGTGTATACTTTATATATGAATATTTAATTATTAACATAAAATTATTTTTCCATCAAAAAACCTTTAACATAAATAATATGGGAGAAAATGAGGGGGATCTTATGTTACAAGCCGTGAATTATTTATGTCTTTGTTAAGTCGCTTTCAAAGTCAAATGATGCCTATAATTGGAATTACATACTTTCAATCTTATTGGCAGTTATTTTTTTCACGTGTGTGGAACGGGTATCTTCATAATATATATTGAAAAGATTTTTTCCCCTTTTTTGTGCGTGTGATGTGGAAAACAAACATATAATATTATTTAGGCTAAAATGCAGAAACCTTCCTTCCTTTTGCATGAAAAGCAGGAAACCCGTCTAAACTTAAAAAACATGCACTTTACCCCCAAAATCCTTAATGATGTTAATTTTTCCATACATAAGACTTTTTATGCCAAAAATATCCCTTTAATAAATTTAATTGACAAAACCAACATTTTCTTTCCGTTTTCTTTATCTTTACCAAATCCATACTTTTTTTAATTCACTCTTATTTTTGGAGGAGAAGAGAGAAGATATGCGATGATCTAAATTAGAGATTTTGTGGAAGAAAAGATAAAAACAAGTTTTGAGAGAAAAAAGAAAAAATTAAAGAAAAGGGGAAAATTGAAGAAGGCTTGAGAGGCATTATTGGATACATATACAAAACAATTGATGTTGTTAAATTTTTGAGATAGAGTGCTTGTTTTTCAAGTTTAGGGGATTTCCTACTTTTCGGGCAAAAATGAGAGAGATTTCGTGCGTTTTAGCCTAGTATTTATAATTATGAAATATGGAAAAATCGGCATGGTTTCCAAGAGTAATAAATTATTAATGTTTTTTCTTGTTTTTTTCTAACCTTTTATAAGAAAAAGATATCATTACCTAATTTGTTACACAATTGATCATAAATTTGATAGGGTACATATAAGTTAACATAATAATCATAACTGAGAGGAAGTTTTAGATTTCTAAATCATAATTACGGTAAATTGTAAAAAAAGAAAAGATACCTGGTCAACTTCCTCTCTATCAAAAAAACCATGGCCTAAAGAATCTCGTTAAAATCCCCTAGACCCATTCTTCTACCGTCAAAAACCCCATGGCTGAAATAGCTATATAGTTTCATATAATATCTAGTTAACTTACATCTATTTCTTCTGCAATATGTAAGGAGCTAATTTACATATATGTATAGTTTCCTACAATATGTATGCAGCTAACTAATAAGAAACCATACAGATATTGCAGCCATAAAGTTTTTCATAGCGGGAGAATGGGTCAAAGTCTTTTGGTGCCAAGGTTTTTTTGACAGCGAGAAGTTGGCCCGTTTTTTTAAAAAATATAATATAATTTACCCTAATGAATATGTGGCTTTTCCATTGTTAAAGGGGGATCAACTTAGTTGGTAAAGATTTTTAGTCATAATGAGCCTAGTTACTAAGATTATGACAAGTCTGATGCATTTAAAGATAGATTTTTTAGCATTATCTATAAAAAAAATTGATTGTTTCAGTTTGGCTAAGATAACAATTTTTCATACAAACGATTGATTTAGTTTTCCTTTAACCTCAATGTTGGTAATAATTCGTTGTTAAACAAAATAAGGAACAAAGCAGGGCTTAAAATAGAACAGAATTGAGAAAATTATAAAACGCATATAAATAATAAAACTATGGGGATATATGTAAGTTTTCATATTACCTTTTTTGTTGAAGCATTAGGATGTCCTAATTTTTATTGACTAAAAAATTGTGCAAATGCTACATGCTTTCTTGTGTTCTAATCATAATAGTAAGATTATCTCGAGGCTTCTTCAAACCGTATTTTCGTAATTCTAAGGTTTTGCATCTAAAATTGCGTTAAAATACACTCGTATTAGCGGTAAATATTTTTCTTGTGGACCTGTGGTATTTAACAAAGGATTCCAAACTTGCAGTGAGGACCTTTTTCTTTTGTGTAATAAAAAAATAAATTGTTATCCATCACTAAATTTTGTAATACAAATTATTCTAGAATGGAAAAACACAATTAAAAAAGAGAAAAATAAAAACCTTGGTTCCTGTTTTCTTTCTAATTAAGGACAAGATCTTTATTTTCCTCTTATTTATTATACATACAGGGACCATTATGATAGACTAAAATTTGACTAACATGTTAAATCATCTAACAAAATTAAATTAAAGTATGTGAAAAGTATTATGGTCTTATTAATGTTCTAAAAATGTTTACTTGTTTTATAATGATTTAAATTAGGACAAGCCATAGAAGAAAATGATATGTTTGAAAAGAGTTTGCTACTCCTTTTAATATTAGAAGATAAATAAATTTGCATTTTGGTTGAATAAATGCCCAACACACCCTTATATATAATCTCTTCCCCTTCCCCTCCCCCTCCCTTTTCTTTTTACAGTAAGAGCTAAACTCCAAGGAGTTTGTCTCATGAACACGCTTATAATCTCTAACGTCAACCATTCTTCAAGAGTAATCAATGTCTCTTTAAAGCCGCTACAGGATTCTAAAATTTCTCGTTGAAACACACATTCTAAAATTCCTTAGTCTTGTAAAAAAAACAAGTGGCTGAAAATTAAAAATTTCAAACTCTTTTTCGTTTGATACTCAAATTCATAACATGTAGCATGTGCACCAATATATATGAGTGGTCCATGTATAATATGATATTAATAATTGTCTTCTAGAAGCCGGCCCACAAGAATAATGCATCCGAGATAGATTGGTTAAATGACTGAAAGTATGATCTATTTTCTTATTTAAGTAAATACTGAGATAAAAATTTAGCCATTAGTCCATCTAAAATTTAGGATTAAACCCACTTTCTAACTTTTTTCCATCCACTTAATTGCATAAGGATGTGAAGCACCAAGCCTACCATTTTCATCATGGCTTGAGTCTGGCTGGGAACAATACCTATCAGTGACAGTATGGGGTTTGACGGATATCCGGAGAATACCGACCGAAGTGATATGATACAGATGGATATGAGGGCTAATCTGATGAGACGGCGCCTGAGTGAGGACCAATCCAAGAGACAACGCCTGAGATATGAGGATTTACGTGTCGATATTGGAGACGAGATTTATGAGGATTTCGAGTGTCGATACTGGACACTCAGTGTTTTATGATAATTTCGAGTGTCGTTGATGGACACTCATTGGATGGTGTGTGTGTGAGTGTGTGTAACATGTTACCATATATTGATACAAACACGATATTACACACACGTACACATTCGTTACCATATAGCATGATATCATTATACAGTATAACTTAGGTTAATCGTTATGCATTCGATTTCTACCTGATGATATCTTCTACCCATGAGTTGGTAACTCACCCCCGTTGTGCCATAGTTTTCTTGCTGGACCGACCGTTTAGATTAGTAGCGGCTTGCTGGCACGTTTCTTCTTTTGGATGACTGCTTGGTAGGTGGGTTACATTCCAGATCGTAGTCACCATTTGTATATGCATATTTAATTGGAATCTAGTTAAAAACTCCATCGACAAGACTTGTATATTTTGTGGACTTAGGGACCAGATTTGTGTATTCTTTTGGACTTAGATCGAGACTTGTATATTATTCTTTACAGTTGAGTTGATGATGTTTTTGGTATTTCTTTTACTTTCTTTCTTGTGTTGATCTTCGTCTTGAGCGTCGTATATATTGTATGGTCGTGTTTCCGCCGTTTGGACGACGAGATAGCTCTCGATTAAGAATACAGATTATATTTATGTTTATGTATTGGTGTTTATCAAAATCCACAAAGGAGGTGCCGCTAAAATTTTAAATGACGAAAATGTTTTCGAACTTTAGTCTAAACCACTTGCATTTCAAACAGTATTTATATGTTAAAAAGGAACTTGATTTCATTTATACCCCCTTTTCCAAAATTTCGTTTCCATTATTTACTTAAAAAGGTTTAAATTCCTGATTTTCGGTTTGTTTGGATTACAGTGGGGTCCTATAGACTTCACGTGATTCAAGTGCCAGTCACGTGCTGTTTCCGAATCGTGACAGTGATTCTTTGGGAAAGCCGCACATTCCTCTCTAATCCACGTCTCTCTAGAAAGATCTTTCTTTCCACCCCGAATTTACAATTCAAGTGAAAGGAGAAGTACCCTTTCTCTTGGGTTATATATCGTTTTAATTATAAACGACTTCGCTCACTTACAATCCTATTGATTTCAAAAATTATTTTCAGTTTGGCACAAAGATTGTTTTGAAAGATTTGAACAGGTTTATAACATTTGATGAAATGAGAATTTTGGCGAGTTAAAACACAAAGAACAAGAAAATATTTCTCAAAAGGATTTGCAATGAATTGTTGTGAAAGTTGTGTGATCTCAATGGTTTACATAGATGATTGAAACTTCTTATAACCGCCCAAAACTGTCTAAAAACAGTTAATGACCGATTAGAGAAATTATGGTTGAAAACGGCGCAAGTATTCATTCAATATGGATTTCAAATTTCAAATTTAACCAAATAAACTGTCCATGCAGACGTCTCCCACGGACGTTTGTCTCAAAGATGAAATCCTTATACGGACAACAGTAGAGGTCTCACTGAGAAATGTACAGAAAAAGAAAAATCTGAAAATTGCACTATAGACGTCTGCCGCTGACATCTGTAGTTCAAAACCTCCTGATACTGATGTCTGCCACAGACGTTTGTTTTCTGACATGGTGAAAGATCAGATTTTGAACTTGGCAGAATTTGAATCCAACGGATAGATTAGAAGTCTTTAAAAGAGAGGAAGACGTCTTGAATATAAGGAAACGGTTGGAATGAGGTTTCTAATTTTATGAGATCATTTCTAATTACATGTGTATCACTCATGACTTTATATTGTATCTTGATTCTTTGATATGCTTTATTTCCTTGAGTTGTAACTTCGAGACGTCATTGAATCTTGAAAGTGCTTGCATGCTTTTGTTGCTTGCATCAAGTCTTCATACCATAATACCGGTTTGAGTGTATATCACATCGGTAGGCAATCTTGCTTGATTTCAGTGTATTTGTGCAAACTGTACTCAAGATAATTTGGAAACGTCTTTAATAACATATGAATTCATTTAAATAATGTTTTAAACTAAATCATCAAAACTGAAGATCGTGCGACACGGATGTCAACAGCGAGGAGAGTCGATAGTGCGATGGCTTCTTTGGATCGAGAAGGTGATGTGATTGATGTCGACGGTGAGGTAGATTGGCGGTGCGATGAGTTTGGGAGGGAAAAAATTAGGGTTGGGTTTTCTGAGGCAAACCATCAATCAATGCTGTGAATACATGACGGTGTTGATTGTAGAAAATGTATGGATTGCAGCGGAAATTTTTTTCCTCTGAAGAGGAAGGCGAGAACAATTGAAATGATCGTTGCTCCAATATATTAGGAGTGGAAAATTTTGATAAAATTGCTGTCCTTTTTTTTATGATAGAGAAGAGTACATTATATTATATGATTTTATATATATAGAAATAGGAAGCTTATTATGGTAAGTCTTTATATGGACAAGAATACGGATTATATTATACTAAATATAGCAGATAATTGAATATACTACTATACTTGATAGAAACAATCCAAAAAATTAAACGGAAATAATGTTACACGCATTCATTTACATACGACGTCCAATACAATTCAAAGGTAAATGGCTTCGTGGCTTCGGACAAAATCTTCATCAACAACATATACACTGATTTGTAGTAAACAAATCAAGCTATGTCTTTTGTATGTATGCTATGAAGTGATAAATTCATCTTTCGTCTATCTTGTTTTCATTCCACATGCAGCGCATGTAAAAGAAACTAGTAACTATTGCTCCGTCTATTATTTTATCCACGCCCACCGTAAACTAACCGACTAATTGTCTTGGACATAATGAATTTTAGAAAATGAAATGAAATCCGATACGGTCCAAAATGCTCTTTAACATGTGGGAAGATATATGTATGACAATTTCGATGTTTTGATACACTATGACATATACATGAGCGATTACGGACAACTAAACATTAATGTGTTTGCTTTTAGGCTGCCAGAGAAAATACCTTAATTTGGACCACAATGAGAGAGAGGGATCTAGGGAGCTAAGCTCCACACTAATGGTAATGGGTACTCCAAACTCAACCTATGAATAGGGTTGTGGTCCAAATTAAAGCCTTGAGTTAAGGTCTGGGTAATGGCAGCAGCTATAGCCATGGATTCAGATGGCACCCATACCAAGATGTCTTGTTCTGCCTCCTCCTCTTGCTTTCCACTCTTGGACTCCCCCAAGTTAATTTCTAAGTGTTTGAAAACCAAAATCTAGGAAATTGATGAGAAGTTCTAATTTGGAAGCAACTTGCGAATTGATCAATATCTCAAAATATCTATGGATAACATTTTTAATTGACGGTCTGTCATTTTAGAAAGGATCGAGTAGCGGATAGGAAAATCCTTTTTCAAACTCACTTTGTGACACTCGTAACGGGATCTAACTAGTAAATTTTGCATATTGCAGTGTGTTTTACAGCAGAGCTAATGAACTGGAATTGGGTCCTTTTCAGTTTTAACTTTGGTGCAGCAGCAGCTTGGGTAGATCTTGTTCTATGGACGTGGATGTAGGTATCATCGTTTCGTTTCAGACAGGAGGTAAAACCTAGAACTTCTATGAGAGGGTGATAAGATCTCAATCCTTATTGAAAATATATGCTAATTGAGTATCAAAAGAAAACAAAATGTCTTTAAATAAAATAAATATAGTGAACCCTAATAAAAGAAAAGTAAAATGTTACTAACTTGAAAGGTACCGATACACATGAAAGAACTTTTTTTTAATGAAAAGTTGGGTAGTATCTCATTTCAATAGTGTATTAATAATTAAAAAAAAGTTTAAATACATGGAATATGTCTATTTTATGACAAACAATAGGGTAAATTGTCAAAAAAAAAAAAAATTATGGCAAAGTTTTCCGCTGTCAAAAAATCCCTGACTGGAAGAATCTTGTCAAAAACCCACCCCATGCCTGCAATATCTGTATAGTTTCGTACAATATCTAGTTAACACATACATGTTACAGAAAAGCATACAGATATGTCAATTAACGCATACATATTGCAGGAAACTATACAGATTTGTCAGTTAACCGCATTCATATTACATGAAACTAGATATTGTACGAAATTATACAGATTTTACATGTATAGGGTTTTGAGAGCGTAAAACTTTTCCGGCCGGGATTTTGATGAGATTCTTTGGGCCATGGTCTTTTGACAGCAAAAGGTTTGAGTGGGTTTTTATCTTGACAATTTACCTTAAACAAAATACAAGAAAATATCAAATGTTCCAAAATTTTGAATAGAAGCCCAATACTTAATAGCACATCGCAGAAGGATAATTCTTTATCATTTTTTAGTTCTTTCTGTTCCACGAGCAAAAGCTGATAATTATCTTAAATTATTCCAGTATAAAGAAGCCCCAATCCGAATCAAGAGCCATTTCCTCAATTTAATTGGGCAATCTTACAGTCCCAAACATTCTTGCTATTATCAATATCAACACTTAAATGACATTTCAAAAATAGATGGTTATCCATTTCTTCATGTGAACTACAAAACTCGCAATATCAGCTTCCTGTCCATGTCATATACGATCTTGTCAAGAGCCGTCTGCTGAGAAAAATACAAGCATAAATCTTAAACTTTAACGGAACTGTCGATTTCCAAATAAGTCATACCACGAAGTTTCAAGACCTCAAAAGCTTAAAAATTTATAACAGATTTGCACCGAAAAATTACTTTATTGAGCTTCCATTCCATTGTTCCACAACTGTTATCTCCACCATCTGCCACGACTTCATAGTTTAGTAAGAAAAGATTCAATTACCTTCACCAACATCCATTTGAAAGAAAATAAAAATACTTTCACCTTTAATTGAAGAGAAATATATATAGCTAGGGGCAACATAGCCCATGGCTCTTCAAGTTTAAAATTTGGAAGGGGCCAATGCATAGATTCTATTAGGCTACAGCACTCAACTTCTCTATTTATATTTATATATTATATAGGTTCAAGTTTCCATATTCTCTTAATAAAATAACGGTATTTATATAGATTCAAGTTTCCATGTTCTTCATTAAAATAACGGTGTCCCTAATATAAAAATGTGAAATGAGTGGAAGATTTTTAGGGTCCCAACTTGAACACCAACTGCGTATAAGTATGTATGTATGCCCCATGTTATAAACTATTCGATTTTCCAGTGGGGAGATCTCGGTTTGTAGATGTTGGAAAACTAATCTAAGTTGGAGAATAATGGAGGAAAGAGGCCATAGGGAGGAGGGAATTTTCTCTTATTGCGTCGTAAAAATACACTCTCCTTCATTTTTTCCGACAATCGGCACCCACCACCTTCATCGTTATCATCTAAGATGTGGTTACACCAAATTTCATGTGATTCTACAACCTTTTCACCGTTGCTTTTTACGACGCCGTAAGAGGAAATTCCCTCCTATGACATCTTTCCTCCATCATTCTCTCTAAGTTATATATAAATGTAAATTTGATTCGCACTTAGACCACATGCATGCCCTTTTTTCTGCTGCATATGTTAGGAGGCATAAACAGAGAGAGAAAAGATAAGTAGCTACGGCGTAGCTAGATTGTATCATGTTTGATAAAATTAGTAATTGTTACCTATAAAACTTTAGAGTTTTTAGTGAATTGTCTGACTGTTAAAGTGTTGCCGTATATCTTTTCTTTACTCGCTTTTTCTTTCTATTTTATATCAATGAGAATCCGATTTCGCATTAGTTAAGTTTTTATACGGTTCACTTTTCTTTACATTCAAACAGATAGGGAACAAATTATGTAAAACAATATTCTCTTTTTATTATAAAATTATCTTCTAATGATTACTCTAATCATTGCAGAATCTTTTTATGCATGTTGTCGCCTTTAGCTCCCTTTTTTTGCCCTTTTTGTAGAGGTGTTAATAATACAAAATCTGTTGTGAAGCTGTGTCGTATTTAAAAAAGACTGCGCATGAGCATGAGGGACTGACGTCTCCCTGCAGAGAATAGACGTCAGTCAAAAGAAGATACAGAAACCCAGATGAACTACAGACGTCGGTATCTGACGTCTGTACATACGTCTGCTTGCAATCTGGACAGAAGCATGTTAAAGCATCAGACGTCAGACGTCGGTACTGACGTCTGATCAACGATAAAAGAAAATTTCAGATTTGAGATTTAACACGAAAATCGGGTTTTTGGTGGTAGTTTTGTAATTTCTGAAATCTTAAATAATAGAGGCTATATATAGGATATTAGGATTATGTATTAGGTTTAATTTTGGAGAGTTTTAGATCATAAAGCAAATGGAGTAAACGCCGTCACCATAAGAGTTCTAGGCTATCGAAGGTGAAGGAGAATTTATAAAAGGAGAGAGATCTCGTTGGAGACCATAAGAAGAGGGTGCAATAATTCTCTGTAACGTTTTATTCTCCTCAACTTCTAATAAAGGTTCTTTCCGTCCTCCCCAAACATTCTTGCTATTATCAATATCAACACTTAAAGGACATTTCAAAAATAGATGGTTTTCCGTTGCTTTGTCGATCGGTCTGTCTGACGGCAGTAACAAAATCAACCTCTTTTCTATAAGTGAATTTATAAGTCACTCTGCCATTTTGAAGTCCAGTTAAATAAAAAAAAAAGGAGGAAGGAAACAAAAACTTTTGCAAGAAAGCCAAAGCATGTTCAAATTGACAGGTAAGTTCTTATTAGGAAGATCGACTTTGTGAATAAAATGCTATAGAATTAGACCTTCCTAAACTAGCCTTTTGCTCTCTCTTGCCTTTTCTCTGCCATGCAGCTTCGGAATTTTGTTGCACTAGCAAGGACATTTTAGATGCTACCGAAACCAACGGTCCACGTTTAAATCACGCAGTATAAACATTCATGGTTTCATGTCAAAAGAAGAGGTCAATCAGCAACACACGTGCAAATATAAAAATACATCTGCTAATTCTCACCGCGACTTTAAAGTTATATATTTGTCTTGTTATAAGCATCTTGTGTACCAGAGCTAAACTTATAATCTTTTATTCTTTTGTTATAAGGGTTTGATATATAATAGGGAAGACAAAAAAGAGAAAAAAAATAATAAAAAATTCAATATGCTGACCGCGTGTAGATTAATTATGAGAGAGAAATAGTATTGTGAGACAATGAAAGCAACATCTTATTTGCCGTAACTGTTCGGTTGCAATTTATCCAAAACACTAAATAGTTCATGATAATGTATTAAACTTGTTATTTTTTACTTAGGGAAATTTATTTACGCACCCAAAGTTTGAAATTGGTTAACTTTCATACCCAAGAGTTTAAAAATTGCTAAGAAAACCGAATATGACGCATGTATTTTATTATACAATATCTTGTTTATTAATCAAGTATGCCCCCTTATTCTTTCAGCTTAATCTAAATGAAAATCCATTTTAGATCTATGATTATGTTAGGGTTGTGGTCTTTCGTATCCGTTTGCGTATCTATAACTTATATGGGTCCTACCATCTCTTAGTGTGGGCTGCCTTACACTATAAATATTTTTCTATTAATTGGACAAGAGATATGTGCTTGAGATATAGGGTTGTTGTGAACATGAGAATTAGTCTTCCCTCTTTTGTGGTGTGAGAGCAAGAGAAATAGAAAGGAATGGTGTGAGAGCAAGAGAAAGGAATGAGATATGAGAAAGAGTTGAGTGGGGGCTTTGTAATAACTATTTCATATCGATAAAATTTTCATGCTATTGGATTTTGCCTTGTGGATGTAGACCGAGGTGCCGAATAACATTAAATCTAGTGTTTTTCTTAATTGATGTGATTGTATTATTTTATAGCTTGATGTGTTTGTTGTGATGAGAGGATCAGAATCGCCAAGTCACTTGCTTTTGGCCAATGCTTTTCTTTCTCATTGTTCAACATCACTGAATGTGTTTGAATGCAAATTCCATGTCATTGAGATTTTTTTTTTGAAATACCGTGATACCGTTGACATCTTAAACATGAATTTATTCATCTCTATTATCTCTGTTATCATAGGGCAAAAAGAAAAAGCACGTTTTATTTTAAAATTGATCGGTGGTATGGCTTCTAAATTTTTTTAAAAATAAATCAAACAGGAAAACACACACCAGTTTAAATGCAATATCATTGTTATTTTAAATGCACCTAGTTAAGTTAATAAAGAAAGGATTTTTTTTATTAAATGGTCCTTTAAAACTTGCCTCATTACTAAAACATCCTATAATACTTGATAATTACTATTTACTCCCCAAACCTCTAAATGATTTCTAAAAGGCCCTTCCTACTTGCTAAAATGATTCTCTTTCTTTCATATCGTTAGACATCTAATGGAGGAAAGTCAGGCCAAGAAACCCCTAAACTCTTCTCCTACATCTAAAATCCCCAAGTTCGATCTTAAATCAATATCAGGGTTAGAGATCTGCTTTATTAAAACTCAATTCGCCATGAAAATATGATCTTCTTCATCAACCTTCTCTTCACATGTACCAGTGTAATGGGAATATGGTCAGATTCGCAAGGATAAGTGAAAAAACTAAATCGATTGGAGAAAAGTCGAGTCAATTGAGGAAAGAGTTTTGAAATAGAAAAAAGATCGATTCTTGAATAAAATCGATGGTAACTGAGGAGGTATTAGGTCGCACTCTTACCTTCCGAAATTCGTGACACGACAACATTATTTTTTGGATGGAAATTTTGGAGGAGAAGTAAAAAAGTAACAACTTAGAGGTTTTGGGTAGTAAATGTAATTATCAAGAATTGGGGGAGTTTTAGCAATTACACAAATTTTGAGGGACCATTCAGTAAAAAGCCCATAAGAAATTTATCGGCCAACTAAGGAATGATAATGATAATTACGTGCAGCGTACTTGCCACCAAATACTAGTTTATTTATTTTGGAGCCCAAGGGCTCTAGATCTTTAGCATTCAACCTTGTGATATTTAGGGTCTTCAAACCAGGTAACATGTCCAAAAATAATTGCACATCAAAAGTGTGCCCTAATTCCACCCCAGGGGTTCACAAGTCTAATTAACAAAAAAATTTTTTGTCAAAGTACATTTTCCAAATAGAGTTAGTGTATGTACTTTGAATTGCAATGAAAGAGAAGTCTCTGGACATAATGAGAGGCAGTTTTGGCATGAGAGCTGCAAGGGATTGGGTATGGATGTTAACTGCTAGTCAAACCCCATGTTTAAAAGAATTAACTCATAGGGTTAATTATGGTAACATAACCATCCTTATTATATTTTAAAACACAAGAAAGAAATGACTAGAAGGCAAAAATAGAAGAACAATATAGACTTAGAAACATTAAAGAGAGCAATAATAGGAACCAACATTATTGTATTTAAAAATATTTACGAAACCGTCTTGGTATTTGTGTCTTGAATGACCGCAATCCACGTATCTCTATGATGTTAAAAGATACGGGAAGAATCATAGAAATAGAAGAAAAACGCTTTGGCAAAAAAAATTCTTTGTTTCTCATCCTTCTGCATTACAGAAATATCGGGGATGATATATCTCCAACTTCATGTTACTGGGATATCTTCTAGACACAAACATATCTAGAAACTAGAGGTTATGAATTGTGTTTTTCTTTTTATACTTTTTTCCATCGTTTCGATTTTTGATACAATCCATTAGAAAAACGAGAAATGCTGACATTTACATACAGCCAATGACGAGAAGATATATAGGTTGCCTCTTTATATCTTGAGAACATATTATTCTTGTCACGCTTTCATTTATGTAAACTTAATTTTTATCTGTCTCCATTTAATAGACCAGCAGACCATGCTTTTTTGCATATCATTAATATCATGACGGTATTTAGCTACATGCTGTGTGATCCAATACAAAGATGGAAAGAAGCTCATGCATATGATTTTCACCATTATCTGCGATGATGCTAAAACTATATTATACATATGAAGTAAAATATTATGATAACGTGACAAACTACCTGTCCTCTTTTAAAATGTGAATGGACGTCTCATAATATAACCAAAACGAAATCGTGAAGAAGGGAGCATAACAACAACAACGACGACAACAACGATAATACACTAACAGGCTATGCTTTTTGCATGCCATTATTATTGTGACAGTATTAAGCCGGCCGCATGTTGTTTAATCGAATGCAAAGATAGAAGAAACTTAATGCATATAATTTTCACCATCATCTGTGATGTTACTAAAACTTTATTATACATATGACGTAAAATATTGAGATAACGTGACAAACAGTATGTTCTTTTAAAAATGGTAAAACCAAATATGGGCATATCATAATAGAATCAAAACAAAATCATGGATGATGATGATGATAGACTAGCCGACTATGTTTTTACATGTCAAACAGATGGGTCTATGAAGTTTGCCTTTGGTTAAATTTTTGATGGACAAACTGTGGACGGTAAAAAAGGAGTAGTCTACCCAAAATAAAATCATGAAGAAGAGAGAACAATGTTAACAATAGGCCCTAACAATCTTGCACGAAGTCCAAAAATGCAAAACGCAAGCAAGAAAAATGAATGGAGAGAGAGAGAGAGATGTCAGGGCAGCGGAAGCATATCGCCCCCAAGAGTTACCACCCATCCCCTTGTGTACTTCTCTTTTTCCCCGCACCCCTTAACTTGTAAAGTTGATAGCAACCACACCCATATATCACTTTCCTTTCTTTCTTCTTACCCCATCCCTATCATTTTAGCTTGCCTTTCTTCTTCTTCTTCTTCTTTTTTTTTTTAATGAAGAATCACACTCAAGTGAGCAACAAAACAAACCCACATAGATAGATTATCTAATGTACAAATCAGCTTCCTTGTAGCTCCTAATGCAACCCCCGCCCCCCAAATAAAATAAAAAAAAATTAAAAAATTATGTGCTAAGATGAACAGGGGAGTTGGTGGTTCCTCTTAACCTCTCCACACAACTTTTCTCCCCTTCACATTTATTGCGCTCTCCCTCTCTCTCTCGCCTCTCTCTCTCTCTCTCTAATTGAATGGTTGCAAAGAAACCCCCTCAAGATCATCAGCCCTCTGATCCTCTCTCTTCTTGTCTTTGTAAGTACTCACTTTCCTCCTTTCCAGGTTTAAGCCTTTTTGGCATGCCATTTACTTCAAAACTTTTTCTAGGGTCTAATTTTGTTTCTTCATGCGCCCCCTGCCCCCAAATTTTTCTGCAGCTTGGGATATTTTCTTGATCTGGGTCTGTGTTATATTTGTTGTGTTGTTTGCTAAACCCCCAATTGGAGAGTTTTGACTCTCTTGAGTTGGGGTTTAGATTGGTTTATATTTGGGGTTTAGTTAAGTTGATCTTGAGATTTTAGTAGCAATTGGAAAAGAGATTGAAGAGGTATATACGTACATACATATAGTTGATAATGGATTGGGACTTGAAGATGCCATGGGACTTGGCTGAATTAGACGCTAACCCAGCGCAAAACGTAGGCTCAATGGTAGGGCCTAGCAGCCGGATTCAGGGTCTGGATTGCTCGGTCGATCTAAAACTTGGTGGTTTGGGAGATTTCTGTGTGGCCGACAAGTGTAAAGACCAGCAGACAGTGCCGGGGTCGAGTATCTCGCCTTCCGGGTCGTCGAAGAGAGCCCGGGCGCCGAGCAATGCTACCCAGAATGCTTGTTGCTTGGTTGATGGGTGCAAGTCTGATCTTAGTGTTTGCAGAGAGTATCATCGAAGGCATAAGGTTTGCGAGGTTCATTCTAAGACTCCGATTGTGTTGGTTGGTGGCCAAGAGCAGAGGTTCTGCCAGCAATGCAGCAGGTAATGGAACAGGACCGTTCACAAGAATTTTTTTTTTGGTAAACGTTGTTTTTTTTGGCATTTGAATTTGCTCGCGTACCATTGAAAATGGTGTTTCCTTTGTTGCGGAATCTTTAATTGGCGCCGATTTTCATTAGTCTGTGTTATGTTCTTGATGTTATTGACCTCTAAGTACTTCCATTTATTTCAACAAATTACACGATACTTGGTAGTATGTATAATTTGATAATTTGTGTGTATAGAATTTCACATATTATATTTATATTCATATACTAGTTTTAGATTAAGTGAGCTTGACAATTCTATATCATTATTTGAGGCAATATGATTATGTGCTATTAGCTTTTTTTTTAAGAACTCACTTAATTATAGGTTTATCTTAAAATGTAAGGATTTTTAAAATCGTATACAAGTACAAAAAAAACTAATATGATATATTTCCAACCGACCGAACAAAAGTGTGTGATCGTATTATTTTGTTGTCTTTGAGCATCCTTCAAAATATAGAGTTGCACTTCATAGCTCACCCCGAATTTGATAGAAAGAAGGTTAATTAGATGATTTAGCATAAGAGTTTTTTGGTGCAAAAATTATAGTTTTCGCTTATTTTGTTGTTTTATTGTTTCAATTTGGGTGATGAAAGTTATACATCGATGATTATTCGTTCATAGTAGATTGCTCATTTCATCAACTTATCATCTTAAAGTTTATATATATTGTGGCAAGTGGTGTTATGTGGGCCAAAGCCTTGAGATCTTTGTTCTCTCCTTTGTCTCCTCTTTAGATGGCGTCCTTTCGCTTTTCTTTGTCGCTTCTTGATTGTGTTCTTGTGATGCTAAATCCTTCTCTTTATCGACATGGGGGTCACGATATCTTCGTCAAATCTCATTCTCCTTCATCTTTTGCATCGCTTTCCGTATGTTGTTTTATCTTAGAAGAACAAACTATCTCCCGTTTCCTTTTCCTCCATCATTTGATGCATATACTAATGCTTGATCAACTTCATCGTATGTGATTTTGGTGAAGGATCTTCTCGTGCATGAAACGATATCTTCATGTTGAAAGTTATAGTTACCTACTTGCATGCATGCCTACTTGAAGACTAACACACACAGGGCCCCCCAGCATGTAAATGCCCGGTTCCACCATGTCAGTCTGTGAGTAGAAACACGGACGAGTAAAGCAATTCTCTTCGTATCGGTCCACAATTTATGCTCCTCTAATACCTTTAGATACTTCATATCTAGGATTCTCTCTCTTTTATTGATCTTAGGGAAAAACTTTGAAGTTGCCTATCAAGTAGATTTTATCTTGTTATGCGTTTTGCCCTAATACCTCCAATATTCTATATATTGTTATGGTTCTTAATGGTTTGAAGTAGTTGTAGAATATGTATTGCTTTTTGATCACATATGTGGTGCTTGTCTTATTTCTTTTTATGTTATCGGAATTTTTTGATCATATAATCGATTTAACTAGTTCACAATACATGGAGGTATTTGTCACCAACACATAATATAGAAGCTACAAGATGAAGCTATAATGCTTCTAACTATACATAAAAATTATGGTTTTGATCTTGTGATCTATTTTGCTGTTCCCACAGGTTTCACTTTCTAGTGGAGTTTGATGAGGTGAAGCGAAGCTGTAGGAAAAGGCTCGATGGACACAACCGACGCAGAAGAAAGCCTCAGCCTGAATCCATCACCTCTAGTAGCCTGTTTGCAAATCACCAAGGTATTCTTTTTTTATTTCATCTTCTTATTTTTTTCCATTTCATTTTAGAAAATAACATATTAGCCAACATGAAGTCGTTGAACATCACGATACCACCATTCAATGTCAATATAGATGCTTTTTTTTTTAATAAAAGATGCATAGTCTAGATTGTAAGGTCTAATTATGTTATCAAACTATCGAGTAATTAATCCGTGCACTTGCATGCATGCATACATACACAAATGCATACACACCCATATGAAGACATATATGAAAATTCATAGGATGTTATCATGTCATTTGTTTCATGTTTATAGAGCAATGCATGTCGAGGGTTTGTCTCGTCCTGAATACACTACAGGCATTTCTTGTATCAAAATAAATCGACAAAAAAAGAAATATCGTAAGAAATTCATTGTAGAATATCTATAGTTTGTTGTGTGCAGCACTTTTTGCGCATGTGCCTGATCATTTGAACTTGGGGTGTTTTGACACCATTTTATTGTCCTTACAGTTGCACCAAAACCTCGAAGTTATAGTGATGGTTGAGAATGTCGATTATATATTTTTACGACTCAATTACTAAATATAATTTTTTTCTCAATGAAATTCAGGTAACAGGTTCTCGTCTTACCCCCAAATATATACGTCCGCTACATCCGAGGCGACCTGGCCCCTCATCGTGAAATCCGAAGAGGACCCACCTCTCTACTCTCACCCCCACCCCCACCCCCACCCACCAATGCACTTCCTCGACCACCGTACCCACCTCCACTTTTCAAACTCCTTCCCGCGAACTTTCAAAGAAAACAAATACTTCCCCTTTTCACAACAAAACTCCGATCATCGAGCCCCCACCCTCGAGCCACGACGTCTCCTTAAAACAATATCCTCGGTTAATAGCAGCAACAGCGGCGGCGGCAACAGCAACAACGACAACAAAATATTTTTAGACTCTGACTGTGCTCTCTCTCTTCTGTCATCGACGCCGCAGACATCAACCCTCAATTTAGGGCAAATAGTTCCTTCAAGTGATAGGATCCCAATGGGGCAGCTGTTGCTTTCTTATGGAGATGGGCTCGGGCTCGGGAGGTATCCGGGCCCAGACCCACACCACGTTTCGAGCACGGGTTTTACCTGCTCGGGGTTAGAGGATGAGAATGTGGGCAGTACAGTATTGGTTTCGGATGTAAGTGGGAACGAGATGAGTTGCCACGGTTTCTTTGGTGAAGGGTCTTCGGATGGGGGGTCTCAAGCTCTTCCTTTCTCCTGGCAGTAGCATATTGTTTATGGATGTAGAAATCCTAATGTTCAATTCGTCGATCAATTTTTTTCTTTCTTGATTTTTCTTCCTGCCTTCTAACTAGAGCATGGGTGTAACTTTGTTGGCATGGTTTTTTTTATGATTTGGAATTACCAGAAGCTGTTGACGGTATAAAGTGATGTGCTTTATTCTATGTTTGCTTCATGTTACAGTTTTTGTGTGCGCGCGCAGCGCTTGTTCAGATTGGTTGGAAGTTTGATTCTGGTAGCAATGTATTCAGAGTGGGGAAGTGTTTTCCTTTCCTAAGGCCATGACAATCATGATATGAAGAATACAAAGTTTTCTTATCTGCAGTCAAATAATATGTAAGGGTAAATTTTACTAAAATACCCTCAACTATCATGGATTTTTCATACATATAAAAAAAATAGTTATAGAAGAATACCTTAACTGCTACTCTTTAGGGTGTTATGGTGAAAAAAAATCTGTTGAAAACCATAATTTTAAGATATTTTAGTGGAAAAAACACCATAGTTTCATCCTATATGTAATCATTAACTGAAGCTATGGAGTTGACACTGTTTCTCCCTTGGAAATTCAACACTAATTAGGAAAGAAAAGGCGTCAGGCTGGACAGCTGGTATGTAGAACCTTGTTAAATTTATTTCTCTCCTGGAAATTCAACGCTAACTAGGAAAGAAGAGGCGGCCGCTTGACAACCTGTTTGTAAAACTTTGTTAGATTTATTATAGAACCAAATGCTGGTAAATGCTACATGGGTTTATATTCAAATTGTACCAAAAGTGCCAAATTAGCTTTTGATACTATTGCTGTTAAAGCTCCAAGGACAAGAATAGCTTGCCCTTTCATGAAAAATCAATGTGAATTTTTGCAAAATGAGGTAAACCAAAAACTTCTCGAAATAAAAATAGTTTTCTCATAACAGACTTGTAACAAAATGAGATCACTAGATCATCAATTTCTGGTGGCAAGCCAACAAGCAAAGACACAGCTACAAATGCTTCACTGTCACAAAGCTTTTGAGTGTTAGATCAACTATCTCTCCATTTTTATTTCATCAAGGATAAAATACACACACAAAGCAGCATGGAAAATATTTTTTCTAAATAGCAATACCCAAATTCTTCTTCATCTTCTCCACCTCCAAATACACCATTGAATAAGGTAAAAACTCTGAGAAATGGCTCTGCATTAAATCATTAATTGCAACCGCAAGCTTGGGGATCTCCAGGATCTCTTCGTGGGTCAGGTTGCGAACGAACCTTGCGGGGTTACCGGCCCAGAGCTCGCCGGTGGGGATTCTCCGGCCCGGGGGAAGCACAGACCCGGCCTCGAGGATCGAGTTGGTCTCAACGAGGGAGCCTTCCATGAGAATTGAATGTTGCCCGATGATGCACTCGGGCTCAATGGTGCAGGAGCGCAAGAGGCTGTAGGCTCCAATTGTTACGTATCGCTCAATGGAAGTGTCCGCGGGAAGTCCTGGGGGTGGAAAAAAGTTGATGTCGAGCAATCATTTAAATGGAAAAAAGGTTAATTGCGCAAAACACCATATAGTTCACCTTACAAAGCACTTGTACCCCTCTCAAGTGATCTATTCGCACAAAAGCCCCCTCTGCTTAGTGACCACAGTCCTAAAAACACTCAAATGATTGTCTAAACTAACTATAGAACTTGTTTGGAGTAGATTTTGATAGTTTTTAAGGGTTTGTTCGATGAATGGAGAGGATGTTGGTGGTAATAAATCACTTGTGGGGGTTACAAGGGTAAACAATAGGGGTGTTTTGTGCATAACCGTGAAATATATGTTTAGCAGTATGAATACAAAAATAAAAACTGCAGAGAGATGTAAATGAAACACAAGCTGACGAGCTATTAAAGAGGGTTCATAATATTTTAAATAGACAAAAGATAGTATTGCAGCTTATTGACATTAAGTTTTGAGTATAGACAAGATGACATAATATCTTTCTAAACAATTTAAATTTTTTAAGGGGTTGTAGAGTTATATGTATATAAGAGATATAAGAGAGGCGTATTGAATATCCTTTATTTCAGGTTCTTTCTCCCTTGTTTTATCGCCACATGTTGGCATGTTGGTGTATTATTTGCCAAATCAAGGAAGGTCATATGGCAATGTGCAAGATGTGCAATTCAAGGACCTGAAATAATACACCATAAATATCTGAGGATCAACAATCTTAGAGTCCCCAAGAATAAACTAAAATCATGAATAATGTTGGAGGGCGTAGATGCAAACTCAAGGACATGTCCCTGGGGTTCTCATAATTAGTTAGTCTACCTCATTCTATAAAATTTAGTCTGCGGGTGTCATGTTCTATTACAAATTTCTCCATTTTGTGTAAGAAAAAAAAATGAAAATCAAGAGGAGCAAGCCATAGGAAGATGAATGATATTGTCACTAAGATATGCTGGAATAGCAGTCAGATTTAAAATGGTAAATACGACTGCTTATGGATTACTACACTCTCCCCACCTATGTAGTACGTATTCAGTTATGGATACATGATACGATACGAGTTGGATTTGCATATTTACGATGTTTCTTCTAGGATACGATTTGTTGGGATACACAATTTCTTTTTCGATTTAAATACATACATGATAGCCCAATGTTGCTATTTTAGCTCAGACAAACGAAGAATACAAATGATATATCAGATCTGATGAATAGATTGTTGGTGTCTTATTCATTAATACAAGTTTTGTATGTTTAGGAAAATTAATTAAAAATAAAATGTAAGGATGTGCCTAAAGGAGTTCCACAAGTACCCTGACAATTCGGAAAGTATCCGATATGGATACAAATCCGAAACAGATATCTCTCATCGACAAAGAATCTGACCTGATTTGAGATGCTGCATTTTTAGGCTGAATTTAGAGTAGGTTGAAAGAATCAAACAATAACAATGGCAATTTGCTAAACTAGGATTTTATTAATCGAAGTCTACATGTTATAATTACAAGGAGTCTCTTAAATAGACCCATACATAATAAAAAATCACAACTAATTTACCAACAAAATAAAAACTGTCTAAAATAGACAACTGCTAAAAATAGGAAGTTGTTAAAGATCAAAACTAATTATTCGATTGCGTTCAGAATTGATTCATGATACTGCTCGTAAAATCTTAACTGATCCGGACGTTGATTTCATCCCTAATTCAAAAGCCAAGTTTCGAAGCAAATCTTTGACCGCGATTTTGGGGCCCTAAATGATTTTCACGATTCTGAGAGACAACAATGGTGCTTGCAGTATTGACCTAGATGATTTTGCGAGAGCTTCAATTTGGCTGGAAGAACGCGCGAATCAGACAAGTTTTAACAGTTCGGGTTTCTAGGTTGAACTAGACGTGATGTGTTTTGGAACGGTCAAGCCGTTCCATGTAAGCTAGGACTGTTTCATCCACCCCGTCGTAAAAAGAGCTCGACCTCGAGCTCATGCCATCGTCCTCGGAAGAGCTTCGATCACCCGTATATGGAATCAAGTTCTTAACGTTGAATATGTCTGAAGTCTTCAGATGACTAGGCAACTTTGATACATGTTGTCGCCTACCTTCTTAAGAATCTCATAAGGACCCACCTTCATATTGCTCAATTTATTATATTCATCTACCGGGAAGCGGTCCTTGATGAGGATGGCCCAAACAAAGTCACCTTCTTCGAACATCACGCGAAGACGATGCTTGTTCACAGCAGCTTCATATTTGGAATTGGCAGATCAATCTGCTGTCGAACTTGATCATGAATGCTTTTTAGGTGCTCGGTCATATTTTCAGCTTTAACATTAGGCCGCCACATATGGGGAATTGGCGCCTAGTCGAGAACGCCGGTGAGGTTACTTCCATACACGATCTCAAATGGACTCCTCTTCGTCGTGCGGTTAATAGAACGGTTGTAAGCGAACTCAGCTGGTGCGAGGATGGGGTCCCACTTCCTTAGGTTGTCTCCAACTAGGCTACAGAGGAGATTACCGAAGCTTCTGTTGACTACATTTAGTTTGATCATTTGTTTGCGGGTGGAAAGCGCTGCTAAAATACAGTTTAGTGACCAGATTCCTTCATAAGGTCTTCCAAAAATGGCTCATGAACTTGGTGTCTCTATCCGATGGGATGGATTTGGGTACCCCATGAAGGCACATGATTTCTTTGAAGTACATGTCCCTGATCCGAGATGCGTTCATAGTTTTCTTGCAAGTCAGAAAATGCGCCATCTTGGAGAATCGATCGACCACGACACATACTGAGTCCATGCTCCTTTGAGTTCGGGGTATGCCTGGGACAAAGTCCATGTTGACGTCTTCCTATGGTGTTGCTGGAACCGGAAGGGGTGTACAAACCGACATTCGTGGTTGTCCCCTTAGACACTTGGCAAATATGGCAGCACTCTCCGAAACTTATCACATCTCGTTTCATATTAGGCCAGTAGTAGTCACGAGAGATAAGGGCCAGGAGTTTGTCACGCCCAAAATGGCCCTCGTTACGAAGTTCCTCCATGATCTTTTCTCACAACGAACACTCATGGATGCAGAGTTGCAGTCCCCAAAAAAGATAGTCGTCCATCAGCAGATAGCCTGACTTACGTTGTTCGGATCCATGTTGAGGTTGCTTCAATACTCTGTGAATAGAACCGAAGAACGGGTCCGCAAGGTATAGTTCGCGAAAGGTATCGAACTCCACAATCCAAGCTTGCATTATGGAAAGGTCGCTCTTTTGCTCAAAACATCGACCACTCGATTATCGACCCCCATGATGAGCTTCAAGGAGAAGGTGAACTGTTAGATATATTCAACCTATCGACCATGTCGACGATTCAACTTATGCGACCCATTAATGTACTTGAGCGCTTCATGATCAGAATGAAAAATGAACTCGCGCTGCAATAAATGGTGCTCCCAATGTCGCAAGGCTTGGACGAAGGCATAGAACACGGTGTCGTAGGTGTTGTACTTGGCCTTAGCGCCATTTAGTTTCTCGTTGAAGAAGGCCATTGGTCGCTTTTCTTGACCGAGTACGCCACCGATACCCACCCCTGATGCATCGCATGCCACCTCGAATATTTTGTTAAAATCTGACAAAGCCAGCACAGAGGCAGTAAGTTTCTCTTTGATGGCGTCGAATGCTTGTTGTGCTTCGTCGCTCAAATGGAAAGGTACCCGCTGTGATTGGGGCAATTACCGGTAGAAGGAAGCGAGACCGTGGAAACTCCGGGCTTCATGAATGTTTCTCGACGCGGGCCAGCCTCGAACTGCTTGTACTTTGGATGGGTTTGCACGCACCCTCACTGGAGACGATGAAATCCAAAAACATGACTTGATCTGCCATGAAGTGGCACTTCTTCGAATGGGCATAGAGCTGTTGCTGCCTTAACACCTCGAGAATATTTCTCAGATCCTGCGAGTGAGTCTCACGAGAAGGACTATAAATAAGGATGTCATCAAAATATACGACCACACCCCTTCTAAAGAATGGCTATAGAAGGTGGTTCATGACCCTCATGAATGTGCTTGGTGCATTGGACAAACCAAACAGCATCACCAGCCATTCATAAAGTCCATCATGTGTCTTGAACACGGTTTTCCACTCATCCCCCGGTAGGATGCGGATTTGGTGATACCCGCTCTTCAGGTCTATCTTCGAAAAGACTTTAGCCCTTGCAAGCTGGTTGAGCATGTCGTCGAGTCGCGGTATCGGGAAGCGATACTTCACAGTGATTTTGTTAATGCTACGACTGTCGCTGCACATACGCCATGAGCAAGCCTTCTAGGAAGTTAAAAAGGCTGGCACGGCGCAAGGACTCATGCTGGGTCGCACAAATCCTTTCTCCAGTAGCTCCTTCAACTGCCTCCTTAACCCCTTATGTTCTCTCGGGTTCATACGGTATGCTAGTTTGTTGGAGAGACTTGTGTCATGAATAAGGTCGATGCAGTGTTGTATGTTTCTCATTGGTGGGAGGTTGTTGGGTAGCTTATTCGGGAATACGTCTGTGTAATCCCACAACAGTGGCTTGACCATATCAGGAACTTCTGAGGGTTCAGATTCTGGACGTGCTTCCGCGCTCACCAAGGCATAGATAACCTAATTTTCTTGTGCCTCCTCGAACGGATGCTTCTCATTGGTAAGCGTTACCTTGGTAAAAAGACTGCTTCCCTCCCCCGATGCGGGTTTGGGCTCAGCTCTTCCCTCATGGTCCAGAGCATAAATTTCTGGCCATCTTTCACAAAAGTACATGAATTTCACCGCCCATCATGCACCGTCTTCCGATCATACTGCCACGGCCGTCGTAGGAGTAGATGACATGCGTCTATGGTCATAACGTCACACCAGACTTCATCAAAATACCTGTTTCCCCACAGAGAGAAACCAAGTAAAGCGAATCTACAATCACTTCGCTACCTATCTTAAGCCAGTGCAGTTTGTACAAGCGAGGATGTTTCTGGGTGACTAGGTGGAGCCTCTCGACCACCTCCTTAGAGATGAAGTCTCGTAACTTCCTCCATCGACGATGACTTTGAAGACTTTATCTTTGATGGTACATGTGGTGTGGAAGACGTTGGTCCGCAGTTAGTCTTCCTTCTCCCTTTGTCTAGGTGGGAGAAGGGTCCTCTTGACGACAAAGGCTGTATGGGTCACATCACCGTCCAATGAGAACTCTTGGTTTTCGCCTTCGTCCTCGCTAGCTTCATCGAGTTCTCCCTCATCGTCAGCACCGACCATCAACTGCTTGCCTTTGTTCAAGCGTTTGGGACAGTTTGTGACGCGATGTCCCGATTCCCTGCACTCAAAACAACGTTAGTTGGACTTTGTTGCTGTAGGTCCCACATTCGGAGCTGATGTTGTTGGCTCAGTTGCTGTTGGGGCTGTAGAGCGGTTGCTCACATCTCCTCGGGATATGTTTTGCCCCCGCCTCGGGATTGTTTCTTCTCGGCAAGGCACGCTTACATGCCTCAGAGAGCTTGAACAGCGAATGAAGGATCAATTCGTCCTGGATTGGCAGACGGAGTCCCCCAAGGTAGCGGGTTACTCATTGTTTCTCAATCTCTGCCAGTTCGTTGCGGGCGTTCAACAGATGGAACTCTTTTGTGTAGGCGTCAACAGATCGAGTCCCCTGCAACAAATGTTGTAGTCGCTGGTACATAGTTTGGGTGTAGTTGAACGGAAAGAACTCCTTTTTCAGTTTCTCCTTCATCTTCTCCCAACTCGTGATCTTAGGCCTGTTTCGCCTCTTTCGGACGCGACGCTCTTGTTCCCACCATGCCGAAGCCCGACCTTTAATTTGATAGCGACCAATTTCACCTTCTTTGCGGAGGCACATATTTATATTCAAAGACGTGTTCCACCGTGTTGAGCTAATCAAAGAACTCTTTGGGTTGGGAGCCGCCTGCATAATCAGGGAGATCCACCTTCACGCCATCCTAGGGTTGTTCATAACCCCCTCGAAAGCCATGACATGCCTGATAACTCGCTTCGGACCCTGAATCGTCATCATGATCCAAATTGGTAGCTCGTTGCCTCTGGGGACTGCTTGTTCTTTCCTCAACGCCTCGATCTGCCTAAGCAACTCTCCGTTCTGCCTTTGCAGGTCATTTACTATGACGTCATACAGTTCTCGTTCGCGAAAAATATCTCCATCTTCTGACATCGCATCTTTTTGACCCTACGGCCACCACGTCCTCCACGACCCCCACGATTTCCACACACGGCCATTGAATGTTGTCGACGAGTCTCGAACGTTGCGCTCAGATACCACTTGGTGCAACCCTGATTTGGGATGCTGCACTTTTAAGCTGAATTTAGAGGAGGTTGAAGGAATCAAACAATAACAATTGCAATTTGCCAACTAGAGTTTTATTAAACAAAATCTACCTACTAGAATTGCAAGGAGTCTCTTAAATAGACTCATACAAAATAAAAAATCATAACTATTTTACTAACAAAATAAAAATTGCATAAAATTGATAACTGCTAAAAATCGAAACTAATTATTTGATTGCGTTCAGAATTGATTCCCGATACTGCCTGTAAAATCTTAACTGATCCGGGCGTTGATTTCATCCTTACATCGAAAGTCAAAGTTTCGAAGCAAATCTTTGACCGCGATTTCGGGGCCCTAAATGATGGATTTTCGCGATTCTGAGAGACGTTAATAGTGCTTGCAACATTGACTAAGACGATTTTGCGAGAGCTTCGATTTGGCTGGAAGAACGAGCAAATCAGATAAGATTTGGCAGTTCAGGTTTCTCGGTTGAACTAGACGTGATATGTTTTGGAACGGTCAAGCCGCTCCATGTAGGCTAAGGCTGCATCAGAATCCAAGCAACATAGTACAAACAACCGGCCTTACCCCATTCACCGAGACACTTCACTATTAATCATAGCCAAGGTAGGAAGACATAAATACAATTTTTCAGGTTGTGTTTAACTTTGCGAAGTGCACATTTATACAATGACTTTGTAGATCTTGATCCATCTGCACGTATTCACTTATTGTATTCTAGCAAATCTTATAGTTTATAAACCGAACATCAAATTTGTACCACTACATTATATTGATGTACACAATCCTTGTATCAGAGTCAATAGGGCACGTATGTTAATTGAATCGAGAATCCTACCTAGCTTCAGTTCTTCACAAAAGGCTAAACTAGTTAATAGTACCCATGAACTTTCAAGTTGTGTGTGACAAGAACTATGAACTTCAAAAAAATAGGTATAATTACCGCAAATTATTGTTCTTCATATGACTCGGTAGAATTATTATAATCTCTCGGTAGAATTATTATAATCTGACAAAAATACCATTTTACCGATTGAAGGAGGGATCATTGATGGGGAGGAAGGAGGTGATGATGTCGGTTGAAGATCGAGGATGGGCGAAAAAAATGGAAACTATAAAATGGAAGGAAAAAATACAAGTTTTTCGGGATTTAGAGAAATTTGGTGGTTAGGTATATAGATCAACTTAACATTGAAAATTTTATTCTTGTTAAACTTGAAACCTTTTTTCTAAACACAGATAAGTGTTTTGGTAACACTAAGTCCCGAAAAATTTAGTCTTGATCTCTCATTCGATTGGTGGTTACTCTACCGGAAATGCCCAAGTTTGTTATGGCCGTTCTTAATCACACGGACTCAGAACAGTGAATGACGTGACAGATGCAAGTGTTGCAAAGATCAAGGGATATGGTTATGTTGACTTAACATTTAAAAATCACTTCTAGAAAAGTGGTCTCCCTTCATGCTATATAGCACATGCCATGTTTTAGGAATAGCCTCATTAGTGGGATCGGTCTTATGAAGAATGATTGCAAATTTGTGTTAGAGTCCGATAAAGTTATTACCAAGTTTGGGGGTTATGTTGGCAATGATGGGAAAAGTATAAGGTATTAGAATAATTAAACTAGCACGCAAAAGAATATGAATAACAATTGTAATTTAAAAGGAAACAAAAAAGTTGCAAATTATCCTAAAAAGGAGTCACACCATAGTCGTCAACCTAAGATCAGATTGTGCCTCTTTTGCATAGGTTCTCTAATGTTTTGTTCCTAAAATTAAACCGCCTCAACTAAATTGAATTTTCGACGGTGCAACACCTAAAAGTGTTGAACCAGCTATTGATCTTCGTCACCCAATAAAAAACAAAAATAACGACTTTGTACTTTAACTTCCAAGATCGACAATATACTTGTAATAGATGGAGAAAAGGGTATATTTTACATCAAAGAAGAAAAGAAGAGATTGAAAGCTCTATGTATTCTTCTTTGTAAATAAGAATACAACTTTTGTACAAAATCCAACTCCTTTTCTATTATACGTGTCAAAGATGTCCTCATATAGACATTAACAAACTCGATATTTATGTGTGCTACTAAGATCAAGGGTCATACTTGGTCAAAATAATAATAAAAGAAAATCATCTAAAATAGATTTAGATAACCACTAGCATGTAGACCGAAAAAAAGATTTAGCCGACTCATCATGTGTTCATCAGGGCATTTGTGGTGTTTATTAGCTAGTAGAGTCCATTAATTATTTAATAAAACCAAAGTTAATATGAAATAAAGTTTGAATCACTAAAATATTCATATTATCCAACATCCCCGGCATGATTCAATCAAATCCTCCTCATAAATTGTCACGCCTCGAGACCCAGGAGCAGTCGAAGCCCAAGTGTTGTGGCCTCTTTTGGCCAATCTATATTAAATAAAGAAAAAAATTACATGCTCTGTTAACAGCTTTCCCAAGCCCTTGTAAGTACTCTATTTGACGAATTTTTATAGATTGGCAACAAGAGGTCGCACTTTGGGATCCGACTGCTCCCAGGTCTCGAGGTGTGACATAAATACTAAGACACCAAGTACGTAGATATCCGAATTCAAAATATTTTGGTAACAAGAGCTCGTTGACCTTGAACACACCAATCTACATCCGACACTTAATATTTTCTTACACGTTTGATGTTATTGCTCTTTTCTAAGAAACCAAATGAGCGAGAATTTGGCATAAAAAGATCGCACAACCCTATGGTTCAATCTACTATATGTAAACTTTAAGACAAACACCCATTCCATAAAAACATCGGCGAGGTTACATATTATATAGAGCCTATTAATTTGCTTTTGGGCATTCTCAAATCAACCCCAAATTTAAATTTTCGTCATTAAGCCATCATTCAACTCCATAATACAATTCTCCATGACGCATTCATCTTCATAGATAAAATGATCCAATTGAGTGTATGTTAACCTTTTGAGTTTACTAGGATCCATAATAACCCATCTACATATGCTCAAACTATGATCAGCTACGGTTTCACGCTAAGCCTAAGCAATACTCAGCAAAGAAACCCAACTACTCCATGATGAGCATACCATTTAGAACTATTATTGAGCTTAATCAGGATTAAAGATCAAAACTTAAAATATCTACTAAAATGAGCTCAAAACCTAAATTCATTCAAGAATTACGGCATGCTTAGGAGCTTTCGGATTGAGCTCAACGCATTCACCACATGATAAATTTAGATTCTCAATCCAAATCTTCAACAAATTCCTAATCATCTTCATAATCGATCACCCTACACAATATCTTTACTAGATTCCAAATAACCTATCTACTATGAAACCAAAACCATGCTCAGCTAGGGTGCCCACGGCAAAGTTGAGCAGCACAGAAGTAACAATCCAAGCTTAAAAACTCCACTAAACTAATCTCATAACCTAAATCATTCAAGAATTAGGCTTTTCATATTGGATCAATTCAAACCTATAGGTGAGGGCCGACAGCATGAACAATAACCAATCTTGAAAGTACAGTCGGAACCTAATGGTGATTCTCAAAAGGTCACAATGGAACATGCTGATCTTATGGCTTTTTAACATCAAGCTCAAATGATACTAATAAGAGAACATAATCTCTCAGTTTCTCAATGTTGAGTGTACAAATCTAGTTCTCTATATCTTACACAGAATTAAGAAAACAATCTCACAAACAACTAAAGATGAGCTTAAAACCTAAAATCATTCAAGGATAAGGGTTTTCCTCAAATGGATCAATCAGACATATAGTTAGATAACCAAGCATCATCAACAACACACAGTTCTTCAATATTGAGGCAGACGCCGAGGTGATCGTGTATGCTAACTTCGGAGAAGTAAATCGCTTACGCATTTAGTAGCACTCTTTTCCTTACACAAAATGAAACATCCAAACTTAAAACCTACTAAATTGAGCTCATTACCAAGCATATAAGAATCAAGCCATCAATTAGGGTTATTCGCAGAATTAAAAGGCCTAACTTTATTCAAGGAATCAGGGCTAAATTTTAGGGTTTTCATAGGATGAAAGCAATCAAAAGCAAACCTGTAGGCGAGGACCAAGCAGCATGAACAACACACCGCTCTTGAATGTTGGAGCAGAACCCAACGGTGATCTTGTTAAGATCGCCGCGAAGCACAGAGCCGTTCCACACCGAGGAGCCATCGTAGACGGTGACCTGGCCGGCGAGTACGACGTTGGGAGCCACGTAGGCGTCGACGGCGATCTTCGGGAGCCACTGGCCCAGGGGGATGATGCGGCGCTGGCCTCTGTAGTCCCATTTGATACGATCGGATGACGGCGAAGGCGACGGCGATGGAGTTGGCGATGGTGATGAGGAGAAGGGGCGAATGAGAGAAGGAGGTGGTTTGGACTTGGTTAGGGTTTGGCGAGCGAGGCGAGCGAGAGAGGCCGCCATTGATGTCGATGTCGAGCTCGAGATGTGTTGTGGAGATCGAACGAGCGAAAGTTTTGGAGTGGCGACTTTTGGGTCGAGTTATGGGGGTAACTTTTGGAGTATTGGGCCTGTTAGAAAAAACCACTCATCTGTCTACCGTGTTGATAATTATATTTTTACCCGTGGATGCATAATTATGAAAATAAATGCAGAGTACCGGTAATTTCTAGTTGTAATGAATAAAGTTCATATAGGATTTGGCTTGACCGGCGTATATACAAGGGGAAGACCGATCTTCCTTAATCATTATCTCTTTTCGTCTGGACCGGTAAAAGACAGAGATCGAGTGGAAAAATGTAGCGTTGAGTGCAATGGTCTTTCGATGGTACAAGATTATCGCGGATACTATGCATGTCTGATATTGTATGATTATTCGAAGTCTCCTAAACAACTAAATAATCAGGTCCTATATAATCATCATCTAATCCATACATATTCTATAAAATTCAAAACAATGAAACTTTTATCGTACCGTCTTTGAATTAGGCATAGAAAGGGATAAACCGAAGTCATAAACAACAATGATTTCTATGGTATTTACTAGGGGTGGTAATCGAACGAGCCAGCTCGGGTTTGATTAGGGTTCAGCTCGGTATCAGCTCGTTCAAGCTCGGTTCATTTATTAATGAGCCGGACATGAGCCAGAAAGCCTGGCTCATTTGTTAAATGAGCCGGACATGAGCTTAGCTAGGCTCGTTCGGTATTGACTCGAGTTCGGCTCGATTACACAGTTTGAAAAAAAACAGTAATATGTAATATAGAGCATATTCTATACAGTTATTACGATAATTAATTCAATTAAGTGACAGCATATAAAGTGAAGCTGAGGTGAATATAAAACCCAAACCCAGCACTTAGACCCATTTCATGCTCTAGATGTTGAAATTTTTAATTTTTCCATATCTTAAAGACCTGGGTTTTAGACTCTATGATTGTTGTCCCCAGCCTAATCTTTTACAAAATACATACATGTTTTCTTCTGAAACACTTGTAATGGCCATTGACCTATCCTCGGTATCCACCAAACGTCTCTTTGTCGTTTTCCTTTCAGAGATCGCTTAATAGAAGATGCATTCGAGCTCGACTTTGACTCGTTTAAAGCTCGGTAAGTTATCGAGCTGAACATGAGCTGGACATGCTCAGCTCGAGACGAACTCGAGACGAGCTTGAGTTAGCATAAACAAAGCCAAGCCGAGCTTGGACAAGGATTGGCTCGTTCAAGCTCGGCTCAGTCACACCCCTAGTATTTACTCTTGTAAGTCTTGCCGGTAGTGATTTCTAAATTCAAAATTTAATTCTTCCATTGCATGTTTGTCGATAGTTTTTTTCCCCCTTAACAACTAATTAAAGGTCTATGCTTAATTTTAATTACGTGGGCATGCTGGCCTACCGACAAATTAAAGTGAAGAATAAACTTATAAAGACATGCAACAACACTATTTTATGTTAGATATAGGTGTCCTGAAGGCAATTATTGTAATTGTACATGAATCTATATGGATAGAATATTCTTGATCGACATGATGGTATGCTATCTAGTTTGTCCTTATCATTCATGTGTATATTTATAAGCCGGATTATTAAATCAAGTGTTGACTTAATATCCATATATTTGATATGGTTGCAAGTATTGTATATATGACACACACACGCTCTCTCTCTCTCATTAGTATATGATACTAATATATTATCATGTATATGATACATAATATGTACATACATTTGATACATATACTTTCTCTCTTTTAATATATGTATTTGATACATATATTATATATGTATGTGATACATATACTCTCACACTCTCTCTATCTGGTTTATGAATATGATACATATTCACAGACTCTCTCTCCTTAGTATGTATAAGATACATACATTGTATTTATATTTGATACAAATATCACTCTTGCCTTTTGTGGCATGTGAAGAGGGGGCCACTCAAAGACCCACCATCTTTATTTAGACAAGTGGAAGAGAGAGAAATGAGCTACATGAGAATGAGATTGATTCTCCTCCTCTTGATGTTATTTTTGGAGAATAGAGAAAAGAAATGAGAGTCTCCTTCTTCATCTAATTTTTCAAGAGAGGAAAAAGAAAAGAAAAGGAGAGAGAGAGAGAAAAGAAAAGAGAGCTTCTTCTCCATTATCATCTCCTGCCTCCACCTACTAGCAATATATGAGAGATAGTTGCTTCACATTAGAAGAGTTCTAAAGTGAAGTTGGAGTTTGGGTGTGTTGCTTTCAACGTGGATCATTTTCGGCGAGGCGACCGATGATCAAACTCGATCTCTATACTATGGAGCTTAGCTATGAGTCTTCCAGTAGAGAGTGAACACGCTACAAAGGTTGTATCTCCTCTAAACTTTGTGTTTTGCTCTCTTGATTTTCTACAATTGCTAATATTTGAATGATTTTGGGTATTGTGTTTGGTGCTATATTTAGAATTTTTTCGTTCTATGTTTCCTCTACGGTCCGCAAGTGTCATGACCCCAACACCGTACACTTATATGGTATCAGAGCCTCTAGCAGCTGTAGTTCATGATCCAATAAAACTTGACATGTTCTTGCTTAAAATTTCATTTTTGAAGAAAAATTGCTTTTTGAGTCCCCTCCATCCCCTCAAAAAACACCCGAGCCTCGAGGGGCTTAGGGCAAAACCGGAGTCCCTTAGGGACTCTGGTTCGCGGCCGAACCAGAGTTGAATTCAGCTCTGGTTCAGGTCTGAACCAAAGCTGAAGTGAATGGCCCGATTCACCCCCGATTCGGGGGCTAAACTACGGGGGTGTGTGTGCGCACTCGAGTCCTCCGGCTCTCTTGGGGGTTTCAAGTTCGGGGTGCACGCGTCGTGTTTTTTTGGCGGCGAGCGCGACTTCGGATAGCCTTTTGAATGTGTTTTAAATTTTGTTGGATCGTCGGATTGCGAACTAGTTCAATCAAAGTGTTTGATTGATATAGTTTATATGTATTTGATATGTGTTGGTAAATATAGCCTAATTGATGTATGATCAATTAGACTAGGTTGCACATTAGTTGAATGTGTTTTTGGTGTGTTATGGTTTGGTTTGGATTGTCGTGTTTGAATAGCTCTTCGTGTGAATGTGAAATGTATAAGTGTTGCATTTCAATTCATGTATTACATGGCCTGCAAAATGTATTATTCTTTTATTCGGAATATGGTCGGGTTGAGACCGTAGTATCATATTGTATGTATATAATACAGATTTCCCCACGGAGGAATGCTCGAGCCGCCGGGCTATAGAATGCACGAGGTAGCCATCTCAAGGAGTTGAGACCATGTCGTCTCGTTCTAGGTGTTAGGGATATGTATGCCCTAGAGACCATTATTGTACATTGATGTATATTATAGTGGATACTTGGACATATATATAGAGAACTTTCTTGCTCGACATGATAGTATGCTATCTGGTTACTCTTTATCTTAACATGTACACTTAGTATTATTATACTGTCTCTCAGATACATGTTGATAAAGCCCTTAGGATGTAGGCTTGACTACCAGGACTATGATGCGGATCAAACTACTGGAACCTGGGTAGTCTACAAGCACATCCTTTAATTATTCCTAGTCGAGGGTATATCGAGACAGGGTATCGATACACGAGAGTAGACTAGTGTGTACATTTCTTGACCCTGTATAGGGGCGATGGTTGATCCCATATCTATTGGTGTTTGACATCAAAGATTGTACACATGTGCTCATTAGAGAATGGGTACACCGAACAGGACTCACCGAGAACTCCTAGTTGGTGCTATACATATCGTAAGATAGTAGTTCTCTGGTGACACTGGTGCATGTTAGTCTGTAGACCCGAGATCGTCATAGAGTCTTGTGTGGCTCCCACCGTGTTTTGATTTCCTCCCTACCATGGCTCAAAGGAGTCGTGTAAACATATGGATTTTGAGTACAATCCCGAGTCACATGGAGGCAATGAGCGATAGGAGGGGTTTCGTCTCTCCCAGTATTGGGAGTTGATGTTGTTCTATACTCGATTGGTTATAACAGTAAGTCCTTAGCCAGGGCTGTTGATGAGATTTACTGGTAAGTGTTATCAGTAGTTTCTCGAACCGTTATGAGTCATACATCGGCATGACTTATCAAGTTACCGGGGTCTAACGTTACCACGCCTAGACTCGATATGTGACATATCAGACGAAGAGACCGGACTGTACGTTAAGTGTTACCTATAGGTTTCATGGGAGTTTGGACAAGCTTGCTTGTTGATCTTCTATTCGCTCAATATCTGAGTAGCCGTTACGTCCAGCTAGTACCGCTGACGGCTCCCGGGTGATTGATGTGATCACCACCTACTGCTGGCGTATTGACGAGTCTTTAGAGTCCCACACAGAAGTTTCCTGATTCAAGCGAAACGAAGTAAGCCATATATGTTGATATTGCGGGGGCCAGATTAAATACGAGTATGTGATACCGTATTCTAATTTGGCGGTTATTTGTTATCGGTTAGGTTATATGTGGTATAACCGGATTATTGAATCAAGTGTTAATTTGATAATGTGATCTACAGATAAATGATATTAGTCGGTTATATGTGATATAACCGGATTATTAAATCAACTGTTGATTTGATAATTTGATATATATTATATTTGATATAATTATATATTAACTACTATTATTAGCTCACTAATTATTCTTCATAATATATATATGTGTGTGTGTGTGTGTGTGTGTGTGTGTGTGTGTGTGTATATATATTAAAATGAAGCATGGCATGGATTTTCTATTTTTAGAAAATAGAAAATGAAAAGAAAAATGGGGAGACTTTTGAGGGCATGGGTGAAGCATGGCTTTGCTCATTTTTATATTCATTTGCCATCACTATTGAAGCATGGTTGGATTTTTTAATCCATGCTTCAATAAGTGAGGTGGGATGAATGAGCTATTCTAATACTTAGCCATTTTTCTAGAGCTCATTCTTACTTTGCTCTTTACATTTTTCTTCTTCTTCCTCCTCATGCCTCAAAGCTCTAACACTCACATGTGAAGTGAACCATAAAGCTTTGAACAAATCCTAGTGAGCAAACACAACCCCACTTCACCATCCTACACTTGATTAGCAATCAAGTATAGTGTGTTTCCTTCTCTAAAGATAGTTTAGTGAAGAGGTGGCTTGAGCTAGAGGGACTTCGGGTGGATCGCCTTTGGCACGAAGATCACGAAGAGAGCTTGTAACATTTTCAAGTGGAACTACGAGGAGTCGTAGGGACTACAACCCGGAGCTTGAGAAGAGAAGGACACGATCTACAAAGTTGTAGTTTCATTCTCTTAGCTAGTTTTTTTTTATGATATCATAGTTAAACCCTAATCATCTAGTTTAAGATATTGGTTAGTGTAGATTAGCACCCGAAAATTTAAAAAAAACGGCATGCTTGATGCTAGCAAAACCCAGTGGTGCTGCTAACGCACACTTTCATGGTATCAGAGCCAAAACTAGAAGATTAGACGATATTTATAGAATCACGAAACCGAACCAATCCGAAAATGTAACCTGAAAACCCTATTTTCTGTCGATTTTTAAATGGTCTCCAAATTTTTTTTAAACAACTGCAGAATGTTACATGAGATGTAACTAGAACACCAGAGAAATTAGATAACAAAATTCCAAAGTTCACCCGGCGAGATGCCAAGAAAAACCGGCTTGGCCGGCCCCAATTTAATGTTTTGGCCTCGTATTTTTTTGGTGTTCTGTAGGCTTGGGTTTAGGGTTTCATGGTTATATTTGATTAGCCCAGTTTGCATGTGATGTTAACTTTCTTTTTGGGGCTATTCGGAGTGTTTCGTAGTCGTGTTTTAACGTCGTTTCGGGTTGAAGTTTGATATGTGATACAATATTTGGAATCCACATTTAATTAGTTTTGTGAAAACTAGTTGGTATGTGTAAATCTAGCATGTGAGTCTCTATTGATCGATTGCCACGAAGTTTCGATGCGGATCGAAACTCCATCGCAATCGCGTATCGTACATGAATACTCGCAGGATAACTTTACTAGGTAGCCACACCCCATAGCCCCGACTAAGTGACTGTAGGAGAACCCCATTGCCAAAAGCATTCACTCGAGTGCTCGCGGCTACGGTGTTCCGCCTAAGTGAACTTGGTCAAAGGCATCGGGGTGCGACCATCTACTAAAGTTCCTGACGAGTATTCGATCGGGTAGTCGGGAATCTTGTTGAATTACCCGACTAAGTTATTGAAAAGAGTTTTCGATATGAGACTAAAATGCGGGGTTTATAGGGTTAGGCATGAAATCCGGAATATAAGATATTCTGGGTTTATGATGTCTAAGGAAACGTGGATTGTAATTATTGTAGTTTTCATTTCTTTTCTACGGCCGTAAGTGTAATATTTTGGGTATCCCAAATCTTGTTGCTGTATATCAACGGAATTTTGGATACGCGTATTTACTTACGTTGATGACATGTGATGTTATGTGTTGCTGTGATGTGTTATATTGGATCGCCGTGAATGAATAGCCTGGATTTTTATGTGAGATGAGAGTTTTTCAATTTTCATTCATGTAAAATTTGTATGTAATATTCTTTTATTGGGACACTTCCGGGTTGAGGATGATGTCACCATTGATGTATATTATTTACTTTTCCGCATTAGGATAGACCCAAGGCGGGGAATACAAGTAACCGGGTTCTGGAGTCCAATGGGAGACCATCTTGATCTTGACACGACTCGATCATGAATACTTGAACCATATATGTATACTTGAACCAACTTGACTCGAACCATGAATACAATTGGCATGACTTGCACCTGACATGACTACATGAACTCAATCTTGAAAACTTGATACCATACATCACCTTTTGTATTCATGGATTCGATCTAGACTCGTAACATTAATCATAGACTAATATACACGGGGTGTTGGGGTAGTTTGAGTATGAATCCAACGGAATCTCATGAGTCCCGTTAATACAAATAATGTTGTTGTGGTACCGGGTTGAAACGGTATAAATCATACTGCTGTGGTACCGGACTGAAACGGTACATCATGAATTCACTAATAAGGGCCCGTGTTTCAAAACCCCTGGACGATAGCCTGTTGGGTTTGGAATACTTCGATAATAATTGAAGTCCCGATTACTTTTGGGCCCGTGATTCCTTACCCCTGGACGATAGCCTTGGGTTCGAGAATACTCTTAAGATTGGTTGACATTCACACTTGAACTCACGTTAGTAACTTTTACCATTTTAGAGACCTTTTAAGACACTTGCATTCATTTCATGTTCACTATACCTATACTTCACGACCATGTTATATTTGTTTGCCATGCTGATATAGTTGACATATACATTACCATGCACGCTACTATACTTGTTTACATGTTCATGATTTATATCCATGCTATACCATATATCGCATTACACCTTACATTTTATTTATACACATCACACCATCCTTTTGGAAACTTACCGAGCGTTAGTTCGCTGACGGGCATTCCACCTATCTTTCTTTCTTTCTTAAAACGTTCGTCAGGTGGTATTAAGACAGAGAAGATAGAAGCGGTTGAAGAGAAGCACAACCAGTTCGCATCACAACCGAACGTCTAGTTTCATTCAGCTTTTCATTTCATTTCAGCTTATTTATGTATGCCTCTTTATTGAGGGTTATCATGTTATCGTATTTTGTATTCAAATTTATTGTCAATTGTGAATCTTGAATATAATAAATCAAGTTGGATTTCATTCTTTTGTTTATTCTTATTATTTTATGTTGCTTATAGACGCTTAGCATATTTATTTCAAGAAACGATCTTCTAGGAATAAATACGCCGCTCGTCACGTGTCGTTTCCGTCTACTGAGAAGCGGGGCGCGACACATCTTCAAGCTTCTTGGCTACTATATCCTTAATTCTTTTATTTATGGCTTTATCTTCGATCTTCTCATTCTCTCTATATGATCTAGGAATGACCTTAAGAGAATCCTCCCCCTGATATCCACACCATCATCTTCCCTAGACGACAATTCTTCATTTCCCCCTTCACTAACAAACTTTATCCAATCATCATCCGAACTGCAACAACACCTTTCGACCGAATCCATACCCTCCTCATGTGGTTTTTTTAGGGCTTCGAAGAGACGGCGAAGGTTAGTTTCCGACTTCCCAGAGGAGAAGTAGGCGAATCTAGGGCTTCGAAGGAGGAGTTTCGAGGGCTTCTAAGGCGATCCGGCGAGGAGTTTAGCTACGTTTCTCTAGACCGGTGGAGATGCAGATGTCGAGGGCGGATCGGAAAGCCGATAATCGTGATAGTGGTTCGAGCAAAGAGGGGAGTGATGGAGGTCGTTTTCAGGTCTCCGTCAGATGTTGTCTTCCGTCGATCTCCCGGTGGATTCTGGAGGTGATCTCCTGTCGCGTGTGGGTCTCAATGGGTTTAAGGAGATTGGTGATTTGAGGAGCATGCGCCGAGTACCTGCAAAGAAGTCCCAGGGTGGTTTGGTACCACCGAGGACCCTCCGACGATCAAGTTAATATGAGATCCGAGCAGAGTGACGGCTAAGTGGGGGTAAAAATGGCTTACTTGACCCCTCTGTGATGGGGGTTTATATAGTAGCGGCAGCACGCAATAGCAGGCGCGAGAATCTCGCCGGCAGTTACGCTCCAGACGTCACGCTCGCGTAATAAGTGGATAGCCCGTTAATGGGGATCGTGATGGCTTGGAACGTAGGATGTTGCCGGCGGAGAATCCGCGCATGGCGAAATTTGCGGAGCGGCGGTTACGCCTGTGAGTGGTGGAGTCGGTCGGTCGGAGGGACCGAGGAAGATGGCCTCGGCGGGGGAGCTCGGGAACGAGCGGGGAGGGGAGGCCTAGGCATCTTGGTCCTGTGGTAGCTTGGAGACGAGCCGGAAGGGACGAGGAGGCTCGGGCCCGTCCTGCTCGGAGTAGAGCAAAGGACACTTGGCTTGGCTGCTGAGGTGCTCGGGGGCAAGGAGTGGGGTACAACTTTGGAGATAGGGTTAGAGGGAAGCCCCCACTGTAGCATACTGGCTCCCCTTCCGTGGCCCTCAGGGGCCTAATTGCTTTACGCGTGTGACACGTCATCCGCCATGTGTCACGATCTAGGGAATTACCATTCTTGAGCATCATCATTAGCCCCCCACTCTCGTTCCGATCTATTTCTTGAGTCGGGTCGAGAGTGGACTGCTTGGTTCTCTCTGTGCGGCTTGGCGCTGGTAATTCTTCGTGGTGGATTGTCCGGGACGACACGGCATTCTTGTTGTCGCGCGTCGAGTATGAGTTTATTCGGCGGGTCTTGGACCCATGTTTGTAGGGTAGGAAGTTACCCGCTGGGGATGTGCCGAGAAGGAAGGGACTCGGCGGCCTCGCGAAGAGGGCTTCAGATCCTCAGCGTCTGATGGGTAGGAGGACGCCCGCTGGGGATGTGCCGAACAGGAGGAAACTCGGCGGCCTCATGATGAGGGCTTGAGATCTTCAGCGTCTGATAGGCTGGAGGATGCCCGCTAGGGATCTGCCGAGCAGGAGGGAACCCGGCGGCCTCACGATGAGGGCTTGAGATCCTCAGCGTCTGATGGGCAGAAGGATGCCCGCTGGGGATACGCCGAGCAGGAAGGAACTCGGCGGCCTCGCGATGAGGGCTTGAGATCCTCAGCGTCTGATGGGCAGGAGGATGCCCGCTGGGGATGCGCCGAGCAGGAAGGAACTCGGCGGCCTCGCGATGAGGGCTCCAGATCCTCAGCGTCTGACGGGCGGGAGGATGCCCGCTGGGATGCGTCGAGCATGAAGGAACTCGGCGGCCTCGCGATGAGGGCTTGAGATCCTCAGCGTCTAATGGGCAGGAGGATGCCCGCTGGGGATGCGCCGAGCAGGAAGGAACTCGACGGCCTCACGACGAGGGCTTGAGATCCTCAGCGTCTGATAGGCAGGAGGATGCCCGCTGGGGATGCGCCGAGCAAGGTAGCTGCAGGGCTGCCTCTTTATGAGGGCTTTTGATCCTTGGCGTTGGAGGGGCTGTAAAAGCCCACTAGGGATGACCGGGCAGTGAAGCTGCGCGGTTGCCTCTTGGTGAGAGCTTTGATCTCTGGCGTCATGGGTAGGCAACTACCAGCCTAGGATGACCGAGCGGGGTAGCCGCTCGGATGCCTCTTGCGAGAGCTTCGATCCCTGGCATCATGGATAGGGAGCTACCGGCCGGAGATGACCGAGCAGGGTAGCTGCTCGGTTGCTTCTTGCGAGGGCTTTGATCCTTCAGGATGGGGACCGAGTAGGGTTACTGCCCAGTGCCTCTTGGCGAGGACTTTGATCCCTGTCGGTTGTGGTGGGAAGCTACCAGCCGGGGATAGCCGAGCAAGGACTCGACTGCCTCTGGGAGGATTTTGGTCCTTGGCGCGGGAGGGGCTGTAAGAAGCATACCCAGGACCCTTGGCCGGGCAGGGTTACTGCCCGGTGCCTCTTGGCGAGGGCTTTTGTCCTGAATGATAGCCGAGCGAGGGATCCTCGGGCTCGACTGCCTCTGGGAGGGCTTTCTGATCCCTGGCGTTGCGGTAGGGAAGCTACCCGTCAGGGATAGCCGAGCGAGGGTCGGGCTCGACTGCCTCTGGGAGGACTTTCTGATCCCTAGCGTTGCGGTAGGGAAGCTACCCGTCAGGGATAGCCGAGCGAGGGTCGGGCTCGACTGCCTCTGGGAGGACTTTTTGATCCCTGGTGTTGCGGTAGGGAAGCTACCCGCCAGGGATAACCGATCAGGGTAGCTGTTGGGTTGCCTCTTGGCGAGGGCTTTGATCCCTGGCGTTGCGAGTAGGGAAGCTACCGGCCAGGGATAGCTGAGTAGAGAAGCTGCTCGGCTGCCTCTATGGAGGACTTTGATCCTTAGCGTTGGAGGGGCCTTAGGAGGCCTGCTAAGGATAACCGGGCAGTGAAACTGCGCGGTTGCTTCTTGGTGAGGGCTTTGATCCATGGCGTTGCGAGTGGGAAAGCTACCAGCCAGGGATAAATGAGCAGGGTAGCTGCTCGGCTGATTCTTCATGAGGTTTCGCCCGACCATCCAGTTGCAGGTATGGGGAACAGGAATGGTCGCGGTGAACGTGCGCGTAGCACGCGCATCGATTGCACGGGGAGGCGAAGCGCCAGAGTCGCTTCATTTCGATTCCGCCAGAGGAGGCTCAATGATCGCCTAGCGGACGAGTATCGGCCCGTGAGATATGTGGTCATGGGATATAGCCTGCCGGTGGTCAGCCGTGCCGACGAGGGCAGAGTCTTCTGGAGGCGGAGGAGCGGCGATCTGGGGCCCTGGCCTGGCCGTTTGGACTTGAGTCTGTCTATTCGACCGGCGAGGGCGTTGATGACGGTCGCCGGAGGAGGTTCATCCGTGCCTCCAATGAGGGGGAGGCGGCGGCTGGTACCTGGATCTTCAGGGTGATCGCACGCCATGTGGATGGAGATCGGAAGGCCAACTTTTGTTTTTGTGGAGTTTTGTTTTCCCACAGACGGCGCCAACTGATGGAGGTCCTTTTCATGTCTCCATCAGATGTTGTCTTCCGTCGATCTCCCGGTGGATTCTGGAGGTGATCTCCTGTCGCGTGTGGGTCTCAATGGGTTTAAGGAGATTGGTGATTTGAGGAGTATTCGCCGAGTACCTACAAAGAAGTCCCGGGGTAGTTTGGTACCACTGAGGACCCTCCGACGATCAAGTTAATATGAGATCCGAGCAGAGTAACGGCTAAGTGGGGTAAAAATGGCTTACCTGACCCCTCTGTGATGGGGGTTTATATAGTGGCAGCAGCACGCAGTAGCAGGCGCGATAATCTCGCCGGCAGTCACGCTCCCGACGTCACCCCCGCGTAATAAGCGGATCGCCCGTTTATAGGGATCGTGATGACGTGGAACGTGGGATGTTGCCGGCGGAGAATCCGCGCATGGCGAGATTTGCGGAGCGACGGTTACGCCTGTGAGTGGTGGAGATGGTCAGTCGGAGGGACCGAGGAAGATGTCCTCGGCGGGGGAGCTCGGGAACGAGCGCGGGGGGGGGGGGGGAGGGGGCGAGGCATCTTGGTCCTATGGTAGCTCGGAGACGAGCCGGAAGGGTCGAGGAGGCTCGGGCCGGTCCTGCTCGGAGTAGAGCAAAGGGACACTTGGCTTGGCTGCTGGGGTGCTCGGGGGCAAGGAGTAGGGTACAATTTTGGAGACAGGGTTGGAGGGTAGTCTCCACTGTAGCACACTGGCTCCCCCTCCGTGGCCCTCAGGGGCCTAATTGGTTTACGTGTGTGACACGTCATCCGCCATGTGTCACGATCTAGGGAATTACCGTTCTTGAGCATCATCAGGAAGGAACCCTCGCGACATGACGAGATCTCAACATTGTAAGGGTCGTTCTCCGGACGATCTCCACGAGTGTAAGGTGGTCATGTCTCCTCGAGGAGGGTGTTTCGTGACGACAACAGGGGTGCAGTATTGGAGAGAAGCTCCTCCTAGAGGAAGGTTCCCGGTGAGAGCGAGAGCGTCTTCGTCTACACATGGGGACAGTAAGGTTAGATCTTCATCTTCGAGGGGGGTGTCTAAAACAAGGAAAGGTCTAGCGGTTGTGGTTTCGGATGGTGGTGGTGGCCGGGGGGTGTTGGTGATGGTTTTGATTGGGGCAGTGGTGACCGGGGGGCTACTGGGGATGTTTGTGGGCAGGGTGATGGTCAGGGTGATGGACACGCTGAAAATGGCCATGGTGAAGGTCGTGGAGAAGCTGGCCCTGTTGATGGTGGCCGTGGTGATGGTGGACGTGGTGTTGGGGGGCATGGTGAGGGTGATGGTCGTGGGGATTAGGAGGTCGTGCTGATGGCAATGATGGCCTGGGCTTAGGTGGCTGTGGCCATGCTGGTGATGGTTATGGCGATGGTGGGGCTTAGGTAGATATGGCTATGCTGATGGTGGTGGACGGGGTGGTGTTGGTGATGGTCTTGTTTGTGGTGTTGCTGATGAGGTTGGCGGGGTTATGGTACTCATGCTGGTGGAGGTGGACGGGATGGTGTTGGCGACATGATGAGTTTCATTGAAGCTATCCTGGAGGCAAAGGACGGAGGGCTAGTGTGGATGGCCATGGAGCTATTGGACATGGCGAAGGTAGGAGTGGTGATGAGCACGGTGAGGATGGCCGTGGTCAAGATGGGCGAGGTGATGGCAGGAGCTATAGTGGCTTTGGTGATGGAGTTGGTGTTGGCCGTGCTGGTGGTGGCAGCGGTGATGAGCACCGTGTGGACGCCAAAGAATTAACGCAACTTTTGGGCAGGAACAACCCAAAATTTTTTCCATCTTTGTACTTAGTTTACATGTGTTTTATGGTCGAGGAGATATTTAGTCAGCTTGAGGTGATTCATGTTTTTTTTCCTTTCTCGTGATTGGCACATATGGCCCACACGACACACCTTTGAATTTTCCTACAGTAAATATCAACCCTGACGATTTAATTCCTTGACCATTCACCAAGAGAATTAACCTACATATCTCACAAACTGATACATAGATTAAAACTTCTGGTGGAACAAAGAAAATAGGAATACTTAAATAATTGGCTCATACAATTAGTAGTTCACACCATCACCAACTCGAGCTTTAGCAACACCTCCTCCTATCTCCATCCTGAACCTCTCTTGAACACAAGAAATATAACTTGCAGCTCTCATGTCCACTTCGCTCGCAACCTCTTTGTCTCTACTCTCTGTTTTCACTGAAGAATTTGATATCACCTTCGGCTTAGCCAGAGGCATGACAAGGCCATGGCCTATGTCTCCTACATAACCAAAAGTACCAGACGAAGATGACGAAGAATTGATCTTACTACCGAAAAATTGTTGAGTCGAAGGCTTCGGTGCTCTGTAGAAGGACATCATGGCTAGCTTCCCTTTGATTCTTCTTCCCTTTCGGTTCGAGTACATTAATGATGGTGTTCGAGTGTTTGTTGCTAGAGGCCAGCCATGCTTAAATATATAGAGTTGCCATGGGTGATGGAATGTTGAAAATATCTATAGATTTTTTGTGATAATGGAAAGTCTATCAACTTTAGAATCTTGATGAATTTACTTTTCATGGTACTATTGGGAGTTTTCTTAAGCTAAACCGATGAGAATGTGGTTAACATGGTCCCATATCGGAAAATTATGGGATGCATATGAGTATAAAATATAAAATAGAATAAAATTCCACAAGGCTTAAGTTTTTTGGATGGAGTTACACTATATTAAAAACCCACTTGGTTAACATATTAAACTTAAATAATGGCAGTGCAATGTTATACTAATTTCTGTTAATATAATTTGTTAATTGTTGTTAAAAAAAATCTTCTTATGATAGGCAGGAATCATCATTTTGGATGGGGCTTTCATGTACCTACTTATCATTATAGGAGCGCTATATATGGCATCTGCCAACAAATCTTCATGTCCTCACTTTTCTCACATGGAAATAGATTCTTGGTTACTAATTAATTAAACTACTTAATTTGCCTAGTACATCCTAAGGAATTTAATTACAAGGAAGAATATATTACCTATGTTATTTGTCATTAAATCATTCATCTTCTTTACCTTCAATTATAGAGTTGGAAATCTTTTTTAACTTGTGATTATGTGAAGCCAAGTTGGAAGAAGGGGAGATGAGTTTAATGTCCTTCTCATTGTGGAATAAAGAAGCTCCACTTTCTTTTTGGGCCTTTCATATGATTTTCATGTATATGCCAGTAGGATAAACCTTAAAAATATAAATCTCTTCCATTATTAATTTCCTCTTCTTTTCTTACATATCCTAGAACATTCTAGAGGTGTCTCAGTTCCAGATACGTTTCCTTTAATTTTATTAATTAAACAGTCCAGTATAAAATTCAACCATTCAATCTTTTTTAGATGTGATTCGAGTAAATAAGATGACAAATATAGGTAGATTACAAACACGCCTCGTTCGATCGAATGAATGTAATTAATCTCATATATATAGGCAGATGATTTTACTTGCTGGATTTTTAAGGTAAAATTTTCACTATAAAAAAAATCATAAGCTCTATGTGCTTAAAGAAGTGAAGCGAGCACAGGGAGCATCATTATTAGGGCCTACATAACTTTAGCTCATAAAGTTGGGTATCTTTGTGCTGGGAAAGTACATGCATGCACGCACAACTTGGCACCCAAAAATGAATAATAAGATTAATTAGGGCTGTGATTTTCATAAAAAAATAAAAATAAAAGACATATAATTATTGCACTTTGTTTTTTTTTCTCTTGCCTTAATTTAAGATGGCATCGGATCGGCGACTGGCATTTATTTTTTCTAGCTAGTTCCTTTTTTTTTGGGTATTTTTTTTTCCGCTCGTTTATTAGTTTTCGCTGCTTGTAGAGATCATCCTCATTTCCCTTCTCTTGAATTGAAGTCTTAGGCTATGACGAAAATACTTGAACTTGGGCTCCTTACACAACGCAGCAGAAGGGTGTATTTTAGTTTATTTTATCTAAGTGGGAGTTTTTTTCCTTATCATTTTGTTGCACCCATGCTAAAATTAGATCCCTAATAAAGATAGACTTATATTTTCATATTTAAAATACCTACTATTTTTCTTTCCTCCCTCTTTAGAGCAATACAATATATTTTCCGTCGCCTGTCGACCGCTGAGATGTGAATGGATACAGATCATCCAATTCGACTCTGTTCGTATCCGATTTTTATCATATACGGATAGCTATTTTCATTTCCGATGACTATATGAATCCGCATGCATTCTCTAATAGCTACTAGATACGAATATCGTAACGGATATATGTGTTTCGTATCCGCATCCGATAAAAATATAAACAGTTTTTTTGGCTTCATTGAATGTATCTTTTTACCACCATTCATTTCATATCCGTATCAATATCCGACTTTTACCAAACACGGATAATAACCTTTTGTTTCCGATAAAAATCCATATTCATATTCGAATCTGATGCTGCATAGAATCCGGCGTACCAATGAGCACCAATAAATTTATACAAATCTTGATGCAAGGTGACATGAAAAGAATTTAGGGCTTCTTAGCTTGAGATTGAAGATTGAAGGCTTTCAGGTTCATTTAGGCATGAGGGCCTAATTGGCTAGGGGAAAGTCCTCATGAATTTCTAGCATATTTCGGTATGAATCTCTGCTTATCGAGTGCGGGTATCGGATATACCGTATAGCTTGGATGCGGTTTGATCATTATAACACCGGGGCCTCAATCAGGCCGATCCGGGTTCTCTTCGAATCGTTGGGCCTCATGGAGGCCTCAGTATCGTGTCCGCTTCTTCGACAGCTCAGCTGCGAGCTATTTATGTTGTATCAATATCAAAATCAATATCAAAATCAAAATCTGTCTTGGATTTCCGGAGGTGGATCAATGGGATATGGACCCATGAGGATTGTGGCCCATCTATCACTTGAAGGAAGGACAGCAGGGAAATGGGGCACAGCAACCTCTAAGATATTTTGAGATATTTCGTGAGTTGTCAGCCGCAAGTCACCTGGGACAACTAACACCACACAGCTGTCCATCCGCGCATGTTAGCCACCACCCATGACCCTTTACATCTGCGTATTTTAGCCAACCCCATCTTCTTCTATACACTCGAACGATGCCTTTCTCAATTCCTTTTTTTTTTCCCGCTGCTCAAAAACAAATCTCTCTCTCTCTCTCTCACCCCTTTTTTTCGAGTCGATCTTATGGGGTCCAAGCTTTTCGGGTTTCGAGCGGAGGGAGGATCCGATTGGTTTTCCGGCGAACTCTCCGAGCCTCGTTTGCTGTTCGCAGGTACGCCTTCGTTCGTCGAACTTCAAGCAACCTCAATTTTATTTATTTATTATTATTTTAATTTTATTACGCGATATAAAACATTTCGCATAGAGATACGTTTCGCATGCGCGCTAAGTTTTTGCTGTGTAGTCTCTGCTTTTATTATAACTCGCATGGGCCACAGTTTGGGCTTGGGCTTTGGATTTTTTCTGTATAAAATTATGGCCCTGACATAAATAGCTCTGGCCCATATCCATTTAGTGAGTTGTTTAGTATTTTTCTGCTCATTTTATGAGCATTGCTTCATAATGCATGCAGCATTTGTTTGATTGCTTGCAAGTTATCCTTCAGATTTGAAAGATTCAAAGTGCATTGTGTTTGGCAAATGTAGTTCATGCCCCGGGCAAATGTAGTTCATGCCCCCACGAGTCAATTGGTGGGGATAGCATGTAAACAGGGGTGAAATCGGGCAGGGTTGGATGTGTTTCCTTCAAATTTATATATATCCGGCCCAAAAGTTAATCCTTAAACCCAAAACCCGTGTTAACCCGATGGCTTTGCAAATTGGTCTTGCCAAACATTTAATTTTTCGTTCGAATGGGATTCGGGTCTTTAGCGTATGGACCGGGTTATGTTGGGCCTTCGGGTTTAACAATTTATAAACATAAATTCTAAGGCATCCAATTACAAAATAATCATAAAAAAACAAAATATCCAAAATAAAAGCAATTATTGAAAATTAGAAACTGTAATTTTTAAAATAAAATAATTGGAATTTTTTTTATTGAAGTAAATATATGTTAATCAATTAGGAATCAAAACTAGATTTAAAGAAAGTAGGCAGATGCCGAGCTAGGAATATATATTTTTCCAAATGACCAATTGTAAAGAAAGTAGGCAGATGCCCAGTTAAGAATCAAAACTAGATTTAAAGAAAGTAGGCGGATGCTATTTTTCCAAATGACCAATTGTATTGGTTTCCGACTGGTACAGACGAATTCGGGTTCGGGTGTGGACCGGGTCAATTTGCAGGTTCGGGGGAGGGCGGATTTCGACCTCGTCCAAACCTGTTTAAGCCCACCTAGATGGGTTTTGGTGGGTAATTTATATGGAAAAAGCCCTATATTTCCGGAAAGGTTAGATCTAGATCGGGATCGGGTTCGGATCTAAATTTGTCCTGTTTTCAACCCTACCTTCAAGTCTTTACATAAATAATAAAAGGATGGCGATATTGCTTTACATCAAGGATATTAAGGAAAGATGGAGAGATTATTTTGATAACTTGTTCAATAAGAGCTTTACTAAGAATTTGGATAGACTTGTCATTCAATCTCTAAATATAAACTATGATTTCATGCGTAAAATAAGAATACTTCAGATTAAAGACGTTTTGAAGAGAATGAGATTAAGAAAAGCGGTTTGTCCAGACGGGATTCCTATCGAGATTTGGAGATGCTTAAGAGAAATATGTGCTAAATGGCTAACGGATCTGTTTAATAAGATTTGGCAGACCAAAAAGATGCCAAATGAATGGAAAAAAAGTATCCATGTACCTATCTATAAGAATAAGGGTGACATTCAAAATTGCTCAAACTACCGTAGAATAAAATTTATGTGTCACACCATGAATGTTTAGGGGAGAGATTGAACAAGGCTAAGGAAGTATGTTAAGATAAGAGAGAACCAGTTTGGGTTCATGTCTGGACGATCGACAACAGAGACTATTCATTTGCTTCGTCAACTTGTCGAGCGTTTTCGAGAGAGGAGAGGAGATTTGCATATGATATTTATTGATTTAGAGAAAGTGTACGACAAGGTACCTAGAGAGATATTGTGGGGGACAATGATGAAGAAGGAGGTCCCCGTCAAGTACATTGACATAATCAAGGACATGTACGATGGAGTAGTGGCAAATGTCAGAACTTGCGGCGGCTTAATGAGTGATTTTCCGATTACAATTGGTTTATATCAAGGATCTGCGTTAAGTCTATTCGCTAATAATATTGTTCTAGTAAATGAGATGAAAGCAAGTGTTAATACCAAACTAGAGTTATGGAGGCAAACGTTGAAATCTCGGAGGTTCAGATTGAACAGATCCAAGACAACATATATGCATTGCAAATTTAGCAAACAGAGAGTCGAGACCATATTGTTATAACACTAAAAAGGCAAGAGATATCACCGAGCGATCAGTTTAGATATTTATGTTTCATCATCTAAAAGGATGGGGAGATCGATAGCGATGTTAATCACAGGATCCAAACTGGTTGGTTGAAATGGAGGAGTGCAACAGGGATTTTGTGCGATCGTAACTTTCCGTTAAAGTTGAAAGGGAAGTTATATCGGAGCACTATTTGGCCTGCTTTATTATATAGTACAGAATGTTGGGCCCCTAAGAAACATTATACACAGAAGATGCACGTAGCGGAGATGCGCATGTTTCGTTGGATGTGTGGTAACACTAGAAAATATTACGTGTGAAATGAGGATATTCGTGCAAAAATTAGTGTATCACCTGTGGAGGAGAAGATGCGGGAAAACCGGCTAAGATGGTTTGGTCATATACGACGCAAACCTATAGAAGCACCTGCTCGACGAATGGATACTCTCGATATATGCAATGTCAAAAGCGCAAAAGGGAGACCGGAGGAAACATGGATGGAGGTGATACGAATAGATATGGCTGTCAAAGGCCTCAATGAAAGTATATTGTTTGATAGGAGTGGGTGGAGGCGGAGGGTTCATGTGCTGGACCCAGCGTGATTCTCTTGTTGGTTCATGTAGCCTACCCATATGCTTAGGATAAAAGACTCAGTTGTTGTTATGGCGATATTGCCAAAACCTTATTTGATAAATCCACACCAAAACTTATATATGCATAAAATTAACCCAAACTATATCGGCCTTTAATTCCGTTCCCCTCAAATCGTATCCCATTGCCCCTCCTTCGCCTGTGACCCCTCATCCGCTGTGTCGCCATCCTCGACCTATCCTTCTTAATGTTAGGCGTTTTACTGAAATAATTATTAAAATCTACACTTTTACAAAATGAAGTATTTTCAAAATATTCTCCATTGAAAAACTCTTACATAAAATCATATAAACTATGAATTGAAAATGTTTAGAATCCGAGCCTGTAGATATGAGGCGTGCAGTTGACTGCACTACCCTAAAAAAATATAGACATCCTCCGTATAGGTTTTGGCGACATACATGTTTCCAAAGTACAATACTTTCAGTCCGTCCGATTTTCCTGTTGCGTACGAATCGCAAGGAAACTTTTGGTTTTGATATTGTTGTCAATTTGTATCCGGTGGAATAAACATAAATCAAGAGATTTCTCAAATCGGATCTTGTATAGAAGACTTTTTGAAGGAATTGTTCTTCGTTTTGCACAAAGTTGCAAACGAAGAACAATTATAGGCTTTGTTAATTGCAGGATCAATTGATTGTTTTGTTTCTTCTTTATTGTAGTCTATTTATAAGCTTCAATAGTAACTGTTAATTTCCAATAATTATTTTTGAAAAGTCGCATATCAATCGCCAAAAATGGTTAATAGAATCCCTTCCATTTGAAATTCAGACTAAAAATAACTGCCATGAGAAGGGTACCAGACGTTTGCAGTTCAAAATTTCCTTCACCAGACGTTTGTAGTTCAAATATTTCCTTAAGAAGACGTCTATGAGAGAAACAGAGATTTGAAATTTGAAGTTTCCTTCACCAGACGGCTGTATTCTTCATTAGACGTCTATATCAAATTTTTAGGCAAATTATTTGAATGATTTTTTCTTCGCAATTTAGCCCTTTACATCTTCACAACTTTAATTTTGAATTTTTTAATAATATGATTTAATAAATCCATCAAAATAAAATAATCAATATTAAATTATATATATATATATATATATATATATATATATATAGATTTAATCGGAAATGATATAACATTCCCCCACAAAGGTTCAAAATTCTAATGTATAGTATAAAATACTTTTATTTAAAAGAATGAAATGATATAAGAAAAATAATTAAAACAAAAACAAAATAAAATGGATACTAACTTATTATTTATAAAATGCAGGTGTACGAAACGTGAACAAGTATTTTAGTGTTGACCATGCCTGACCGAGGGATAATAGTAGTCATAAGTTTGACCTTGGAAACTATTCTTTTGTGCCGGTCATTTATTTGTCACACACAATAAAAAACATACAATATCTTAGTATGTGATGGAGATTTACTTGTCTCTCAAATTTAACCGTAAGTGCAAAATTATATCGTTATAATACTTACGGATCATACCACAGGGAGGCATGTGAATTCTAATTAACTTTAAAAACGAATTAAATTATAAGATTGATTTATTTAATTAAACTAATTGAAGAGCATAAAAGAAAGTAAAATTGCAGGTTTAAAATAAAGGAGAATTTCAAATAATAAAGCAAGCCTAAGGTTTTTATTTAGCTTTACTGTCATGGTGTTCTATATGATTTCAATTCTTTTCTAAGTCTCATGTTTAAATTCATCACTATCAATTATGTAAAAGTATAAAGTAAACTATTTTCACAAAGAAATATCAATCAATGAAAGCATAAATTATATGTTTAGAGATCTACCCTATCAATCACACAACATCATCCAGCAAAACAATTTAAACATAATATTCTAATTAACCTAACAATAATTTAGTTTTACCCTTCTACAAATTAACCAACAAGTTGTCAATTTATGAATTATATTATACTGTTGGAATAATCTAAATTACCTTAGTTTAACTAGGTTGAATCTACTATGATAAAAATTCCATCTTACCTTCCCTAATTAGTTTTTTAGGTTGTCAATCTATCATAAAACTAATTAGTGTATCGGTGATACCATTTTTCTCTAAACAAATTTCAAAAGCGTCAATCGGTCATTAGCATGTTTAGCATATTAGCATAGTATCAAAAGGAAGCAAACTTTTATTAAGAGATTCATCATTAAAAACAATAGAAAAGAAATAGAGAAGAGAAATTAAACACGGAATTCTTGTAGGATCTAGACTCTATATTTCTGGTGTGGCTTGGTCTCGACTTTGGAAATCTTTGTTCCATGCTTGATATTTAGTAATTTTCACCCTTGACTTTGTTTTTGCTTAAAGTATTTCACATCCAATGCACGTAATACACCTTTTATGCACTTTTGCCCTTTAGCCCTATAATCTGCATTATTTAACAAAACATACCTGGAGTAGCATAAAATAGACAAAATTAAGATTAATATGGGTATATAAATGTGCATTAAAATGCACCAATCAAATACCCTCACACATATCTTTTGCCAGTCCTTGAGCAAAATCTAAAGTTTCAAAATACCAAAATCCTAAATCTAACTAACATCTAACTGCTATCTAACAACTATGCTCCTTTTCGTAGGCGTAGCAGTTGCACTTATTCGTGCAACAAGCTGTTAAAGCTCTAGGTGTCCCTAATATGAGGAGTGTTATATTTTGAGGGTTTTAAGAGGATACTACCCACAAAATCCCAAAAAAGAATACAAAAAGAAAAGAAAAGAAAAACTGAAAAGAAAGAAAGTGAAAAACTAACAACCAAAAAAAAGAGAAAGGATTTGAATCTCACTAGTTTTTCAGCTTTCTAGAATTATCATCCTAATAGTATCATTTCAACTTCGGAATTCTATCCTCCTTTAATAGAACTTAATCATATTTTTCATTCCTATCTTTCCTTCAAATATCGATCATATATCTTTACATGTTTGTAAAATATTCCTACACTTGAGAATTCAATTCAAGATATTGTATCAATGTCCTATACCTTCATATTTTATTTATATAAATATATATAGATTTGCCTACACATCTTTCTCTGCAATCGTTAATGCTTCATGAAGTACTAATACTAATCAACTGATTACTCAATGTGCTCAATGTGTGGGTTTAATGATACCTAGTCTTGCAACTACCTTAGGCTTTCAGCAGTGACTCTCAAACCAGTTGTTTTAAGGCACTAAGTGATGAAGCACCCCAACCGAATTTTTTTAAGCCCTAAGCAATCACAAAACCAAACTTATTATATTTATATTTTTTTATTTCTTTTTAATCATTTTTCGACGTGAGCATCCAATGCTTGTTGAGACATGAATTCCCAACTACTCAGTAAAAAAAGATATTTTAATTTTTTTTATCTTTTCGCGTTCTTTTTTTATATACTTGGGTATTTAGGCAAGTATATTTTTAGGTATTCTCTACTTTCTCAAGCTTCAAGATTCGTCTTTGTGCAATTTGTAGGATGTATATTCTCTAAATTTGATTTTAAGATAAAGAATTATTTTTCAGATTTAGTAATTTTCCTTCATCTCACTCAACCTTTTGGATTTCAAATTCAAGATCACGTATTACTGGTTTGATTCAAAAACTCCTTTTTTTCCTTAAAAATGAAAATGAAAACATAAAAATAAAAAGAGACCTAAAAAAATAAACTGTACAAAACCACCCCCACGCACTTAATTCTGACAGTGTCCTCACCTTCCTCTACCCTATCCACTACTTCGAATTCATGAAATTACGTCCGATAACTCACTCGGGTGTATCCATGACCAATAGAGCGATTTACCCAAAAAAAATACTGAAAATAGAAAGGAGAAGGAAAGATTTACACATCCCAGAAATCTAGGGGGATTTGACTGTAATAGGCCGGCCCTGGCCGAAATTCCTACAGATCCGGCCGAATTATGGTCTCTGATTGCCTCCAAATTTTAGTGGCCTCCTCTTACTTTTAGGGTTTGTAAACTGCTCTTAGAATTGGGGATGAGGCTCAGGATTGATCTATACAAGGGGTTGTGAAATTTTGCACAAAAGACTTTCAAAAATCAAAATTAGCAAATAAAACCTAAAAAACAAAAACAAAAACAAAAACAAAAGTTAGTCGCAAAATATATAATACATAATATACAAAAAAAGAGTTAAGGTTTTATATTAAATATTCCGGCTCATGGAGAACCATGAGCTTCTCCTCTTGATTGTCATTTGTTTCTAAAAACTCTTTAACCAATGCAGTAGAAAGTCTATAAATGAGAATCAACCAATCAAAAAATTTATCAGAATACACATAAGATTGGTAAAACATGATATAACAATAAGGTTCAATATAATATAAATGAAATAGGTTCTAAAATATTATCGTGTTTAAATTTGCTCGAATTAAAGCGAGATGGTATATTTAAAACTTTAATAGTTTGCAATTTAATTATAGCAGCATTTGATTGTATGACAGTATCTACGTGACACCTAAAATCATCAAACTTTGAAGGATTTAATTGAGTGCAAATAAGATGTTCCCTTTATACGTGCAAGCCACGAGAGTGTGGTCTGTTTAATCCATCCAAAATTAGGTGTTCATATTCAAACAATTCCTTAAAGGTTGGTTCAAAATAACTAATGTCATCAACTGATCTATCATCTCTTTCCACAATCGTGAGTTCTTCCTCAAAAATCTCCTCAAAACTTCCCTTTTCAAAACAGCCATCATCGCAATCGAATACATCCTCCCTAGATGTTTTCATGAGCTCCTCTAACCCACCATCCTCAAAGTCAATTGTCACATCATGAGAAACTTCTTGAATTACATTGACTTTGTGAGGCTGATCATACACGTCACTTTGTTGGCTTCCTAGGTTAAAAATATTTAATTTAATTTTCATGTTCCCAAAAGAAAGCTACATGGAACCATTACGACAATTGATCAAAATATTTGAGGTAGTTAAGAATTGTCGACCTGCGATTACTGGAATTTGATTCCTAGGGTTTGATACTGATTGTTTTTCTAAAATAATAAAATCCACAGGGAATATGAATTCTCCTATCTTAAGCAACACATCTTTTATCTCCCTTTAGGTGTTTTAACGGATCGGTCAGCCAACTGCAAAGTAACCGTAGTTGGTTGAAGCTCACCCAATCCTAGCTGTTCATAAGACCGAAGAAGAGAGAAGGTTCACACTAGCGTCTAGGTCAAGTAAAGCTCTATTAGTTTTCTTATCTCCTATAATGCATGAAATGGTGGGATAACCGGGATCCTTATATTTTATGGGCATAACATTATGTTAGACGTCACTAATATTGCCGGCTAGAAAAACCTACTTAGGCATATTTGTTTGCCCCTTTTTCGTCCATGGGTCTTTAAGAAACTTAGCGTAGGTAGGAACTTGATCAATTGCATCTAGAAGAGATGTTTGCCTTAACTTGCTTGAACGTCTCCATCATTTTTGCCACTTTAGTATCATATTTCTTTGGCCTTCAAACATTTAGGATAGGGTGCTCGAGATTCAAGAGAATTATCAATAGGAAGAGGCTGGGATGGAGAAGCAGGGATAGTAATAGATGCTGACTATGCAGTTGAATGTGAAGGTAGTTACTCATCCTCTTTCGGTACCTCTTCAGAATCTACAGGCATCTGCACCTGAATATCAATATGTTTTCCCGATCTCAAGGTGGTTATAGCATTTGCTTGAGTCGGATTCGTACGAGCATCTTTATGGATTCGTAACGGGTTGATTAGTCAAGATGCCTATCTCTCGTCCTCTCAATGCTGTAGCTAGCTGAACAATCTGCCTTTCAATATTAGCCATTGTTTGTTTGAGTGGCGTAATTTTGTTTTGCAGAGATGTGGCTATTTGCTTATCATTATTAAATTGTGTATTCTCATTCCCACCCTCTTAAGATGTGTATTGTGTGTGAGGTTGGGCAAGGTTGGATGGGGTCTCACTCTTTGATTTTGGAATTGTTGGCCAGTGTTGCCTAAATTCCATGATAAGTTTGGGTGGTTGCTCCAACCTTGATTATAGGTTTGAGAATATGGATTATCATAGAGCGTTGAAATGCGGCATTGGCGGTTTCTTGACCTTGAGGACCACACACAAGAAAATATTCTTCAGAAAGATGAAAGGAGTCTTGACAATTTAAGCAGGGAGAGGGTTTACTGACTTGTTGAACAGGGAAAGGTGTAGCTGTGAGCTTTTCTATTGAACGTCTAAAGGCAGCTAATTCGGCTTGCATACCAATAGAAGCTTCGACGACGTATATCCTTCCTTTGAAAGTGGTTGCACCCATCTTGGTTGTCTCCTCCTATTGCATGGTTTTATCGGATAATTCTTCTAAGAAGTTCCATACATCATATTCTTGCTTCATCATGAAGTCGCATTGGTACATCGATTCTATCATTAACTTAGACTCCAACCCATTGTTCACTATTTGGCAAAGCTTCAACTTTCCTATCCCGTGGTGTGGACACTTAATCAGGAGGTCTTTAAAGCATTCGAAATATATCCAAAAAGATTCACCCGGTGTTTGACGGAAAGTTCTAATTTCATTTCGGAATTTAGCGGGTTTAAAATGGGGGTAGAATATTTTTTAGAAAAGTTTTAGTAAATTCTTCCCAACCAAGAATAGTGTTTGCAGCTACGCTGTAAAACCAATGTTTAGCTTTATCTATTAGGGCAAAAGGAATGACTTTAAGCTTAACCGCATCGGTGTTTAACTGCTTTAATTTAAACATGTGACACAATTCTTCAAATTCCTTAATATAGACGTAAGCATCTTCTGATTCTAGATTATGGAATTTGGGAAGAGAGTTAATAAAAGCGGGTTTGATTTCATACTCACCAACGGCTGGTGGTAGGACAATATAAGAAGGTTGTGAAGTATATATAGGATATCATCTATCCTATAACGTAGGTGCAGCGGGTATCATATCACCCATCGTGTCTAATAATTCTAAACGAATTAAGCGATTATTTTCGTGTCGACCCCAAACTTGCATACACCACAAAAGCTAGAATATAAAATTATATTCTTTTTTTAATTAAACTATAATGCGAAAACGGAAATGTGAAAATTAAAACAAAATCTAGAGAAGAAAACCTAAAACTGGAAACACTCATGGCACTTCATCAGAAACAGACGCTGATTCTGAACAGAGGAAGATACGACAAACGACTGCCAAAAATCTGGACTGCAAATTCTAATTTTTTTTGGCTCAAACGAAATTTTAGCCGAAATTTCGTGGAGTCTGGTGCTGGAATTTTTCTGGTCCCTTATGCAAGATCCAAATCTCCCAAGACTGCTGCAGGTTTCCTGAAATAAAAAAAAATTGTAGAATAAAATAAAACAAAAATAAAGAAATCTAACTCGAATTAAAATTAACTAAAATTGCAATTAGCCTTCCTAGCAACGGCGCCAAAAACTTGATGGAAATTTACTTGTCTCTCAAATTTAACCGCAAGTACACAATTATATCGTTATAAAACTTACGGATCATACCACAGGGAGGCATGTGAATTCTAATTAATTTTAAAAACGAATTAATTAAAAGATTAATTTATTTAATTAAACAAATTGAAAAGCATAAGATAAAGTAAAATTGCAGGTTTAAAATAAAGGAGGATTTCATATAATAAAGCAAGCCTAGGGTTTTGAATTACCTTTTGTCACGCCTCGCTTCCCAGTAGACGGAAATGTTAACGTGGCAACCCCGCGGCATATTTATCTAGAGAAAGTCATTCCTTAAATAAATATACTGAGCGTATTGAAATAATAATACACAATGTAAGAATAAATGGAGACGGTAAAATTTTTCAACAAACATCTTTATTAATATTCAAATTCCAATATTTACAAGTACATGAGTTTCAACTGAAAAGTAAATACAATAAAGTAAAATGCCTAACCATGTATCATATATAAGCTAAATAAAAAGTGAAGCTAGGCTAATCCTGAGAAGCAATCCGGTCGTAGTCTTCCTTTGTGGTCTCTACTTCCTCCGTCTCGACCGTATCTGACGAACATTCCAAGAAAACAAGTGGGTGGAATGCCCATCAGCAAACTAGCGCTCGGTAAGTCCAAAGGATAAAGTAAGAGTAAAAGAATGACTAGTATAGAATATATGTATATGTATATATATGTATATGTATGTGTGTATGTATATGTATATGTATATGTGTGTGTATGACGGGTAAAAGTATATGATCATGAGTAAATATGTACTATAGGTCTCTATATGGTCACTATGTTAACGTTAAGTTCCAAGTGTGAATGCCAACGCAGCCGTAGAAGTATTCACGAGCTCAAGAGTGGGGCCACAGGAGCAAGGAAACACGTGCCCATTTTATGTGTTAGTATCGGGGCTCTAGGCGTGTATGAGTCAACCCGACTGATATTCGAGTAAAATAAAAAAGAGATTAATACGGGACTCCTGAAGCTCCGTTGGATTCACACAAGAAACTATCCTAAGCATCCCGAGTATAACTAGTTTATAACTATATAGTATACTTAATTAAATTGATGGATTGGTTATAACACGTCTTGATCGAAACCATAGATTGCAAAATATGTGGAATGAAGTCGAGTGAGTCGAGTAAAATGCAAGTCATGTCAATTGCAATCTTGGTTCGAGTCAAGTTAGTTCGAGTACATTGAGTTCGAGTTCACGTTTAATGTTTAGATTCGAGTTGGGTTAGAGTTCGAGTTTGTGTTCGAGTTTGAGTTCAAGTTTAGATTCGAGTTTAGGTTCGAGTTCAGGTCTTTTTTCATATGAATTGTTTTAAACTGTTAAAAATCTTATGTTCGGGAGAAATCGACAACTGCTGTATATGGACGGCAGGATTTGTGTTTTTTTCCAAGACAATTGCCATTGATAACTCCGTTAAGTTGTCAAACCTGAATAGGCAAGCACTCACTTTCTCCGGCTCTCTGGGGCTCAAGAGAAATGATACCGCTTAAACATATATTAATTTAGAGTCCTTAATATTGTTTGTTTACATTATTTTATTCTTCGAGGGGGCTTTATGAAAAATATATTAATATTGTTTAAAAATAACCTCGATGGTGATTTATAATATTTAGGGTTTTCATGAACATGTATTTTAATTGTTGTGGTACTTTAGTGATAAAACCTAGCTTTTGAAAATTTATGGTATTTTTATGAAGACTACTATTTTTGGAAACTTGATGGTATTTAATTAAAAATTCCAATCTTTCATTTTAAAAAATAGTTTCAAAATTTGTTTTTATTGAAAATACAGATTCATAGTTTAATATAATTTTCCAAAGTTTAGTTTTTATTTAGAAAAGTCGTATTTTTTAAAAACCGTATTTTTATTTCCTTTTGAGACCGAATACTCCGTGAGGAGTTCTACATCTCGCTCTTCTATCTCAAGGATGTGCGATAATCCATGTCATCCATTAGTGGGTCCCCTAACGAGAGTTGTAGAGGCGTATTTGCTAAGAATTTAAAATATCGATTTAAAAAAAACCCGTTTCGAAAAAAGGTAGTATTTTAATGTAAAACCTATTCTTTGAACCAACCATATATTTAGAACATCGTGTTATGCAACCATAGTATGCGTGTGGGGTAGGTCGTTATCCCATGAAGGTTCTATAGGTAGGTAAACTAGTTATCGAAATAACGGTTATACTAAACTTCATGGTATTTTAATGAAAAAGTTCGTTATAGGCGTATTGAACATGAAATTTTGGTTACGTCAAAAGGCAATTGATGTAAATATTACCATGAAGTGATATTAGAGAATTTGTATAAACTTTTAAACATGACAAAATGACCAAAATTGTTTTAAAGACAAGGGTTATATGCTAACTCTGCTATTGTCGATGTCTTAGAAATTATATAGAAGTGAAAAGAGAGAGATGAAGGGACTTACTGGTTGTGTAGTGCTAGGAAGAGGTTAAGGAAGAGAGAGGGATCTTAGTCTCGTCGGAGATGCTCCGGTCGTCGGAATTTGATCGCTATTCCCTTTGGCTTGCTTAACTCTGAAAGTATGTCTTAGCACCTCCACTATGTTTCCACATGCATAAAGTATGCAATTTTAAAAAATCTAGAGGTCTCTAAGCTACACCAATCTAGAATCGAGCTAGAGAATTAGGGTTTGTAAACATGTAAACAAATTTTACACTAAGTGAATAGAGAATACAACCTTTGTAGATCGGTCCTTCACTTCTAAAGCTCCAAGTAGTAGTCTCTGAGCTCCAAGTAGTGATCTCTAGAACTCTTCTTAGGCTTCACTTGGTGAAAGGAACGAGCTTGCCGCGTCGTCTTCGAGGCCGAAGATGATCCACCTTGAAGATACTCTAACTCAACCTACCTCTTCACTAATCAAGGAATTAGTGAAGCAAACAACGTAATCTTATAAGCTAGATGAGAGTAGGTTGATCAAGTAGGAATTTTGCTCACTTTAGAAATCACTTTCTCCTTTTCTTTTCTCACCTCATGAAAAGCTAGAGAGCTTTTGAGAGCATAAGAAGATGAATTAGGGTGAGGAAATATCTCAAGTGATAATTTAGAGAGTTAAGCATGGGTTAAAGATAATGGTTGGCTTATAAATATCTAGAGTAAAACAAAATTAGTGGAATGAGTCATACCTTCTACATGATTCCACAAGCATCTTAAGCCATGCTCATTTCCACCTCATTTATGAATTACTCTTAATAAATTAACACCCAAATTATCTTTAGTTTTGGTGTGAGTCTCATACACACATGTTCAATGTATCATCCACCATGACACAATATACATATATTAATATATATCACAATATATTAAATGTATTTCAAAGAGAAGAAAATCTTTAAGTGAGCATAATATTAGTTAATATATAAATATAAATATATATTAAATTATTAAATCAACACTTGATTCAATAATCTGGTTATATCATATATAACCGATTAATATCACTTATATGTATATCACATTATCGAATCAACACTTGATTCAATAACCCGGTCATATCATATACAACCGACAACATTCAATATACTATATCAAATCAACACTTGATTCAATAATCCGGTCATATCATATAGAACCGGCCAATATCAAATATATATATATATAACATATCATTGAATTAACACTTGATTCAACAATCCTGTTATATCACATATAACATAACCGATATCACATATCGCGAGATTAGAATACGGTACCACATACTCGTATTTAATCAAGCTCCCGCACATATCATCATATGTGTTCTACTTCATTTCGCTTGAGCCAGGAAACCTCTGTGTGGGACTCTAAACACTCGTCAATACGCTAGCAGTAGGTAATGATCACATTAGTCACCTATAAGCCGTCAGCGGTACCAGCTGGACGTAACGGCTACCTAGGTATTGAGCGAATAGAAGATCAACAAGCAAGCTTGTCCAAACTCCCGCAAAACCTATAAGTAACACTTACCGTACAGTCCGGTCTCTTCGTCTGATATATCGCATATCAAGTTTAGGGGTGGAATCGTCAGACCCCAGTAACTTGATAAGTCATGCCGATGTGTGGCCTATTACCGTTCGAGAAACTGCTGATAACACTTACTAGTAAATCTCATCAGCCCTGGCCTAGGACTTGCTGTTATAGCCAATCGAGCATAGCGCAACATCAACTTCCTATACCGGCAGACGAAACCCTTCCGATCGCTCATTGTCTCCATGTGACGCGGGACTGTACCCAAAATCCACCTGTTTGCACGCCTCCTTTGAGCCGTGGTCGGGAGGAAATCAAAGCACAGTGGGAACCACACAAGACTCTATGACGATCTGGGTCTATAGACTAACATGTACAAGTGTCACCAGAGAACTGCTATCTAATGATAGGTATGATGCCAACTAGGAGTTCTCGGCGAGTCCTGTTCGGTGTATCCATTCTCTAATGAGCACCTGTGTACAATCTTTGATGTCAAACACCAATGGATGTGGGATCAACCATCGCCCAATACAGTGTCAAGAAACGTATACACTAGTCTACTCTGGAATATCGATGCCCTGTCTCGATATCCCCTCGACTAAGAACTGTTAAAGGATGTGCTTGTAAACTACTCAAGCCCCACTAATATGATCTGCGTCATAGTCCTGGTAGTCAAGCCAACATCCTAAGGGCTTTATCAACATGTATCAGAGAGACAATATAATAATACAAGTATACATGTTAAAATAAAGTGCAACCAGATAGCATACTATCATGTCGAGCAAGAAAGTCATCTATATATATGTCCAAGCATCCACTATATCATACAATAATAGCCTCTACGGCATACATATTCCTAACAATCTCCCATTTGCACTAAGGCCAGTTGTTGTAGTATCTCATACCCAACATCCCAAAAAGTCTCTCAAATTGCGTCTGGGGAAGGGCCTTCGTGAGTGGATCCGTTGTGTTATCCTTTATGTCAATTTTCCTGACCTCGATCTCCCGGCGATCAACTATCTCCCGGATCAGGTGATACCGCCTAAGAATATGTCTGGATCGCTGATAGGATCGAGGTTCCTTGTCCAAAGCCACAGCTCCATTATTATCACAATACAAGGGTATTGGTTCCTCAATGGATGGAACCACATCAAGTTCAGCAATGAACTTCTTCATCTAGACAGCCTCTTGGGCAGCATCGTTGGCAACGATGTATTCAGCCTCCATCGTCGAGTCTGCCACGGTATCTTGCTTGGAACACTTCCAATATATCGTCCCTTCATTGAGGGTAAAGACAAAACCCAAGACCGGCTTACTGTCATCCTTATCACTCTGGAAGCTCGAATCGGTAAAGGACTCCACCTGGAGTTCTCCGTTACCATACATCAAGAACATTTCTTTAGTCCTTCTCAAGTACTTAAGAATTTTCTTCACAGTTGTTCAGTGCTTCTCCTCAGGATCTGATTGATACCTACTTACCACACTAAGTGCGTAAGCTACATCCGGTCTGGTACATAACGTCGCGTACATGATTGACCCAACTGCAAAAGCATAGGGTATCCCTTGCATGCAAGCCCTCTCCAAATCAGTCTTATGAAACATCTCTTTGAAGAGAGTGATTCCTGAGCAAGCGGGTAAATTACCTCACTCAGAATCTTCCATACTAAACCTCTTTAGTATGGTGTCAATGTACCTGGATTGAGACAATCCCAACATCCGTTTAGATCCATTTCTATAGATCTTAATCCCCATGATGTATGAGGCATCACCTAGATCTTTCATGGAGAACTTTAGTGATAAGAAGAGCTTGACCGAGTGTAGCATATGAACATCATTTCTTATCAAGAGTATGCCATCCACGTACAATACGAGAAAGACAACCTTACTCTCTACAACCTTCTTGTATATACAAGGTTCATCTACGTTTTTGATGAAGTCAAACTCTTTGACTGCCACATCAAAACAGATGTTCCAGCTCCGCGATGCCTGTTTTAATCCGTAAATTGATTTAAGCAGCTTGCCACCTTTCCGCTGCTCCCACTGTCTACGAAGTCCTCTAGTTGTGTCATGTACACGCTCTCTTCTAAATCACCATTTAGAAAAGCGGTCTTGACATCCATCTGCCCGATTTCGTAGTCATGGTATGCAGCAATGGCAAGTATGATCCTGATGGAGTTAAGCATAGCCACTGGAGAAAAGGTTTCCTCATAGTCGACACCTGGTCTTTGACAAAAACCTTTTGCTATAAGTTTAGCTTTGAAGGTCTCAACCTTTTCATCTACACCAAGTTTCTTCTTAAAGATCCACTTACTCCCGATGGGTTTTACCCCTTCAGAAGCAACTTCCAAAGTCCATACTTTGTTGGTGCACATGGATTTCATCTCAGATCGCCATGCATCCAGCCATTTCACAGAGTCTCCACTTGTGATGGCCTGCTCGAAACTAGTTGGGTCATCATCTTCCATGATGCAATCCTCGCTCCCACCGTCTAATGAGAAAACCGTAGTATCTCTCAGGTGAATGAGGAACCCTACTAGATCTGCGGAGCGGCTGAGGTTTGTCGGGGACTATTGAATCCTCCGGTCTTACCAAATCATCAGTTGTAGTTGGTACTGCTGGAACTTCTTTCAGTTCTATCTCATTACCACCAATTTCTTTTACAAGAAATTCCTTTTCTAAAATGGTGGCATGTTGAAAAACAAACACCTTTTGTTCCTCAGTATGGTAGAAGATATGTCTATATGAATCCTTTGGATATCCCACAAACTTGCACAAAACGGATCTTGCCTCGAGCTTGTCCGGATTTTGCTTTCTAACATAGGCCGGACAACCCCATATCTTAACTCGTTTAAGAGATGGTCTTTTCCCATTCCATATCTCATATGGAATGGTAGACACGGATTTGGTCGGAATCTTATTCAATAGGTATGCAGCTGTCTCAAGTACATAACCCCAAAAGGAAATAAGTAACTCAGCAATACTCATCATAGAGTGCACCATATCTAATAGAGTGTGATTCCTTCGTTCCGAAACTCTATTGTGCTGTGGTGTATACGGAGGAGTAAGCTGAGAGAGAATCTCATTCTCTTTTAAGTAGTCTCGGAGTTCCGTGCTCAAGTATTCTCCTTCTTGATCAGATCGAAGGACTTTAATACTTTTACCGGTTTGGTTATCAACTTCGTGCTTATATTCCTTGAATTTCTCAAAACTTCAGATTTGTGTTTCAACAAGAACACATGTCTGAATCTTGAGAGATCATCGGTGAATGTAATAAAGTACGAAGAACCATTCCTGGCATGTATAGACATAGGACCGTATACATCATTATGTATTAGTCCCTAGGCTTCGTGTCCAGTAAACGGAGTTTTGGTCATCTTGCTTTTGAGACATGACTGACATGTTTTATAAGATGTAAATTCGAACGGATTTAAATATCCATCTTTGTGCAACTTCGTTAGTCTTGTCACATTGATATGACCAAGTCTATAATGTCACAAGAAGAATTCGTTTATTTCTGAACTTTTCCTCTTGTGTGTGTTCTGTATGTTTAGAACTGTAGTTTGATTTAGAACGTATATACCGTTATATAACGTACCAAACCCAACCAACACTTGATTTAAGAAAATATTCATAACATTTTTCTCTAGTACAAACTTATATCCTTCTTTATCTAATAAAGAAATTGATATTATATTGCACATCATTTTTGGTACGAAATAACAGTTCTTCAGAATCAATGTATTACCATTTGGTAATATAAGGTGATATTCACCAACTGTTTTGGCTGCAACAATTGCACCATTCCCTATTACTAAAGATTTATTACCTTTTTCCCAGTTATCTACTTCTTCTTAACTTATGTAACATATTACATGCATGGGATCCTGATCCGGTATCCAATACCCAGGACGTAGAGCATACTGAGAAACAGTTCTCAGTAACGAACACACCCGAAGAAGATGCATCATCATGCTCTTTCTTCGTTCGGGTTGCGTGGGAATCCTGATATTCCCTTATTCCTTGTTCAGACTTATGACAATCATAAGATAGAGCGGAACCAACGTTCCCTAGCTCAGTATAAAAAGCGGGTTCGGTCAATACATCCATATTATTATCTTGATTAAGGCATGTCATGGTCGCTACCAGGAGAGAGAGAAGAAAACACTTTAGCGTGCGCTCTTGCAAGATTAGATTAGTTATTATTTTATCTAATCAGGATTGCTCTCACTGTTTTTATCAAATCTTCCTTCAAACCCTAAAAGGTAAGACTGACCGGGATTAATTACACCCTACAAGTTCGCTAATCAGTCAGCCAGGCAGTATTGGTACTCCGAGGGAGTCTTCCCGTGCTTTCGCATGGAACTAATTAAATAACCTCTTTCCGCAGAGGCATAACCCCGTTAACACCTTTCTTAAACACCTACTGGATCAGCTAATTGTAAAGTGCAAAACTCTCCCAGAAGTAACTCTTACTCGCAGTGGGTTTCGGGATCCAACTATCTCATAGAAGGTATGCAATCTCATTACAAATTTCAACACTTGAAATTCCCAATATCTGTTTTTATCCCTATCGACTTATGACCTTGGCTATGGTCAACAAATCATAAGCGCTAGCCAAGTTCAACCCGTCATTTCGTGATTGAATTAAACCCACCCATACGACCCTTGGCTATAGTCAACAAAGCCGTACGACTATCCTAATCCAATCGCATCACATGTAGCAGATAAGCACTAATCAGCTACCGCACACTACGCCTTGACTATGGTCAACAAACGCAACACGAATACTGAATAACACTTATCTGAAATGACGGAGGGCTACGACTGGTTTTGAATAAAACCTTTAACGTAATGAACTTGATATCGTTGTAGAATCGAATGATTTGAAACGTAGTGTAAGCTCCGCTTTTAAAATCTAATTTTCAAAACAAACCGAGTGGGTTGTAGAATTTGCTAGCTTTTGCTAAAGAGGTCATTCCCGGTGAAGGGATCTCGGCTCATCGAATGAGGTACAGGATATCCATCAAGGAATACCGCTATGCAAAGCAATAACTAGAGCTACCTTTTTGAAAAATTTGATTCTGCAATATCTTTAGATTTCTTTTCTTTTCATTAATCTCATTAATGACGTCTCATCATTTATATTTCTTAAATATCACAGAAGAAACGAAAATAGAACGTACGCATATGCCATCCGTATTCGCCACGGGGCCCGTCATGTACCGTTAGGTTACTTAACTAACGGCAGAGTGGGGGCGTGCAAAACATAAGCAATGTTTATATATATATATATATATATATATAGCATTCGTCTCATGCAGTTATATGATCACATCACAGAACTCAGGCAGCAGAAACAAACATATGAAATATTGGATATAGTAGGAGGTCCGTGTTTTAAATTAAGCCAGTAATGAAAAACACGGATTCCACGATCGTGATGAATAGTCAAACCTACATCCCTGGACCCCTACGAGAGCGGCAAGTAACACTCCCAATTTTAGAGTTAGAAGACCCGGTTTCGACTCCTCGAGATGGTCTCCCACTGGACTCTAGAACCCGGTCACTTATGCTCCCCGCCTTGGGTCCATCCTAATGCGGAAAAGTAAATAATATACATCAATGGGGGCATCATCCTCAACCCGGAAGTGTCCCAATAAAAGAATATTACGTACAATTTATTATATGAATGAAAATAGAAAAACTCTCATCTCACGTAAAAAAACCCTGCTATTCAATCACAATGATCCAATATAACATATCACAACAACACATAACATTACATGTCATCAACGTAAGTAAATATACGTATCCCGAATGTCGTTGACGTATAGTAACGAGATCTGGGATACCTCACATATTACACTTACGGTCGCAGAAAAGAAATGAAAACTACAATAATTCGAATTCGCATAAACCTTAAGACATCATAAACCCGGAATATCTCATATTCCGAATTTCATGTCTAACCCTATAAACCTTGCATTTTAGGCTTAAATCGAAAATACTTTTCAATAACTTAGTTGGGTAATTCAACAAGATTTCCGACCACCTGATCGAATGCTCGTCGGGAAATTTAGTAGATGGCCGCACCCCGGATACCGTCGACGAAGTGCACTTAGGCGGAACACCGTGGCCGCAAGCACCCAAATAGATGCTTTTGGCAACGGGGTTCTCCTACAGTCACTTGGTCGGGGTTATGGGGCGTGGTTATCTAGTAGTGTTTTTCGGCGAGTGTTTGCGTACCATACGCAATTGCGACGTAGTTTTGATCCGAATCGAAACTCCGTGGCAATCGATGAACCAAGACTAAAACGCTAGATTTACCAATTATAAACTAGTTTTCACAATACTAATTTAATATGGATTTCAACTATTGTATCACATATCAAAATAAACTCGAAACGGTGTTAAGATTACGACTACGAAACACTCCGAATTGCCCCAACAGAAATATAACATCGCATGCAATCTTTGCAAAATCAAACATAATCTGAAATCCTAAAATCAAGCTATCAGAACACAAAACAAAAACGAGCCAAAACTGAAAGTAAAGGACTGGCCAGGCCGGCCAAAACAGCAATCTCGCCGGCCAAAACGTCGAATCATGATCTCGTTTTTGTCTGGTGTTCAAGTTACATAACATGTAACATTCTGCATTTGTTTAAAAAAATTTCAGAGCCCGTTTTAAAATTTACAGAAACTTGGTTTTTGGGTTTGCATGTTTCAGAGTTTTCGGTTCCGCAATTCTACTAACATCGTCTAATCTCTAGCTTGGCTCTGATATCATGAAAGTGTCTTAGTATCTCTACTAGGTTTCTACATGCATCAAGTATGCAATTTTAAAAAATTTAGAGGTCTAAGCTACACTAACCAAGAATCGAACTAGAGAATTAGGGTTCGTAAACATGTAAACAAATTTTACACTAAGTGAATAGAGAATACAACCTTTGTAGATCGGTCATTCACTTCTAAAGCTCAAAGTAATAGTCCCTTAGCTCCAAGTAGTGATCCCTAGAACTCTTCTTAGGCTCCACTTGGTGAAAAGAATGAGCTTGCTGCGTCGTCTTCGAGGCCGAAGATGATCCACCTTGAAATTACTCTAACTCAAGCTACCTCTTCACTAATCAAGAAATTAGTAAAGCAAACAACCTAATCTTATGGGCTAGATGAGAGTATGTTGATCAAGTAGGAATTTTGCTCACTTTAGAAATCACCCTCCTTTTCTTTTCTCACCTCATGAAAAGCTAAAGAGCTCGTAAGAGAATAAGAAGATGAACTAGGGTGAGGAAATATCTCAAGTGATAATGTAGAGAGTTAACCATGGGTTAAAAATAATGGTTGGGTTATAAAATATTTAGAGTAAAACAAAATTAGTGGAATGAGTCATAGCTTCTATATGCTTCCAGAAGCATCTTAAGCCATGCTCATTTTCACTTCATTTGTGAATTACTCTTAATAAATATACACCCAAATTATCTTTAGTTTTGGTGTGAGTCTCATCCACCATGACACAATATACATATATTAATATATATATCACATATATATTAAATGTATTTTAAAGAGAAGAAAATCTTTAAGTGGGCACAATATTAGTTAATATATAAATATTCAAATATAAATATATATTAAATTATTAAATCAACAATATCAAATATATATACATATAACATATTATTGAATCAACACTTGATTCAACAATCCGGTTATATTACATATAACCTAACTGATATCACATACTCCTATTTAATCAATCTCCCGCACATATCATCATATGTGCCCTACTTCGTTTTGCTTGAGCCAGGAAATCTCTGTGTGGGATTCTAATGACTCGTTAATACGCTAGCAGTTGGTAATGATCACATCAGTCACCCACAAGCCGTCAGCGGTATTAGCTGGACGTAACGGCTATCCATATATTGAGCGAATAGAAGATCAACAAGCAAGCTTGTCCAAACTCCCGCAAAGCCTATAAGCAACACTTACCGTACAGTCTGGTCTCTTCGTCTGATATGTCGCATATCAAGTCTAGGGGTGGAATCATCAGACCCCAGTAACTTGATAAGTCATGCCGATGTGTGGTCTATAACCGTTCGAGAAACTACTGATAACACTTACCAGTAAATCTCATCAGCCCTGGCCAGGGACTTGTTGTTTAAGCCAATTGAGCATAGCGCAACATCAACTCCCTATACCGGGAGAGACGAAACCTCTCCTTTCGCTCATTACTTCCATGTGATTTGGGACTGTACCCAAAATTCACCTGTTTGCACGACTTTTTTGAGCCGTGGTAGGGAGGAAATCAAAGCACAGTGGGAACCACACAAGACTTTATGACGATCTCGGGTCTACAGACTAACCTGTACAAGTGTTACCAGAGAACTGCTATCTGATAATAGGTATGGTGCCAACTAGGAGTTCTCGACGAGTCCTGTTCAGTGTACCCATTCTCTAATGAGCATCTGTGTACAATCTTTGATGTCAAACACCGATGGATGTGAGATCAATCATCGCCCAATACAGCGTCAAGAAACGTATACATTAGTCTACTTTGGAATATCGATGCCTTGTCTTGATATCCCATCGACTAGGAACTATTAAAGGATGTGCTTGTGGACTACTCAAGCCCAACTAGTATGATCTGCATTATAGTCCTAGTAGTCAAGCCAACATCTTGAGGGCTTTATCAACATGTATCAGAGAGACAGTATAAAAATACTGGTGTACATGTTAAGATAAAGTGCAACCAGATAGCATACTATCATGTCGAGCAAGAAAGTCATATATATATATGTCCAAGCATCCACTATATTATACAATAATGACCTCTACGGCATACATATTCCTAACAAACTCCACTTGAAAAGCCTTAACCCTTCTTGAACTTAGAGAATTTTGAGAAAATTTTCAAAATAAAGGAAAGCTAGGGTATGGGGTGGTATTTATAAGGTAAAAATGAGAGGGTGTGAAATAAAAATGAATTAAAATGGATTTAATGGTATTGATTAGGGATTTGAAAAGTCTCTGTTTGATTGCAGGAAAATCAAACATTGCAGGAGAGTTAAGGGGAGCTGAAGGGACTTGTGTGCAAAGCACGGAGGCGATTGGGGGTGATCCAAATGTTGGTAGTGGCCAAAGTAGGGAAATGGGCAGTCGGATCTCGATGGATTGCCTCGAGATTCGTGCCACGTGACAAGTTTGGTGTTTACTCTTCTTTGCGCCTGTTTGGATTTTCTGAAACTTTTCGTTTCTCCGTGAATTGCACGTGCAACTCTTGGGCTTTCGAAAAATTAAAAGGAAAAATATTTAAAAATAATTGGGACTGATGGGAATCGAACACACAGGCTATATCACAGCAATGTAGAGGCTTTACCAGTGAACTACAAGTTGCTTCTTGGTTTTATTAAACAAAAATGGCTTATAACTCCTATACAGGCTGAAATACCCTTTTCTTTACATTTAAACAAATAATTCTGTACAGGGATTTCAGAGTCGTTATACATTTACTATCATGGTGTTCTATATGATTTCAATTCTTTTCTAATTCTCATGTTTAAATTCATCACTATCAATTATGTAAAAACATTAAGTAAACTATTTTCACAATGAAATATCAATCAACGAAACTATAAATTATACGTTTAGAGATCTACCCTATCAATCACACAACATCATCTAGCAAAAAAATTTAAACATAATATTCTAATTAACCTAACAATAATTCAGTTTTACCCTTCTACAAAATAACCTACAAGCTATCAATTTATGAATTATATTATATTGTCGGAATAATCTAAATTATCCTGGTTTAATTAGGTTGAATCTATTATGATAAAAATTCCATCTTTGATAATGCTCGATATTGGCGACCTCCAAGATCAGGACGCGTGGCAGATGACGTGTCCCAAGACTCGGAAGAAGGGGCCCACAGGGGCCGACCAGGCCACCCTGTGCCCGACCTGCAAGCACAAGCTGGCCCTCCTCGGGGCCCCCTGCAAATTAGCCTCCTATGCTCACCCTGAGCTGCCACAGGACCAAGACTCCTCGGCCTCCTCGCTTGTCCCCGAGCTCCCGGCCGAGGCCGTCCTCCTCGGCCCTTCGACCAACTCCACCACTCACAGGCGTAACCGCCACTCCGCGAATCTCGCCGTGCGCAGATTCTACGCCAACAACATCCCACGTTCCACACCATCACGATCCCCATTAATGGGCGATCCGCTTTCTACGCGGGCGTGACGTCGGGAGCGTAACTGTCGGCGAGATTCTCGCGCCTGCTGCTGCGTGCCACCACCGCTATATAAACCCCCATCACAGAGGGGTCAAGTAAGCCATTTTTTTTACACTTACGCCGTTACTCTGCTCGGATCTCATCACTAACTTGAGCGTCGGAGGGTCCTCGGTGGTACCAAACCACCCCGGGACTTCCTTGCAGGTATCCGGCGACAGCCTCCTCATCCCACCTTCTCCTCTCAAAACCCATTGAGACCCACACGCAACAAAGGATAATCAGTCAAGTTCACCTCGAGATCAACGGAAGACAACATCTGACGGAGGCCCGAAAAAGAGCTCCATCAGTTGGCGCCGTCTGTAGGAAACATAACTCCACAAAATACAAAGTTGGCCTTCCGATCTCCGCCCGCATTGCAGCCGACTCCCCTAAGGATCCAAACGCCCGCTACCGCCTCCCTCGCAACGGGGACGCAGGCGGACCCTCGCCCAAGGTCGTCGGTCTCCCCGCAGGCTGCCACCTCACAGGCTCCGGCGGCCGCCCGGCCAAAAGGGCTAGGGGTCGGGAGCCCATCACCTTTGGCGACGAGGATCTCCACGGCATATCTGTGCCCCATAGCGACCCGCTAGTGATCGTAGCGCGGATTCACCGATACGAGGTCCACCGAATACTCATCGATTCAGGCAGCTCGGCAGACATCCTCTTCCACGAATGCTTTCTGCGAATGTGGCTGACCCCAGCAGACTTGAGGCCGACCTCCCATGTCCTTTCGGGATTCACCAACCACTCCGTCCCGGCGCAAGGGGTGGTCACCCTGCAGTTCAGGATCGGGGAGCCCGGCCGCACGCGTACGCTGTCGGTGGACTTCATTGTCGCTAGGGTCCTCTCGGCCTACAACGTCCTCCTCGGCCGGCCGACGCTGAACTCCCTCCAGGCCCAGATCTCGACATACCATCTGGCGATAAAATTCCCCCTCGACCAGAGTGGGGTGGGCCGGGCCTACGGAAGCCAACGGGTCGCGGAGGTAGGTCTGACAGAGGCCTCTTCCCCCGAGCAGCACGCTGATAGCGCCGATGCATGCGGCGACATAGAGGGGTCCCTGGACACCCGGGACGAGCGGAAGGAGGTCCGTGGGGCACAGGTCGAGCCACTAACCGAGGTGCCCTTAGCAGAAGGAGACCCAGGGAAGACCGTCCAGGTCGGGTCTGTTAGTGTATATGCCATAGGGGCCATTATTGTATCATACTAGTTTGTATATTACTTAATGGAAGCTTGGGATATTCACATGTATATAACAGTCTTGCTAAACATGGTAGTATGCTACTTGGTTTTTCTATCTTAATATGTGAGTATACGTATTGATAGAGCTCTTAGGATCTTGCTTGACTACCAGCGTTGTGATGGCAGTCACACTAGTGGGGGCTGGGTAGTCTACAAGCACATCCTTATTCAGGTCCCTAGTCGTAGGATTATCGAGACAGGGCATCGATACTCCGGAGTAGACTAGTGTGTACGCTTCTCATCCCAGTTGGGGAGATGGTCTGTCCCACAGCCGTCAGTACGTCGTACTGGAGATAGTATACAGGTGCTCGTTAGGTTACGGGTACACCGGACAGGACTCACAGGGAACTGTTGGTTGGTTTTATACCAGTCGTCAGTGAACAGTTCCCAGGTGACATGAGTACAGCATAGTCCGCAGACTTGACACTGCTACTTCGCCTCGAGTGTGTCCCACTGTTCTTAGATTGCTACTCTACCACAGCTCAAAGGAGTCGTGCAAACAGGTAGCAGTTGGGTGCAGTCCCGAGCACTAGGAGGCAGTGGCGGTTAGACATGATTCGTCTCTCCCGGTATTGGGGGTTGATATCGCGCTGTGTCAGAGAGCCATCACGCAAAGTCCCTGGCCAGGGCAAGCGAGATTTGCTGGTAGGTTCCAGTAGTTTCTCATGGTGTAATGGGCTACGCTCCGACACGACTTATACCGCTATTAGGGGACTGACGCTTGCCGCCCCCCTAGGCCCGATATGCGATAGTCTTAGACGAACGGACCGGACTGTATGGAGATTGTCACATCAGACTCAGTAGGAGTTCGGATGGGTTTCCTCATCGGCCTTCTTATCGACATCTACCTGGGGACCGTTACATACAGCTAGTGCCGCTTGCGGTCTGTGGTTTAACCCACTGCCAGCGTAGTAGTCGAGTCTCTAGAGTCCCACACAGAGAGTTTCCCTACTCCAGGCGAAACGATATAGAGGTCGTATGGTTTTACGTCAAAGGTTCGGACGCATACGTGTGTTTACACACGTACGACTTTCGGACAGTTTTTACTAGTCGGCTTTTGTTTAAGCCAGTTTCTAGTATCCGGTTATTGGATTTATACAGTCTAAAGTTTTTCCGTGTTTTCACGGATAGGAGGGGCGTTCTCGTAATTGCGCGTGAAGCTTCTAGAAGATGGTGACTTGGGGGTTAAGGTGGCATATGCATTAAATGGGATTAGTGAGTCATATGAGTGATTCATCCATGTCATTAATGCATCATAAATGCTTAATGCCTCATGGAGATGAATCACCCTTAGATATTTATCAAGCATGGTTGTAAATCCTTTATTTTCTTTTATTGGATAAATGATAATGCTTGATATATATTATGATATATCATTATCTCATCTCATTCTCTTGCTCACTTTCTCCCTCCTCAAGCTCTCCCTCTTCAAACCCTAATCCTCCCCTCTCATGTGTTGAGTACAAGGATTAGATTAGACTACTTAATCCTTAACCATTCTCTATATCACCTAGGTTGCTTAGATTAGCGATTTAAGAAACCTAGTTACTTCTAGTTTGAGGTGAAGCTTGTAGTAAAGCTCTCGGGTGGATCTTCTACTACTTAGAGAAGGCCGGAGAGGACGTGGAGAACGACAAGACGAAGGTCTCGGTTCTACAGGTATAATCACTTTTCATAGTAGCTTAGAACTCCTATGTTTGTTGTTAGTTATTGTTTATGCAAAGATTCTCGGTTAGTCGATGTTTACGCTTTAAACAAGATCGTTTTTTCATTATTCCGCCTCCCCGCAAGTCGTGGGGTGTTGTACATCGACTTACAGTGGTATCAGAGCCTCGCTAAACAATAATTAACTCATTAGCAAAGTCGCAAGAATTTCGAACGCAAAAAGAACCGGAAACATCGTCGCATTAACACAGTTTCTGTCGAATTTAAAACAGGCTCTAAAATTTTTTCAGGGACCTTCAGAATAACAAGCATGAAATTATAGGGCTACTGAAGAAATTTGGACCCCCAACTCGGCTAACTCACCGCGGAACCGCGGCCGAGTTAGGGCCGAGTTGGCCCAAATTTTTCCAGTGAGCTCTTTGTGTTAACAGTGATATTTCTGGATATTTTATTTTCTGCTAAGATCTCAGGTGTACAGAGAAGTTTTGCAGTAGAATCTAAAGTGTTTTGCTCGATCGAAATTTTGCGATGTTTGCTAATATGATTATATCTGTGATTGTATAATGTGTTCGTAAACCTTCCCTAACTGCTAGTATGTCGGTTGGCAGGGGGTTGCACATTTCTGTAATGGTTTTTACTGTTTGTGGATGTGTACTGTATTGGACTGTTGTGATGATTAGCCGGGTTTAGTGATGGGTTATCATTTTTAATTCATTCGATGTAACTGTAATATGTTGTAATATTATTTTGCGGGGCACATCCAGGTTGCGGTTGTAGCCACCGTTGTATTATTTCATTTTACTGTTTTTGCTCCTAGGATAGACCCAAGGTGTACCGGGTACTTTGAAGTGTTTAGTGGCCTACTCACTTTGTTGAGGGAGACCGCTTCACTTCGGGTATTTGGCGGGTAGTTTGCAGTACCCGTAGGGGTCTACGGTGGGGTAATGGCTATTCATCACAACTGTGTAATCCGTCTTTTGTTGCTGGCTTTAAACAAATGCGGATTTCTTGCAAATCCAATAAAGTTCATATGAGATCTGGAATGCCTATTATTGCGTCTGACGAATGTACAATATCTATATATGATAGCTATTTAGACGTCACTTATGTTTTACACCCGCGCTAGCCCAGCCCCCGCTCTGCCGTTAGTTAAGTAACCTAACGGGTGATGACGGGACCCCGTGGCGAATGCGGATGGCATAAGAGGACGTATTTTCGTTGTTTTCTGCAATAATAGGTTAATGATGGGACGCATTATTTATAATGCAAAGAAAATAAACCAAAAAGTTGAATCGTTGGAACAATTTAAAAGAAACCACTCGGTTATTTTAAAACAGATGATATTTTTAATTGCGGAGCTTTAACCACTCCTTTTAAAAGCTATCAGGTTCCTTCGGTTATATCAAGTTCACCACGTTCACGGTTTCGCCAAAACCATTCGTAGCCCTCCGTCATTTCATCTGGGTATTCAGTAGTATTCAAGCTATGTATTTTGACCTAACGCCATGGCATAGTGTTTGGTAGCTACTGGGTATTCATTTGTTGCATAGATAGATGAGTTAGTTTGGGACAGTCGTATTATCATTTTGGCCGAACGTCAAGGATATATAATGATGGGTTCAAATTGACAAGATAATGATGGGAAGAACTTGACATGTGACTTATGACATTTTGACCTAACGCCAAGGTCATAAGAGCATGGGGCAAAAACTTATATCGGGAATTTCTAAAGAAACTGAAATTTGCAAAGAGATGCATACCATTTGGAGTTTGATGAATGTTGGTAGCATTCCTTCAACATTATCATACGATGATATTTGGATCCCGATCCTACTGTGAGTATATGCTACTCATCAGGATATTCGTCACTTAACGATCAATGCTATAAACCAAGTAGGTGTCAAGAAAGGTGTCAGCGGGGTTACGCCCCCAGAGAAAAGACGTTATTTAATTAAGGAACTTCGCGAAAGCGTTGGAAAACTTTCCTCGAAGTATCGACACCTGCCTGACTGAACGGTTAAGCAAGTATTGTACAGTGAGAATAGTCCTGGCTAATTCTTCTTTTATGGTTTGGGTAAGGATTCGAGAAACAGTGGGAGCCATCCAGTTTAGATAAATTAAAAACCACTCTAAACCTGCAAGAGCATCATGCTAAAGAGTTTTCTTCTCTCTCTCCTAATTGCAGCGACCCTGAAAATGACTGGACTTAAGTTACTTTTAGAGAAAAATATACCGACAGGGCCAAACTATAAAGATTGGCTGCGGGATGTCAAAATGGCTTTGACCTATGACAAATTGGGGTACGTCCTCACCGCTAAGGCACCTGCAGTCCCTGGTCCCAAATCCAGTAATGCGGATAAGGAAATCCGCAAAACCTGGGATTTCGATTGCGCGAAAGCCAAGTGCATCGTTCTTGCCTCGATGAACAATGAACATTAGAGGAGGCACGAGGATATGGAACTAGATGCCATATTTCTCCATACAAAGGAACTTTATGGAGAGCAATCTCGTATAGCAAGATACGAGACCTCTAAGAACTTGTTTCGAGCGAGGTTGGCTGTCGGGTCATCGGTAGGAGAACATGTCCTAAAGATGATCGGCTATATAGAAAAGCTCGTAGACCTTGGGACGACTTTGGATAATGAGCTCTATACAGACCTTATTCTCCAGTCCCTTCCTCCCACCTACGCCCAGTTTATCCTGAACTTCAACATTCAAAGAAAAGAAGTTGAACTTCCGGAACTCCTGAACATGTTAAGGAGTGCAGAGGGCACCTTGCAGAAGGCAAGGGAAACACCCGCTATGTTTGTTGGCGGTGCTTCTTCTTCCGGGTCCAAGGCTAGGGCCAAAGGAAGGAAAAAGAAGGCCGCCCCCAGACCTAGAGGAGGTGTAAGTTAGGTGGGAGGGAAGGGAAAGAAAAAGATTGCAGTGCCGGTAGTGGCCCAGGATGAGTGCTTCCATTGTCACAGGAAAGGGCACTGGAAGAAAGATTGCAAGGCGTGGAACGCCAAGAACCAGGAACCGAAGCAAGCTGTGGCTTCGACTTCAGGTGTGTTTGTAATTGAGAATTGTCTGTCAATCAACTCTACTTCCTGGGTATTGGATACCGGATCAGGATCTCACATATGCAATTCATTGCAGGCACTGAGAAACCGTAGAGTGCTGAAGGAAGGTGATATGACCCTAAAGGTTGCTAACGGAGCTATCGTAGGAGCTGTGTCCGTCGGGGATTATCACCTCGGATTGACGAGTGGACACATTTTGGTTTTACATAACTGGTTTTTTTGTACCAAGCTTAACATGTAATATTATATCAGTTTCCTTGTTATCAAATAAAGGTTATGATTTCACGTTTGTAAGTGATGTTGTCAACATCCACCTAAATCATGGTTTGATTGGGTCCGGTACACTAAATAACGGTATATATGTCTTAAACCAACTTCAGATTTTCAATGTCCAGAACACACTAAAAAGAAAGTCTCCAGATTTAAATAAAGCTTTCTTATGGCATTGTAGACTGGGTCACATCAATGAGAGAAGGTTGACTAAGTTACATAGAGAATGATATTTAGACTCGTTCGAATATCAAACTTATGCCACTTGTCAATCTTGTCTCAAAGGAAAGATGACAAAGACTCCATTTACTGGACATGGAGTAAGAGTGAGCGAGCTCTTAGGACTCATACACAGCGATGTATGTGGTCCAATGTCTACACATGCAAGAGGTGGTTTTTCCTATTTCATTACTTTCACGGATGATTACTCAAGGTACGGATTCATTTATCTGATGAAACATAAATCCGAGGTTTTTGAGAAATTCCAAGAGTATAAGAATGAAGTAGAAAACCAAACCGGCAAAAGTATCAAGACATTAAGATCTGATCGAGGTGGTGAATACTTGAGTGCCGAGTTCCTAGGTTACCTAAAAGAGAAAGGAATTCTCTCTCAGCTTACTCCTCCATACACTCCACAGCATAACAGTGTATCGGAGAGACGGAATCGAACCCTATTGGATATGGTACGATCCATGATGAGTAATGCTGAGTTACCGCGATCTTTCTGGGGTTATGCGCTAGAATCAGCGGCATATCTTTTGAACATGGTTCCTACCAAGACTGCCTACCACTCCATATCAGATGTGGAGTGGGAAAAAACCCCATCTTCAGTATATAAAGATTTGGGGATGTCCAGCTTTTGTTAAAAAGCAGCATGTGGACAAGCTCGAGGCACGATCAGTAAAGTGTAAGTTTGTGGGATATCCAAAAAACTCCAGGGGATATCTATTCTATTACGCAGAGGAACAAAAGGTATTTGTTTATCGTAATGCCCATTTTCTAGAACATAGTTTTTAGAAAAGGAAACAAGTGGGAGCGAAATAGAACTGGAAGAAATTCCAGAACCACAAACTAATACTGAAAGTTTGGTAGAACAAGTAGTTCAAAAAGAACAGGACATTCCCGCACCCCTCCGCAGGAGTAGTAGGCCGTCTCATCCGCCTGAGAGATACTACGGTTTTCTCATAGATGGGGATAGAGGATTGCATCATAGATGATGATGAACCTACTGGCTTCCAGCAGGCCATCCAGAGCGGCGACTCGGTACGATGGCTAGATGCAATGCGGACCGAAATGGAGTCCATATACACCAACAAAGTATGGACTTTGGACTTTGCTCCAGATGGGGTAAAACCCATAGGATACAAATGGATCTTCAAGAAAAAGATTGGTGTAGATGGACAGGTGGAAACCTATAAGGCTAGACTTGTTGCAAAGGGTTTTCGTCAAAGACCTGGTTTGGACTATGACGAAACTTTTTCTCCAGTAGCTATGCTTAAATCCATTCGGGTCCTTCTTGTTATTGCTGCCTTCCATGATTATGAAATTTGGCAGATGGACGTAAAGACGGCTTTTCTGAATGGAAATTTAGAAGAGTGCATCTATATGGATTAACCAGAGGGTTTCAATCAGAGTGGGAGCAGCGGGAAAGTATGCAAGCAGGTTAAGTCCATTTATGGACTAAAGCAGGCATCGCGGAGTTGGAACATCTGTTTTGATGAGACAGTCAAAGAATATGACTTTATCAAAAATCCAGATGAACCATGTATATATAGTAAAGTTGTAGCCATAAGTGTCGTATTCCTCGTCTTGTACGTGGATGACATTCTATTAATAGGAAATGACATTCCTATGCTACAATCTGTCAAAGGATTCTTGTCACACAGGTTCTCCATGAAAGACCTGGGTGATGCCTCTTACATTCTGGGGATCTAGATCTATCGTAATAGATCCAAGAGGATGTTGGGACTTTCGCAGTCCAGGTATATCGACACTGTACTGAAAAGATTCAGTATGGAAGATTCTAAGCGCGGTAATCTACCGGCTTGTCACGGAATCACCCTATCCAAAGAGATATCTCCCAAGACTGATTTGGAAAGGGAACGCATGTCTATTATACCCTACGCTTCTGTGGTAGGCTCTATAATGTATGCGATGTTGTGCACCAGACCAGATATAGCTTACGCACTGAGCGTGGTAAGCCGGTATCAGTCAGACCCAGGGGAGAAGCACTGGATAGCAGTAAAGAACATTCTCAAGTACCTGAGGAGGACTAAGGAGATGTTCTTGGTTTACGGCGGAAAAGACCTCAGGTTGGAGGCCTTTGCTGATTCCGGCTTCCAGAGTGATAAGGACGATTCCAAGTCTATGTCGGGTTATGTCTTTACCCTCAACGGAGGGGCAGTGTGCTGGAAGAGTTCCAAGCAGGACACCGTTGCTGACTCGACGATGGAAGCGGAGTATATTACTGCTTGCGATGCCGCAAAAGAAGCGGTTTGGATGAAGAAGTTCCTAACAGAACTTCAGGTGGTTCCTACCATTGTTGATCCAATACCTCTGTATTGCGACAACAACGGAGCTATAGCTTTAGCGAAGGAACCAAGGTCCCATCAGAAGTCCAGACACATCTTAAGGCGGTATCACCTGATCAGGGAGATCATTGATCGTCAGGAGATCGAGGTTCGGAGAGTTGCTATTGAAGAGAACATAGCTGATCCATTCACGAAGACCCTACCTCAGATTCAGTTCGAGAGGCTACTCGAGATCATCGGTCTTCGATATGCCAGTACATGGCCCTAGTGCAAGTGGGAGATTGTTAGTGTATATGCCCTAGGGGCCATTATTGTGTCATACTAGTTTGTATATTACTTAATGGAAGCTTGGGATATTCACATGTATATAACAGTCTTGCTAAACATGGTAGTATGCTACTTGGTTTTTCTATCTTAATATGTGAGTATACGTATTGATAGAGCTCTTAGGATCTTGCTTGACTACCAGTGTTGTGATGGCAGTCACACTAGTGGGGGCTGGGTAGTCTACAAGCACATCCTTATTCAGGTCCCTAGTCGTAGGATTATCGAGACAGGGCATCGATACTCCGGAGTAGACTAGTGTGTACGCTTCTCATCCCAGTTGGGGAGATGGTCTGTCCCACAGCCGTCAGTACGTCGTACTGGAGATAGTATGCAGGTGCTCGTTAGGTTACGGGTACACCGGACAGGACTCACAGGGAACTGTTGGTTGGTTTTATACCAGTCGTCAGTGAACAGTTCCCAGGTGACATGAGTACAGCATAGTCCGCAGACTTGACACTGCTACTTCGCCTCGAGTGTGTCCCACTGTTCTTAGATTGCTACCCTACCACGGCTCAAAGGAGTCGTGCAAACAGGTAGCAGTTGGGTGCAGTCCCGAGCACTTGGAGGCAGTGGCGGTTAGACATGATTCGTCTCTCCCGGTATTGGGGGTTGATATCGCGCTGTGTCAGAGAGCCATTACGCAAAGTCCCTGGCCAGGGCAAGCGAGATTTGCTGGTAGGTTCCAGTAGTTTCTCAGGGTGTAATGGGCTACGCTCCGACACGACTTATACCGCTATTAGGGGACTGACGCTTGCCGCCCCCCTAGGCCCGATATGCGATAGTCTTAGACGAACGGACCGGACTGTATGGAGATTGTCACATCAGACTCAGTAGGAGTTCGGATGGGTTTCCTCATCGGCCTTCCTATCGACATCTACCTGGGGACCGTTACGTACAGCTAGTGCCGCTTGCGGTCTGTGGTTAAACCCAATGCCAGCGTAGTAGTCGAGTCTCTAGAGTCCCACACAGAGAGTTTCCCTACTCCAGGCGAAACGATATAGAGGTCGTAAGGTTTTACGATAAGGGTTCGGACGCATACTTGTGTTTACGCACGTATGACTTTCGGACTGTTTTTACTAGTCGGCTTTGGTTTAAGTCAGTTTCTATTATCCGGTTATTGGGATTTATACAGTCTAAAGTTTTTCCGTGTTTTCACGGATAGGAGGGGCGTTCTCGTAATTGCGCGGGAAGCTTCTAGAAGACGGTGACTTGGGGGTTAAGGTGGCATATGCATTAAATGGGATTAGTGAGTCATATGAGTGATTCATCCATGTCATTAATGCATCATAAATGCTTAATGACTCATGGAGATGAATCACCCTTAGATATTTATCAAGCATGGTTGTAAATCCTTTATTTTCTTTTATTGGATAAATGATAATGCTTGATATATATTATGATACATCATTATCTCATCTCATTCTCTTGCTCACTTTCTCCCTCCTCAAGCTCTCCCTCTTCAAACCCTAATCCTCCACTCTCATGTGTTGAGTACAAGGATTAGATTAGACTACTTAATCCTTAACCATTCTCTATATCATCTAGGTTGCTTAGATTAGCGATTTAAGAAACCTAGTTACTTCTAGTTTGAGGTGAAGCTTGTAGTAAAGCTCTCGGGTGGATCTTCTACTACTTAGAGAAGGCCGGAGAGGACGTGGAGAACGACAAGACGAAGGACTTGGTTCTACAGGTATAATCACTTTTCATAGTAGTTTAGAACTCCTATATTTGTTGTTAGTTATTGTTTATGCAAAGATTCTCGGTTAGTCGATGTTTACGCTTTAAACAAGATCGTTTTTTCATTATTCCGCTTCCCTGCAAGTCGTGGGGTGTTGTACATCGACTTACAGGGTCACTCCTGACGGGAACCCAGCGGGATGACCTGGCCGAGTTCCTCCGGAGCAATTCTGACGTCTTCGCCTGGGCCCCAGCCGACATGCCTGGGATCGACCCCAAAATCATCTCCCATAAGCTCGGGGTTGATCCTACGGCCCAACCCGTCAGGCAGAAGAAAAGAAGCTTCGCCCCGGTCAAATAAAAGGCCTTTGAAGAAGAAGTTGACCGACTCCTCGCCGCCAACTTCATCAGGAACGTGCCCTACTCGGAGTGGCTGGCCAACGTGGTCCTGGTCAAGAAGTCGAGTGGGAAGTGGCGTATGTGCGTCGACTTCACCGACCTCAACAAGGCCTGCCCCAAGGACAACTTCCCGCTCCCCTGCATAGACCAGCTCGTCGACAGCTCGGCCGGGCACGAGCTCCTGAGCTTCATGGACGCTTTCTCCGGCTACAACCAAATCCGCATGAACCCTGACGACGAAGACATGACCGCATTCACGACGGACCGGGGGGTGTACTGCTATAAAGTGATGCCCTTCGGCCTCAAGAATGCCGGGGCCACATACCAGAGGCTGGTCAACCGCATGTTCAAGCCGCAGATCGGCAGAAACATGGAGGTCTACGTCGACGACATGCTCGTCAAGTCCGTCTCATCGGCCGACCATGTCAAGGACCTGGGCGAAGCGTTTAAGGTGTTCCGCAAGTTCAACATGAAGCTGAACCCCGCCAAGTGTGCGTTCGGAGTTACCGGAGGGAAATTCCTTGGGTTCATGGTCACTCACCGCGGGATTGAAGCTAACCCGGAGAAGATTGACGCCATCCTGAACATGACCGCACCTAGGACCAACGTCGAAATCATGCGGCTCACAGGGCGGATCGCCGCTCTGAGCCGTTTCATGTCCAGGTCAGGGGAGAAGTGCATCCCGTTCTTCAAGGCGCTGAGGAAAATTCCAAGGTTCGAGTGGTCGGAAGATTGCCAAGCCGCCTTCGACCAACTAAAAAGGCACCTCGCAACATCGTCCCTGCTCACCCGGCTCGTGGAAGGGGACGAACTGTCGCTGTACCTGGCAGTATCCGACCAAGCAGCAGGGTCGGTGCTCGTCCGAGAGGCCGATGGGGTGCAGAGGCCAGTGTACTATGTGAGCCATGTATTCAAAGACGCAGAGACGAGATACCCCGCCATAGAGAAGATCGTCCTGGCCCTCGTAGTAACCTCGCGGAAGCTGCGACACTACTTCCAAGTACACACCATCATCGTCCTCACTGAGCGCCCCTTGGGGGCTATCTTGGCATCGCCAGAATCCTCTGGCCGTCTAGAGAAATGGAGATGGGAGCTGTCTCAATTCGACATAAGGTATCGCCCGAGGCAAGCCATCAAGGCGCAGGCCCTGGCCGATTTCTTCGTTGAATGCACCATTCCTAGCAGGAAGCAGGATCCTGCGCCGCCCCTCGTAGCCCGGCATCCCAACCAGGAAGGCCCTAGCTCAGCCCCGGAGTGGGTCATCTACGTCGACGGGTCCTCCACCGAGGAAGGCTGCGGTGCCGGCCTCATTATCCGGGGCCCGAACGAAGCCGAGGTGGAGTATTCCTTGAGGCTCGGTTTCAAAGCATCGAACAACGCGGCGGAGTACGAAGCCCTTCTAGTCGGACTGCGCATGGCCGTCGGGCTAGGACTGAAGGTCGTCCGGGTCCGCAGCGACTCGGCCCTAGTCGTCGGCCAAGTAACCGGCCGCTTCGAGGCTCGAGAGCCCCTAATGATGAAATACCTAGACGAGGTGAGGAAGATCCGAAAAAAACTTCGATGAAGTTCAGGTGGAACAAATACCCAGACAAATGAATGCTCAAGCAGACGCCCTGAGCAAGTTGGCTCCATCATACTCGGCCAGCAACAGGCGGTCGATACTCTTCGAAACCTTGGCCCGACCCAGCGTTGGAGACAAGGCGACGACACTCCAAGTGTACACGACACAGGAGAATGACCCAGATTGGAGGAAGCCCCTCGTGGAATTCCTGAAAGACGGCACGCTCCCGGAAGACAAAGCAGCCGCTCGCCGCCTCCCGGCCAGAGCCACCCACTTCGTCTGGAGCAACGGGAACCTCTACAACAAGGCCTTCACTCAGCCCCTGCTCCGGTGCGTTGACCCCCACGAGGCCGACTACGTCCTGCGGGAAATCCATGAAGGGGTGGGCGGCGCACACCAGGGGGCTCGAACCTTGACCCAGAAGGCACTACTTCAGGGGTACTATTGGCCCACCATGCACGAAGACGCCCTGAAGCTGGTCAGGAGGTGTAAGAGCTGCCAACACCACGACAGTATCCCCCGCCTCCCGGCTACCGAGCTAACAGCCCTGACATCCCCGTGGCCATTCGCCCAATGGGGATTGGATATGATTGGCCAGTTCCCCACTGGAACTGGCGGACATAAATACGTCCTCGTCGCGGTGGACTACTTCACCAAATGGATTGAGGCCGTTCCTATGAGGAAACCGAACGCCGCCACAACCATCAAGTTCCTCCAAAACAACCTGATTCACCGGTTCGGGATCCCAAGGTGCATCATCACCGACCACGGGACGAACTTCGAGAACGAGAAAGTAAGGGACTTCTGCAAAGAATACCACATCCTCATGAAGTTTGCTGCGGTCGCGCACCCCAATGTAACGGGCAGGCCGACGAACTACCCCGGGTCTTATGGGCCCTGCGCACGTCAAAAAAGACTCCAACCGGGGAGACCCCTTTCAACCTCTGCTACGGGACCGAAGCAATGGTCCCAGCGGAGATCAGGCTACCCAGCCACCGAGTCGAGCACTTTGACGATGAAGCAAACACCATGGCACTACGAACCAACTTCGACGTGTTGTTGGAGAAAAGGGATCGGGTCCAGATCAGAGCTGCCGCCTACCAACAGCAGACGGCCCGATACTACAACGCTCCTTCAAAGCTGAGGATCTGGTCATGCGGCGGAACGAGTTCATCGACCAAGGCAGGCTTCACAAGTTCTCCCCAAAGTGGGAATGTCCCTTCCTCGTCTTCGAAGCGCTCCTATCGCCTGCAAGACGCGGACGGATGGAAGCTCCCTCGACCTTACAATGCGGAGAAGCTCAAGCTATACCTATAAGTCAAAACTAGCAAAGCGACGCACCCCGGCTACCGCTCGAGATCTCCCTTTGAAATGATGGTATATAGCGTTGTCTAGGATTCCTATCCATACGAATAAAGAATCTTTCGAACCTTCTTTCCCGGTAGGGTTCGTTCTGTACAACGAGAAGGGTCTCCCAGAGACGGTCGGGCCCGAGGTTCCCTCGCTCGGCTATCCCCAGCTTGCAGCTTCCCTGCCACAATGCCGGGGATCACAAAGCCCCCCGGAGACGGTCGAGCCAGAGGTTCTCTTGCTCGGCTTCACCCGTGGGCAGTCAGAAGCCCTCTCAGAGGCAGTCGAGCCCGAGGTTCCCTCGCTCGGCTATCTTTCAGGACAAAAGCCCTCGCCAAGAGGCACCGGGCAGTGACCCTGCCCGGCCAAGGGTCCTTGGTGGGCTTCTTACAGCCTTATAGCTCTTCCCGTGCCAAGGACCAAAGTCCTCCCAGAGGCAGTCGGGCCCTCGCTCGGCTATCCCCGGCTGGTAGCTTCCTACCACAATTGACAGGGATCAAAGTCCTCGCCAAGAGGCACTGGGCAGCAACCCTGCTCGGTCCCCATCCTGAAGGATCAAAAGCCCTCGCAAGAGGCAACCGAGCAGCTACCCTGCTTGTCAAAAACTCCGGCTGGTAGTTGCCTACCCACGACACCAAAGATTAGATCCCTCACCAAGAGGCAACCACGCGTCCTCATGACCCGGTCATTCTTAGTGGCCCTCCGCAGCCCAAAGCCCTCGCAGCGGAAACCAAACGGCCACCCTGCTCAGCCGAGCCCGGCCGGTTGCCCTGTGGCCGCGCTTAAGGATCCAAGACACCCGGAAGGACGGCTGGTTCATCCAAATCTGAACGATCTCCCATCGACCTAGGGGGTACATGAGGATACCTCCGCGGCAGCGCTCGACACCCTCGCTGGCTGGCAAACTCGACAGGAGATCGCCGGACATATGGCCAACCTTACACGGAAACACAACAGTATAAGCAAGGACATCCTACGAACGTCCTTCACAAAAAAAAAGAAGAAAGAGAAAAACCGACGAATCAAGGGTTCTTTTTTCTTTTATTGCCAAAATCAAGATCTTTACAAAGGGTACCCTGGGCCCCCCAGCCCTACAAACTGCCCGGAGGCTTACTTTGGCCACTTCATCGTCGGCGTCACGGCCCAAGGCCCTACCACTGAAGACTTTTCCACCAAGGGCGCGCCCGGCTTCCCTCGTCATCCCTCGCCGGAGACCTCGTCCCCGGGAGCGGAACCCGAGCGCGGAGTTCACCATCGTCGAACACAGGAAGCTGTTCCTTCACGGCGTCCAAAGTCTTATTCCACGCCACGGCAGAATACTCCCCGAGCTCGGCGTAAAACTGCTCTGATGCCTTGTACTCGGCCACGGCTTTCTTAGCCCGAGCCTCGGCAACCTGGGCCTTCAGCAGCGCCGCCTCAGCATCCCCCCTGCTTGCGTCCCTCTCCTTTTCCAGTGCCGCAAAACGTTCGGCCATGTCCGCCAGCTTCCTATCGGCAACCCGGAGAGACGCGTTCATACGGCGAAGGTCACCCCGAGTCGCCGAGTTGGCGAGCTCCGCAGCCTCCGCCCGGCCCGCCACGACGTTGGCCTTATCCCTCTCCCGGCGCAGGTCACGTTGCAAGATCTCGACCTCCGAAGGAAACGCCTCCACTGGCCTCGGGGCGTGGAACGCCCCCTCGGCCTCCATGCGAATGGCGATGGCGTAGTGCTGAAGAACCTGACAGAAAGCCGATGAGAAACCAGGAAGCATCCGAACCAAGGAAAGGCATACCAAGGCAAATGCGCGTGGAGGAATTCGTACCTGGACCGCCCCTTGGGCCATGGCCTCCAATTGATCCCTCAAGGAGCCACACGGGAGCTTTCCCCCAGCCGATTCCTCCATCCCGGCGAGCAAACTAGTGGCAACGGAAAGCCCAGACGGAACAGTGAAGACGGAGCCCCCTTCCCGCACGGGAATCCCCCCGGGGCCCTTCGACGGCGGCACACGAGAAACCGTCCTTTTCCTCTTAGGAAGGGACCGGCCCTCGCCCTTCCTCCCGTCACCAGTCTGGGACTCGGGTGACGGCTGACGACTCCGGCCGCCGCCAGAAAAACTCCCAGATGCCGCCGACGAAATAGACGGCCCTGCCCTCGGCGGAGAATCCGACGGAGGGCGCAAGTTGGCCGGGGGCTCGGCTACGCCACTAGCTCCCCCTCCGGCGCGAGCCGCCCGAAAAATGGGAGCGAACCATGTATCGCGAAGGAGGAAGAACGCCGAGCGACGGCGACTCGAGGAAGAAGGGAGATGAAAGGTTTGGGGCCCTGGGGTGGGCCCCGCCCCCGTTTTATCGCCGCATCCAACGGCGCCCGTCAACTCCCGCCGAAACGACTCCTCACGCCCAGCGGCTCCGATCGCTCCACGTGTCGGTTCTGCACTGGACTGCATCCAATCGGGCGCTGTAGGCCCGCGTACGTTGTACCGGCCAGTCGTCCTTTGATACGTGGACCATTGCTTCAGTTACATAGTGCACGAACCGGCACACCCTCTTTAAGGTGCGGAGACCCCGCCTTGGTTCGCTAGCAGAAAAGACAACCAATGGACCGAGGGCTCGTCCCGACGAAACCATAGAAGGGATCTCACCTCAGGAGGCCCGGCAGTCCACTCCTGACCCGACCACTAGCTGGTCGGGACAAGAGTGGGGGGCTAATGATAATGCTCGATATTGGCGACCTCCAAGATCAGGACGCGTGGCAGATGACGTGTCCCAAGACTTGGAAGAAGGGGCCCATAGGGGCCGACCAGGCCACCCTGTGCCCGACCTGCAAGCACAAGCTGGCCCTCCTCGGGGCCCCCTGCAAATTAGCCTCCTCGGCCCTTCGGCTCGCCCTGAGCTGCCACAGGACCAAGACTCCTTGGCCTCCTCGCTCGTCCCCGAGCTCCCGGCCGAGGCCGTCCTCCTCGGCCCTCCGACCAACTCCACCACTCACAGGCGTAACCGCCACTCCGCGAATCTCGCCGTGCGCAGATTCTACGCCAACAACATCCCACGTTCCACGCCATCACGATCCCCATTAATGGGCGATCCGCTCTCTACGCGGGCGTGACGTCGGGAGCGTAACTGTCGGCGAGATTCTCGCGTCTGCTGCTGCGTGCCACCACCGCTATATAAACCCCCATCACAGAGGGGTCAAGTAAGCCATTTTTTTTACACTTACGCCGTTACTCTGCTCGGATATCATCACTAACTTGAGCGTCAGAGGGTCCCCGGTGGTACCAAACCACCCCGGGACTTCCTTGCAGGTATCCGGCGACAGCCTCCTCATCCCACCTTCTCCTCTCAAAACCCATTGAGACCCACACGCAACGAAGGATAATCAGTCAAGTTCACCTCGAGATCAACGGAAGACAACATCTGACGGAGGCCAGAAAAAGAGCCCCATCAATCTTACTTTCCTTCATAAGTTTTCTATGTTGCCTATCCATCATAAAACTAATTAATGTATAGGTGATACCACCTTTCCCTAAATAAATTTCAAGACCGCCAATCAATCATTAACATGTTTAGTATATCAGCATAGCATCAAAAAGAAGTAAAATTTTATCAAGAGATTCATCATTAAAAGCAATAGAAAAGAAATAGGGAAGAGAAATTAAACACATATGATAGCAAGTATAATTTGAACCCTAGTAAGCATAAAAGAAAGCATCATATAATAATTAAACTTCATAATGAAAGAGTAGCTTACAAATTAAAACATGATCTCTCCCAAAAACCCTAATTCAAAATCTAATGAAGAGATGAAACCCTAACAAGGCTCTACTACAGAATATATATGCTATTGGTAAATTCCAAGAGCAGTTTATAGAAGATATTCGATGATACAAAAATCCCTCAAAATCTCAACACTAGATTCCCTAAAATTTCGGCCCAATCTTTGGTAATTTCAGCTATGGCCAAATTCTTGTAGGATCTGGACTTTGGGAATCTTGTTCCATGCTTGATTTTTAGTAATTTCCACCCTCGGCTTTTTTTGCATAAAGTAGTCTACAACCAACACACGTAATACGCCTTTTGTGCATTTTTACCCTTTAGCTCTATAATCTGCATTATTTAACCTAACATATCCGAAGTAGCATAAAATAGATAAAATCTGCATTATTTAACCTAACATATCCGAAGTAGCATAAAATAGATAAAATTAAGATAAATATGGGTATATAAATGCGCATTAAAATGCACGGGTGTGTGCTATTAATGGTCATGTGCAGAACCTTAATTCTCATGAAGCAACTGGAGATTAGCCTAAATCTCCCAACCGCGGCCTCACGGTGCTACACTTAGATGATGTCTCAAGGTCCGAGAGATACCTCAACAAAGTTATGTCTTTGATATCATTAAAAGCATATACTTATCCTAGTGTCACCAAAAGAGTACATTTTTTCACCATAGGGATGAGTCGGAAATTAATTCTTAATAAAATTTGTACTCTTCATGTCACTTCAAGAGTTTTGTTTTTCCTATTGGAAACCTCTATTGTGGGATCTCCAGTTAAAGAGGTTGGGTTGCCGCTCTTGGTGATATATAGATTTTAAGCCCATCCCTTTAGATGAAAGTAAGTCCTGGTTCTTATTAAGACCCTTAGTCAAATTGTTTGCCAAATTTTGCTGAGAATATAAAAATAATAATTATACAACATTATTATCCTTGTGTTCTTTTATAGTAGCATATCTCATTTGCAAATGTTGATTCATTTTTCGATAGCAATTTTCTTGATTTAATAAATCCAATAAGGATCTATTATCATAGTGTACACTTACGGCTGGTATAGGTTTTTGAACACAAGGTAATTGCGAGATTAAATGTTTGATCCATTCTGCTTCTTTACAAGTAGTATCAAACACAATTAATTCAGTGTCTAGTGTGCTCCTTATAATCACGGTTTGTTTTGTAGATTCTGAAGTGACGGCTGCACCGCTAAGTAAGAATACATAGCAACTGGTGGATTTCACATCGAGTGAATACGTTACCCAATTGGCATCATTGTATCATTTGATTATATTAGGGAAACCGAAATAAAACAAACTATAATCTAATGTTCGTTTTAGGTATTTAAAAATTCTTTCAAGAACACATCAATGATCTTTATTTGGATTATTAGTGTATCTGCTATGTCAAGAAACACATAAGAAATATCGGGTCTAGTAGATTAGCAACATAAAGTAAACTACCGATTATTTGTGCGTATTTATTTTGTAATGCAGGTTTACCACTATTTGTATTGAGATGTATGTTTGAATCAAAAGGCGTGGAAACCCGTTTGACATCAAAATAATTAAATTTTGTAAGCATTTTCTCAATACCATGCGATAAAGTTAAAGCTATACCATTATCACATCTAATTAGTTTCATACCAAGAATAAGGTCTGCATTACTTAAATCTTTCATGTCAAAGTTAGAAGTTAAATATTGCTTTACATGATTTATTATTTTAAGCGATGTACCAAATAATAAAATATATAAGCATAAAATAATATACTCATTTTCAAATTGTTTATAATAAACACATTTATCATATCGATTAATAATAAAGCCGTAATTTAAAATACTTGATCAAACTTAGTATACCGCTGTTTGGAGCTTGTTTAAGGTCATAAAGTGATTTAATTAATTTACAAATTTTATGTTCTCAGCTTTTAACAATAAAGCCTTCCGGCTGCTCTCTATAAATCTTTTCTTCCAAATCTCCGTTTAAGAACGCAATTCTAATGTTCATTTGATGAACTAAAAGATCATTAATAGACGCAAAGGCAATCGGAACACGCACATTAGTTATACATGCAACGGGAGCATATGTATCAAAAAAGTCTATGCCTTTTCTTTGTGTATAGCCTTTAGCAACCAACCTAGCCTTACATTTTTCTATAGAAACGTCAGCTCTAAGTTTTCTTTTGAAAATCTATTTGTATCATATAGTCTTATTCCCTTGTGGTAAATTAGTTACAGCCCATGCATTATTTTGCATAATAGAATCTATCACACTTTGAATGGTTTCTTTTCAAAACGGGGCTTCGTCACTGGACATAACCTCGGTATAACTAGACGACTCTCCTTTTATCAAATTAGCGAACATATCCTTACTAAATTTCTTTTCTTTCCTAGTGCTTTTTGATCTTCGAAGTTCGGGTTCGAGTGTTGGATTTAAAGGAATATCAGTCTCACAAGGTCCACTAGAACAAGAGTATCCATCTAAGTTAGAGGGTGTTATAATTAAAGGGTTGCTAATATTTGGTTTAAAAGGAAAACTTTCTTCGAAGAAGGTTGCATCACCAGATTTTAAAATGGTATTGTTGGATATATCTGGTAAATCGGATTTAACCACTAAATATCTATAAGTGTTACTATATAGGGAATAACCTATAAATACAGAATCTACAGTTTTGGGACCTATTTCCCCCCTTTTAGGTTTGAGAATTGAAACTTTCGCTAAATAACCCCAAATCTTAAGATAAGTAATATTAAGTGGTCGATTTTTCCAAAGTTCATAAGGCGTACGGTTACTGAATTTTTTGAGGTATTCTATTTAGAATATAACATGCGGATAAAAGGGCTTTCCTCCATATTCTTAGGAAAATCGGAACTTAGTAATATTGAATTTACCATATCCATTAATGTTTTATTTTTACGTTCCGCTACGCTATTAGACTGAGAAGAGTAAGGTGCAGTCACTTCATGCCTAATGCCGTGCTCTTCGCAAAATATAGTAAATTCATTAGAGGTATATTCACCCTCACGATCCGACCTAAGAATTTTAATGGTTTTATCCTTTTGTTTTTCAACCACGGATTTATAAATTTTAAATTTATTCATAACATCCTCCTTTGTTTTAATAAGTTATACAATGCAAAATTTGGAATAGTCGTCAATAAATGTTGCAAAATATTTTTTGCCACCTTTAGTAGGAGTACTAGTAGAATCGCAAACATCCGAGTGTATTAGTTCTAATAAATTGGTATTTCTGTACACATCTTTAAAAGGCTTTTTGGTTTGCTTGGTATTAATACATATTTGGCATTTCTTATTCGTATCAATTTTGTAAGTAGGAATTAAATACAATTTCATCATGTGCATTAAAGTACGATAATTTATATGTCCTAATCTATTATGCCATAAACAAGAACTTTCAATGTTTAAAACAATATGATCTTTATCATTAGAAATATTATACGGGATTACATGCAATTTAAATAGTCCATCATACATATATAATTTACCAATAAACATATTTTTACTTATTACAAACTGACTACAATCAAATACTAATTTATATCCTATCTTCACAAGCACATAACCGCTAATCAAATTTCTTCTTATGTCAGGAACATATAACACATTTTTCAAGGTAAGTATTTTGCCCGAAGACAAATTTAGTGATATATTTCCAATTCCTTTTATAGGTGCCGCCGATTCATTTCCCAACGTTACACCTCTCCCACATTTATCCTGAAAAATGGTGAACCATGCCAAATCATAACAAACATGAACATTAGATTCGGAATCAACCTACCAATCAAATGAGGTAGTTGTAAAATTTATAATTTGTTTAGAAACAAACCTTAGTGATGAATTTTCACCACCATCGAGCACATTTACTTGCGGTTTTGTGATTCCATTTGTATTTCTGACAGGACCAATCTTCCTGAAGAAACATTTTGGAGCCAAATGGTTCGTCTTCCCACATATAAAGCAATATTTCCCCTCTTGATTTTGAGACTTGGTAAAGTGGCTTGGACCTTGGTTATGACTTGGCTTTTTCTTTTTAAATTTGTTTCTTTTGGGCTTAAAATTATTGGCATGACTATTATTTGACTTTGAAATGTTTTCGATAAGATTGACTTAAGGAACATTCTCCTTTATATGTTTAATCTTAGACCTATGTTGATCTTCCACTCGAATAGAATTAAGAATTTCAAAAAATTATAAAGAGTGTTGGATCATTTTAAGATGATTTGCAAAACAATCCCAACAAGGAGGAAGTATATCAATAAGAACAGAGACTTCAAAATCTTCAGAAAAATTAGTACCAGAATTTTGAATTTTTCGAATCAATTCTTGGAATTCATGAAGTTGAGAATTAATAGGCTTGTTATCTATTAATTTGAAGTGACGAAAAGAAGCGTTAGAACGGTCTACGCCTTCATTATCCATTCTATATTGAAATTCCAAAGCATTCCACAAGTCTTTTAACACTCTTGAAAGAAATAAAGTTTTCATAAAGTGTTTTGTCAAGAGCGCTCAAAATTCTATTTCTACAATGATAGTCAATTTCCTTATTTGAAAGATTTTTGGCTTTTGCCGTTTTAGAGGAAAATGCAAGACACATTGTTTCATCAGTTTTGTCGGTTAAAATAGTGGAATCTTCAGATAGATAGATAGATGATGCGGCGGGTTCATCAAAGATAGCAGGAAAAAGTCCCAGTGTTGTCAACCAATATTTAACTTGTGTTTACCAAATCTTAAAGCCACTTGTCTCGTTAAATCCCATTAAATCTTTCGGATTTAGTTGACAACGATTCGCTTGGAGCCATGGATATAAAAAAATTTATATCCAGATATTTTGTAATTAGAATAACAAGAATTATTATGATAGGGAAAACTATCAATTCTACTAACAATGGAACAATGATTTCATATACGTCTTTCGATTGTTGGGTATTTTACAGAAATAGTTGTTAAAATCAACACTTTTACAAAATGAAGTATTTTCAAAATATTTTCCTGTGAAAAACTCTTACATAAATTATATAAACTATGAATTGAAAAAGTCAAGAATCTAAGCCTATAGATATGAGAAACGCGGTTGACTGCACTGCCTTAAAAACATATAGCTACCCTTCGTACAGATTTTGCCGACATATACGTTTCCAAGGCACAACACTTTCGGTCCGTCCGATTTCCCCGTTGAATATGAATCATAAGGAAAGTTTTGATTTTGATATTGTTGTCAATTAGTATCCAGTGGAATAAACATAAATCAAGAGATTTCTCAAATCGGATTTTGTATGGAAGACTTTGTGAAGGAATTGCTCTTCGTTTTGCACAAAGTTGCAAACGAAGAACAATTCTAGGCTTTGTTGATTGTAGGATCAATTGATTGTTTTGGTTCTTCTTTATTGAAGTCTATTTATAGGCTTCAAAAATAATTGTTAATTTCCAACAGTTGTTTTCGAAAAGTCGCATCTCAATCGTCAAAAACGGTTAAGAGAACCCCTTTAATTTGAAATTCAAACGAAAAATAACTACCGGTAACTGTCATGAGGATACGTCTGTATCGGACGTCTGCAGTTTAAAATTTCCTTCACCAGACGTGTAGCAGACGTCTATGTGTAGCAGACGTCTGTAGTTCAAATATTTCCTTAAGGAGACGTCTGTTCAGACGTCTCTAAAAGAAACAGAGATTTGAAATTTGATGTTTTCTCCACCAAACGTTTGTATCCTTCGCCAGACGTCTATACCAGACTTATGGTATATCAAATTCTTATGCAGATTATTTGAATGATCTTTTCTTTTCAATTTAGCCCTTCACATATTCACAACTTTAATTTTGAATACTTTAATAATCCGATTTAATAAATCCATAAAAATAAAATAATCAATATTAAATTATATATATATATATATATATATATATATATATATATATATATATATATATATAATCAGAAATGGTATAACATCCCCCACAAAGGTTCAAAATTATAATGTATAGTATAAAATACTTTTATTTAAAAGAATGAAATGATATAAGAAAAATAATCAAAACAAAAACAAAATAAAATAGATACTAACTTATTGTGCATAAATGCAGGTGTACGAAACTTGAACAAGTATTTTAGTGTTGACTATACCTGACCGAAGGATAATAGTAGTCATAAGTTTAACCTGGGAAACTATTCCTTTGTACCGGTCATTTATGTCACATACACAATAAGAGACATACGATATCTTAGTATGCGGATATGCTTTATTAATGGCCATGCGCAGAATCTTAATTCTCATGAAGCAACTAGAGATTAGCCTAAATCTCTCAGCCGCGGCCTCACGGCGCTTCACTTAGGTGATGTCTCAGGAGTTACCAAGGTGTGAGAAATTCTTCTAGATCAATCTCTATAAATCTAGTCACCAGAATGAATGATTTACCACCCAAATCCTATATGGAGAAATATCTGTGACAACTATAGTTTAACCGAATTGTAGCATAGGAACGTCCGTATCAGGAGGATGTCATTCATGTGATAGTACTCCCCACATCCTTCTTATAAATACTAGGACCATCTACAACTTTGATGAAATCAAACACTCTAACTTTTTCATCAAAACAGATGATCCACCTCCGCAATGCCTGCTTTAGTTCATGAATGGACTTAAGCTACTTGCATACCTTTCCGCTGCTTCTACTGACTATAAGGCCTCTTGGCAGAGTCTTATACACATACATTTCTAAATCTCTATTTAGAAAAACGCTATAAACATCCACCTGCCAGATCTCATAGTCATGAAAAACAGCAGTGACAAGTTATATCCGAATGGACTTCAGCATAGATACTGAAGAAAAAGTTTCATCACAATCCACACCGTGTATTTGACGAAAACCTTTTACTTCAATTCTAGCTTTATTATGTTACTATCTTTCCATCTGCACTGATTTTCTTTTGGAAGATCTACTTACTCATAATGGATTTTATCTCTTCAGGAGCATCCAATAAGGTCCATACTTTGTTGGAGTACATGAAGTCTTACTTGGATACCTGGGCATCCAGCCATCAGTCAGAAGACACTACTCTCTATGGCCTGCTGATAACTAGTAAGGTCATCATCACATGATGCAAGCCTCCTTGTCATCGTCTATGAGGAAACTATATTATCTCTTATGTGGCTGAGGTCACCTACTAAATTTGCGTAGTGGCTAAGGTTTGTCGGGGACAATTGAATTCTCAGGTTGTACTAAATTTTTAGTAATCGTTTGTGGTTCTGTTGTTTTTTCCAGTCCTACCATACTCGTAGTAATTTCCTTTATAAGAAATTCCTTTTCTAGAAAAAGTGACGTGTCAAGAACAAGATAACTTTTGATCTTGAAAATGATAGAAGTCAAACTCTTGCGAAAACTTTGGGTAACTCACAAACTGCTCATTACCGAAATGTGTTTTGAGTTTGTTCGGATTTTTCTTTTCAACATAAATCGGATAACTCCATATCTTAATCTTAAGATATGCTTTCATTCTATATCACATATGCTAATTTTGACGAGACCATATTCAATTGGTACGCAGTTGTTTCCAGTGCATATCTTCATAATGAAAGAGATAACTCAGCAATACTCATCATAGAAGCACATCATATCGCATTGGGTGCGTTTCCTCCTCTGATAATTCACAGTGTTATGGTACAATCGGAGGAGTAATCTGAGAGAGAATCACATTCACTAATAGACAACTATAAAATACTAAGCTAAAGTATCTACATTCTCGATCACATCGAAAAATTATGATACTTCCGGTGTGGTTCTCTACTTTATTCTTGTACTTTAAGAACTTCTCTAATCTTTAGACTTTGCATTTCAATGAGAATACGTGTCTAAAACCAAAGAACTCATAAGTAAACAGAATAAAGTATGAGCACCAACCACTTGTCCGTATGGATATCGGACTACATACATCACTATGTACAAGTTCTATGTACAAGTTCTAAGAGTTCAATAACTCTTACTTTGTGTGTTATAAGTTGAAAACCGTATTTTGGTTAAGATTATTTATACCGTTATTCTATACAACTTACCCAATCAACACTTGATGAAGGTAAATGTTCAGAACATAACTTTCAAAATTTAAATCCTTCTTTATCTAATAAAGAGTCGGATATATAATTTCTAAAAATTGGCGCATAACGGTAAATCAAAACCAAAAATTTGCCGATAGGCAAAACCAAGTGACAGTCCTCAATAGCAACATTTGCTCCGATTTCCGAGTTTGAGGATCAAATCACTCTTTCTCAATACTCTACTCCTTCGCAACATCTGTAACACCTTACGGATGTTGGTACCAAGGTACGAAATCAAAAAGTTTTTTTCATATTATAATTAACTTATTTAAACTTTTGTTACTGCTTTGCAAATTATCTAACAATCTTATATAATATTTATTTTTAGTTTCTCAATGTAAGCTTGCTTTGTTTGGTGTCCACTCTCACGAAAATTCATGTGTCCGTGCCTGATCGCCACCCTAATAAAAAAAGAATTTTGTTAATTTTGGCCTAGAGCAGGTAATGAAGCCCGTCTTTTGTCTGTAGCATCGAAGCCATACGGATAATCATGTAGCTTTCCAATTTGAGTGGGGCATGCGCCCCCTTATCTATCTATATATACGCATGGGTTTGCCCCTACACCCTCATAATCTTTGTTATATTTTAGAGTTCCCAAGCTTACACAACTTATACATCCTGTGTCGACATAAATATTGGAGTTTTTGAGACTATGGGTTGGCGTTCAACCCACGTCCACATTGCAAAAAAGTAAAATAATGTCTCTTTATTTAAAATTGAAACAGTGCATTATAATTTTGTGGCAGTATACAATATGCCATGGGCCATAGACCGACAAACGCTCGGGGCTTTGGACCGTCGTTTTTTTAGGCGGTCCAAGACTCAAGGCCCTTGACAGTTAGTTACTTAGTTTGTTCAGAACAATTTCTTGGTTATCCCAAAATAGATTTCTGATCCAAAATTTTGACTACAGGAACAAGACAGAAAAACCTACATAATCATTACTTATTCTTATTACTACCTTTTCTGTTCTAAATTTTCCTCTACCGTGTTTCAAATAAAATTTCGAAGTTCTGTTACTTTTTCCTAATTGTAGCTAGGGACCTCATACTCTATTTGTAATATCCTAAAGCATCTTTATCCGCAACCTTTTAGCAACCTTATTTAAATGGAGATAAGTAAATCACCGGTTGCATCTCAAAGTTAAATTCATTTACATGTATAGATTAAATTATCAGTGACTAGTGAGGCTTAACTAATTAATTAAGACCAGATACGAGGTAAATCTCACCTAATGACTTAAATTAGTAAGTACTTTAAATGTATAGAAATGGTATCAACTTGATTGATTGCATTCTGCTTATTATTTACAAGAATTTTGTGCATGTGCACACTTGTCAAATGTAATATTTTATATTTATAAGAATGAGTATATATGTAAATTTATAAATAATGAGGGTTTATGTGTAAATGTGCAAATTTAATCAATTTTTTGTATAGGTGTAAATTTGTAAATATAGAGGGTTTATGTGTAAATTTACATTGTAAGGCTTTATTTTTTTGTCCGCTTCCTTCATGAGGTGGAGGCTTTAGGAAGAGGTGGAGGTCTTAGGGAAAAATGATTTTTCTCCTTTTTGTTTTGAATGTCCGCCTCATCATCATGGGCTATTTGCATTACAAAGAGAGAAGAAGATTCACTTCCCATATATTATGCTGATTGAGGCAAGCAGCAGCGACCACGCCAGGCCACCCATCCAAACAGAACTCGCCACACGTCCAGGCTACCGCCGCGTGTCCTTACCGGGCGCATGTTAGCGCCAGCTGCGTACCTCTCGCGGGTACTCGAAGGAAAAATAAAAGGGATAATAAAATTGGGATGGAGCTCGAGCGGCACCCACCAATGGCGAGGTCGCGTCCCAATCCTACGAGTCAAATCGGTGGTGGCGCGACTGTGACCCGTATCTCAATCCTCATCGTCCCTTAAAAAAGCTAGCCCTTGATTCGCCTACAAAAAGAGGAAGGACAATAAAAAGGAAGGAAAGAAGCCCTCGATTATATTTGTTGCTGAGATCAGAGAGCTAGGGTTTCGTCAATAATGGGGAGGGGACGAGTCGAATTGAGGCGGATCGAGGACAAAACCAGGCGCCAGGTCAGCTTCTCGAAGAGGCGCGCCGGGTTGCTGAAGAAGGCCAACGAGCTCGCCGCGCTCCGCGACGCTGAGGTCGGGCTCATCATTTTCTCGGCTGAAGGGAAGCTCTATGAGTACTCCAGCGCCTCAAGGTACACGTTTCTGTTCTAAAGTTTGGATTTTTTTACTTTGGATTTTTTTACTCGATGTCTTGATCCTGCAAAAAGTTTGGATTTTTTTTCTCCATGTCTTGATCCTGCAAAAACCCTAACCCTAGCGCTGTTCGTTTCCCCCCAATTTTTGCTCAGCTTTGAATGTTGTTTCATGTGGTAGTCGATTTTGTTTCTTCGTAATTGATTAAAGGCACGAATTTTTGATAAATAGCGTTAGAGATTTGGTCGGTTTCTTGCATAACCCTAGACCAGCTCTCAGATTTAATTGCTTGCAAAGTTTTATCTTTCTTTGCCTTGTGCTTTGTTCACTGTTCATTTCCCCCCAATTTTGTCATCAGATTTTTTTTTTAATATCTTATCTTGAGTTAGAATTTAGCTTGTCTTACAACGGCATTCATTATAATTTAGTAGATTTTGTTCTTAGTCGAGCACCTCAAGGTTCTCTTTTTCTGAGAAACTATAAAGATTTGATTATTTTCCCCCCTTTCGAAACCAGAAACCCCAACCCTAGACGATCATTTTGTTCTGGTGTTAGTCGCCTGTTTATTGTAAGCTCACAACCCTAATGAAGCCTTTGTGACAGTTCTTTCTTCGCGTTCATTATTTCTCAATCTCTCTCCTCGACTTTGGTTTCTAGCTTATCTTGTTATTGAAGGAAAAATTTGAAGGATGGTGTCGGTCGACACTCACAAGAATGGTAGAAGAAGATGATAGGATGAAGAACTTTATATTTTTTCAAATGGAGGCTATTTACAATTTTTCTCTACTTCTCACATTTGGCCACACCCATGGCTATACCAAGAACCTTTATTTATAGAGTACAAATGAACCTTATGAGACTCTTCATTTACTCAACCTCCAACTACTAACAACAAGCCACTAACAACCCACCTACATTAATAAACTCTTCTAGATAAGTTCAACTACACAACACCCAATAATTCAAATTCAAATAACACAATTAAATTTATTATATTTTTTCAACACCTCCCTTAAACTTAATTGTCGTCCATCCTTCATGCCGGGAAGTCCTTTGAACTTGTTGAAAAGATCAACTCCAAGCGGCTTAGTGAAGATATTGACGACTTGGTCATGGGCCTTCACATAAACTAAATCCACTTGTTCTTCACATGTTCGCGGATGGAATAAAAACAAACATTTATGTGCTTGCTTCTCTCGTGATGCACCGGATTCTTTTCCAGAGCTATTGCCGACTTGCTATCAAAGCAAATTTTCATAGCTTCATTTTGTACAAGATGAATCTCCTTCAACAAACTCCTTAGCCATATTGCATGGCTAACACATGAAGATGCCGCTACATGCTCGGCTTCCCAAGTTGAGAGGGTGACAATACGTTGCTTCTTTGACATCCATGAGAATGATGTATCTCCTAAGAAGAATGCAAATCCGGAGGTGCTCTTTCGGTCATCCAGGTCTCCTCCCCAATCGCTATCCGAGTATCCAACAAGTTGAAAATTGTTAGAATGAGAATAAAATAGACCAAGACTTAAGTATCTCGGAGGTAGCGGAGGATCCTTTTAGCCGCCTTCCAATGAGATGACTTTGGCCCCTCCATGAACCGGCTCACATATCCGACGTCATATAAGATGTCGGACCTTGTGTATGTCAAGTATCTTAAACAACCGACCAAGCTTTTGTAGAGGGTAGGACTATACTCTTCGTCTTCATCATACTTGGATAGCTTGGCTCCACATTCCATCGGTGTGCCTATAGGTTTGCAGTCTTCCATCTCGAATCTCTTGAGGGCCTCCTTTGCATAGTGCTCTTGAGAAAAATAAAATGCCAGATTCAAGTTGCTTCACCTCCAAGTTAAGACAGTAGGAAATAGCCCAAATTCCGTCATTTCAAACTCGCTAGCCATAGCAAGCTTGAAGTCTTCAATCATGTGGATGGTTTCTCGTGAAAATGAGATCATCCACATATAGATAAACAAGTAGCATGTGGCCGTTCTACTCTTTGACATATAAGGCATCTTCATTGATGGGGTCAAAAATTATACACCACGGCCGAAATCAAAAGGTCAAAGTCTAAGTCAACGCCCAAGTGGACCTGGGTCTGACCCCAAGCAACCGGGCCCATGTCCATACCGCCTCAAGCCCAGCGAAGCCGGCCGGCCATCAAAGAAGTCGGAAGAAAATCTGTAATAAACAACTTTTTATATGATATTAAATTGTAAATTAATGGGCAAAAAACCAAATTATATAAAACCTATGGCTCATATGCAAAAATAAATGAGCACATGGGTATGAGATGGGCAAATGAGCCATTTTGTAAATCTCAAGGGGCTGTGCAAAATGTGTAACCTATATAAGACTCTTTATGAAGAGATAATAATAATCAATTCCCCCAAATAAAATCTAGGGTTTCAAACCTCCCTCTTCTCTCTCTTCATGTTCATCTTTTTGAATAAAATCAAAAGAGAGCTCTCTTTTCCCAAAACTAAATAGATTTACATCATGAAACCCATTGAAAGAAGCATCGATCTCTCATCAAATCTTTAAAAGAAGAGGCTTTTGATTCTCCTTCCCCAAGATCCAAAAGAAAGAAGAAAAAGAACCCATCTCTCAAATCTCTCTTTACAAGATCCAAAGCATAAAGAAGGGAAAGAGAATCCCTTTCCCCCATTCAAGACCCATAGCTCTAGTTTTGAAGATTCAAGAAAGCGTCCTTGGGCCAAAAGAGTAGAAGAAACCCCTTAGAGTTCAAGCTCTAAAATCTGGGCAAAACCTCTCAAAAACCAGTGCGAAGGCCCTTTTGCGAGAACGCACGGTCGTGCACCAACGCGCACCACGTCCCCGTGCGGCCCTCGTGCACAACCTGCGCTAGACGCACCTAATTTGTTCCGAGCACTTCCTAAAGCACCCTCAAAATTGTCTTTAAAACACAGCTAGCGTATACCGCACATTGAGTTCGCATAATCCGTTTGACCCGTTGATCGGAGGTTCTCTTGCTCTAAAAGTAGGGTAATTAATTGCAGTTTTGTACGCGGCTGCCGGAGATTTGGATCCCCACAATCAATAAACTCTAACCTACCCTGGGCCAGGAGAATCCGTACACGACCGAAGCACGTGCGCATCCATCTCAATAGGATGATGAAAAACACTCTATAGATTCTTGTATGACCAGTAGGACCTATCTCTCTCTTGTTTCGAGTCAAACGTTCATGCGAACTCAATTAGTGTATAAATCATTTTTGTACGAAGTCAAGTTTCTTGGTGTATCGTTAATAACTTTCAACCACAATCCCAAATTCAACGACGATGTGTCACGCCCTGCTTCCCAATGTACGGGAGAGTAGACGTGGCAGGGACGCGACGTATTTACTCAGAAGTAATCACATTAAGCGTAAATAAGCAATAAAAAAATAAAGCACAAGAATGACAAGAGATGTAATGAAATAACTTTTTATTTATATTCATTCTTTATATACACTGGAAACTAAATTACAATAATGGAAAACGATGCCTAAACAATGGGATATGAATTGAAAGTAAGATAAGTACAAGTATGAGCTAAAACTCTGGTTTCTCAGCAAACTGCTCCAAATCTTCCTGGCTGGGCTTGATCTCCTGAGAGTCAGGTCCTCCTGACAATATTCCAAAGAAAGAAGAAATAGGAATGTCGTCAGCGAACAATCGCTTAGTAAGTCCCAAAAGAGAGAAGAATAGATCAAGTAAATGAAATATATCTAGTAATTTATCTGTTTTAGTTATACTGACACAGTTGTTTGTAGCTTAGTACATAATGCATCAGTGTATACGAGAGGAGTCCAACTATTCCGTAGACTAAGGTATACGGAGCGTAAGGACCCGTTAAACCACGGGACAACAGCACGGATATTCAGGTTAGTGTATTAAAGTGACCGTCTCGTGCCACTTCTAATACATTCCGTACCAATCTACCCGTTAAAACCCCATAATGCATATTGTATTGATTGTATTGATTTGTTGTATAAGACTTGTTCATGTAAACGGATCAGATGCAAACGTATAGTCATGTAGTCAAGTTCAAAATATATCCATAGTTCGGTTCAGTCGGGTTATGTTGCATGTTCATGTTTAAGTGTTCATGTTTGATACATTGGGTTCATGTTGAAATGGAGTTATAGTTGGATTCATGTTTGGATTATATTCAGATTAGACCGAGACTTAGATTGAGTCAGACACTTTAAACAGATTTGAGTCCTGAATTAGGTTTAGAAGTTATCGGTAACTATTGCACATGGACGGCAGGATTTGTGACTTTTTTCAAGCCAATTACCATTGATAACCCCGTTTTAGTTTTCTACCTTAAATAGGCAATCACCCACTTTCTCCGGCTCCTTGAGGCTCAAGAGAATTGATCCCGCTTAAATCTATATTTACTAGGGTCTTTATTGTAAATTAATATAACTTGAGGGGGTTTTATGAAAATATTTTTTGTATAATTTCAAAATAATCCTCAAGTATTTATTTATCGTATTTATGGTTTTCATGGATGTAAATTTTAAAAGTGAGATATTCTAGTGAATAAATACCTAGTTGAATAGTTCATGGTATTTTTGTGTAAATTTGATTTGTATGGAATCTTGATGGTATTTTCATGGAAATGTAGTTCTTTTTCTTTTGTTTAGGAAAGCATAGAATTGATTATATATTTAAAAATAGATGGTTTGATACTATTTATATATAGTTATTAAAAATAACATTTATTTATTAAATAGAAAATCACGTTTTTCTTAAAAACTGCATTAAAAATTCCATCGAGATCGTATGCTCCGTGAGGAGGTCTGCATCTCGCTCTACTAGTCCCGAGAATGTGCGATAACTCATATCATCCCGATCGGGTTCTCAAAATGGGTTGTAGAGGCTTGATCACAAGAAATGTAAATAACACAATTCAAAGAAATACGGTTTTTAATAGTTTATGGTATTTTGATGTAAAAGTCGTATTTGTCCCGAAAATATTGCTAAAAGGAAACCATGCGATGTCATGATACGTGTTGTGAGAGGTAGGTCATTACCTCGTGAGATTTTCCTAAAAGTAGTACGAGCAAAAGTATTAAAATATGTCATATGTAAGTTTGTGGTATTTAAACAAAAATTTCATGTAAAAGTTACATATCATAGTATTTTGAGACGAAACTTATTCTCAAAGGTTGTTTCATGATTACTAAGCAAGTTGTAATAATATGGATGAATGGTTATTAAGAAAAGTTGTGTTATTAACGAGTTTAGAAACGGATGTCGGAATAACTCCACTTCCGATGATTTTTGAAAAGATAAACTTTTTAATTTAGGAAGAGAGGAGAAGAGAGGGGAGGTTGAGGGAAAGTTTGGTGGCTTCACGGAGTCGCGAGGTCGCCGGAATCGTCTCGAATCCTCGCCGGAACTTGACCCAGTGCTAACTCCACTTGTACCCTTCTTTAGCTAGGGAAATTTTGAGGATTTTTGATAATAGATTTCAGAATGAAGAGGCTAGGGTGTGAAATTGTATTTATAGGGTAGAATTAGGGATTTGAGAATTGAAAAGAGAATTAAAAATGCATTTAAAATTGAATTTATGAGTGAATTTACACTCTGTTAATTTACAGAGAAATCAAACAGCATGGGAGTAGTGGGGATAGGCCAAAGCACTCGGGTTCAAAATATGGAAGCATTCCTGAAGGGGGCCCGGCGGCGCCGGCCCTGAGGGGAATCTCGCCGGTCGTTCTAGGGCTTTGGATGCTCGGATTTGTGTCACGTGTCTAGGTCGCTGTTAATACAATTTTCCATATGTTTGTTTTCTATGACTTTTCATTTTTACGTGTATAGCACGTGTAAAGTTTTGGGCTTCCAAAATTTTTAAAAGAAAAATCATTAAAAATAATGTGGCATGGGGGATTCGAACACAGGGGCTACGTCACAGCAGAGCAAGGCTTTACCAATGAGCTACAAGTGCTTTCTTGTTCTAAAACAAATTAAATTTATAACTTGTGCTCAGACTTGAAACTCTGTTCTATACATTAACTTGAAATTTTTTGTACAATGAAATTAGAGTTACATTTTACTCTCCTTACAAAAAAATTCGTCCTTGAAATTTACAAATATATAAGAACTAATTTACAAATAAGAAATGGTATCTTGCATGCATATCGTCTTCTCTTTCCCACGTTGATTCTCCTGGTGAATCCTTTCTCCACATCACTCGGATCACTCGGACCAAATTTACTTCCTTATTCCGAAGTGACTTTACTTTTATGTCCAGGATTTCAACGAGTTGCTGTTTACAAGATAAGTCTGTATGTATTTTGAGTTCGGGGTGATCAAAGATGTGGCTAGGGTCACTCACATATCTTCGAAGCTGGGATATGTGGAATACATTGTGCATTCCTTCCAATGAGAGTGGAAGTGCTAAACGATATGCCACTTCGACTCGTTCGAGTATATCGAACGGTTTAATAAATCTCGAACTAAGTTTACCCCTCTTGCCGAAGCGAATTACTCCACGATTTGGAGAGATCTTCAAGAACACATAATCTCCTGGCTGGAACTCCAGATGTCGGCGCTTTGCATCAGCCCAGTGCTTCTGTCTGTCTTGAGCTATACGTATTCTTTTTCTGATCGTGCGAACTACATCCACCGTTGCTACGATCATCTCTGGTCCAAGGAGTTCCCTATCTCCGACGTCGTCCCAACTTAATGGTGAACGATACTTCTTTCCATAAAGAGCTGCAAAGGGTGTCATTCCAATACTCGCTTGGTAGTTGTTGTATGAAAACTCCACAAGATGTAAGTGATCTTCCCATAATCCTCCGAAGTCTAACATACATGCTCTTAGCATATCTTCAAGAATTTGAATCGTTCGCTCAGATTGACCATCTGTTTGTGGGTGATAAGCTGTGCTGAAATTCAGACTCGTTTCCAAGCTAGCTTACAGACTCTGCCAAAACTGCGATCGGAATCTGGTGTCACGATCGGAGACAATGCAAACCGGTACTCCATGCAATCTCACGATCTCATGCATGAGTTCATGGGTATCAGAAATAGTACACTATGAAGAGTTAAATCTTATTTAGATTCAGACTTACTTCCATGTACTTCTTTGTTAGTGTCTTGGTAGTTTGGTCAACTCGAAATTGGATAAAATGAGCCGATTTTGTGAGTCGATCCACGATAACCCATACCGCATCGTTATCTTTCGTGCTGCGAGGAAGTGCAGTCACGAAGTCCATGGTGATGTGTTGTCACTTCCATTCTGGAATAGGTAACGGTTGAAGTAAACCAGCAGTCTTGTGATGTTCAGATTTTACTTGCTAACAAGCATTTGGCTACGCTTCTGGCTACTTCACGCTTCATTCCATGCCATCAGTAATGTTGTCGCAGATCTTTGTACATTTTTGTACCAGCAAGATGCACTGAGTATGGAAAGCTGTGAGTTTTTTTCATCAACTCTTCCCGAAAAGGACCTTGTGGTACACACAATCTGCTTTCGTATCTCAAAGATCTGTTTTCGTGGATGATGAAGTCTGTTCTAAGTCTATTTTCTACTTCTCTGATCTTTTGCAACTTGGCATCACTTGCTTGAGCTGCTTTGATCTGATTGACAATAGTAGATTGAAATTGTAAATTCATCAACTCTGAAACATTGCCTGGCATAACCGCTTCAATTTTCATCTTGTGCAAATCTTGCTGTAGCTTCCATTGTGCGGTAAGATTCATTGATAACGGCTGGCGATTAAGTGCATCAGAAACTACATTCACCTTCCCCGGATGATATTGTAGGTTGATGTCGAAGTCTGCCATAAGTTCTAGCTATCTTCTCTGCCGCATATTCAGCTCTTTCTGAGTAAACACATACTTCATACTTTTGTGGTTTGTGTATATATCTACCCGTTCTCCAAGAAGGTATTGATGCCAAATCTTCAATGCAAATACAACGGCCGCCAACTTTAGATCTTGCGTTGGATAATTGCGCTCATGAATCTTCAACTGTCTTGATGCATAAGCTACAACTTTTCCATGCTGGTGTAGAACACATTATAATCCTTTACCGGATGCATCGCAATGCACAACAAAACCTCCTGATTGGTCCGGTATTATGAGAATAGGCGCTGATGTCAATCTTGACTTGAGTTCTATGAAAACTTGTTCGTATGTTTCTGACCACACAAATGCTTCATCTTTATGTATGAGCTTGGTCAGAGGTGTTACAATCTTCGAAAAGCCTTCTATGAATTTTCTGTAGTATCTTGCTAATCCCAATAAACTTCGAATGTCCTTCACTGTCTTTGGTGTCGGCCAGTCGTTTACAGCTGATATTTTAGCTGGATCCACAAAGATTCTTTCACCTGAAACGATATGTCCGAGAAATCCGACTTGATCTAGCCAAAATTCGCACTTGCTGTCTTTGTCATAGAGTTGATACTGTCGTAAAGTCTCCAGGACAATTCGTAAATTTTCAGCGTGCTCTTTCCGATTCTTTGAATATACCAGGATGCCGTTTATGAAAATAACAACATACCTGTCTAGATACTCTCGGAAAACTTGATTCATCAGATTCATGAATATGGCTGGTGCATTGGTCACTCCAAATGGCATCACGAGAAACTCATAATGACTATAGTGAGTCCTGAATGCCGTCTTCGGAATTTCAGACTCTTTGACCTTCACCTGATGATAATCCGAACGATAATTTTGAGAAAACGCAAGACCTATTTAGTTGATCGAACAGATCGTCGATTCGCGGTAGTGGATACTTGTTCTTTATCGTGACTTCGTTCAGAGCTCGGTAGTCAATGCACATTCTGTATGAACCTTCATTCTTCTTCACAAGCAAAACTGGAGATCCTCAATTTGAAGTACTGGGACGAATCCATCCTTTCTTCAGAAGTTCGTCCAATTGAGTACGGATCTCCTTCAATCCTTCTGGACTTAAGCGATATGGTGCTTTGATCATCGGTTGTGCACCAGGTACTAAGTTAATACTGAATTCAAGAGCTCGATCGAGAGGCAAACTTGAGATGTCTTCAAGAAATACGTCTTCAAACTCTCGAATTACTTCTGTCTTGTTGTCTTCAGCTTGTATTGTTGCAATCACTGCCTTCTTTGGTTTAGCTTTGTAAGTGCTAGGCTCCAGTGTACGGTCTCCACTCTTGAAATAAAAGACCGGATGGTCTGGAATCTCGAACACTACCCTCCTTTGACGACAGTTGATGGTAGCATAGAAAGTTCCTAGCCAATCCATATCTAAGACTATGTCGAAGTTCGGTATGTCTAGCACCTTGAAGTCAGCATAAAATTCTCTGCTGCAGACGACCACTGGACACAGGTCGTATCCTAAAGTTGCCTTTAGAACGCCGTTTCCTGAACTGATATTCCAGTTGGATACGAGCGGTTTGACTGAAATCGCATGAGTTCGGACGAACCGTTGCGACATAAAGTAATGTGATGCTCCAGTATCGAAGAGTGCTAGTGCAGGAAGTGAGGCTACTAAGATTATACCTAAGTTATGTGGGATATGTTTAGGTATAGAAAAAGATACTTTGATATGTATATAGATTGAAAGCAAGTTTGAAAGGAAGGGAGTAACCAGTGATGACTTGGCCAGTGGCTTCAGTTTCTTCCACAGTCATTATGAAAGCCTAACTCCTAGGTACGTTCCTCCTTGCCGGGGGAGCATTTCTCTGTTCGTTCCTGTGTACCTGAGGTCGGTTATTTTGTGCTTGATGGAACTGACGAGGAGGAAGTACGGTAGGTCAGCGAGGAGGTGGAGCTGGAAGAGCAAGTCGAGGAGCAGGTGCCTGGATAGCTGGCCGCTATGGATAAGTGATAGTTGGTTTGGAGGCTATATTCGGATTGAGTTTACGGGGACATGCACCAATGTCGTGAGCGGATGAGCCACAGACTAAGCACAGGCCGTTTGCACGCCTGCAGTCTTTCACCAAGTGTCCATTTCTCCTGCAGTAGGTGCAAAAGTCTGGACTGGGCCGGTTAAAAGTTGCTCCTGGTCTCCTTGGTACAAACGGTGGCCTGGAAGAGGCTCCTCCTGCCATCTGAATAGCAGGACGCTTCATACCGATAGATTGAGGTCTGCATTTCTTCTTTACTACCTCATATCTTCGGGCAACTTTCAAAGCCAAATCATCGGTTGGGAAATCCCCTGTAGCTAATGCAGCTTGGATCTCCGGATCCAACCCCTGCTGAAATCGTCGTGTTCTGATCTCAGCAGTCGGTATGAGAAGGCCGCAAATCTGTTCTGGTCTCGTGTTAGCAGTGTAGTATGTGATATAAGGAAATTGAATATTTAAAACACATTTTACCTGCTTAGCATGGTGAATTTAGCATCATACCCATTCACATATTTGGTCCACATCGAACCTTGTTGCAGGTGGATGAATTGCTGCTCCATGTCAAATCGAACAGTCCCGGGAAAATATTTCGCGTCGAACATCTCGCGAAAATTCCTCCATTCGATCGGCTGGGCAAGACGGCTTTCTTCCGCCTTCCACCATACCCTGGCATTATCCGTGAGTTGCAACTTCGCAACCCTTACCCAAGCGATCTCTGGCACTTGTGTTGCTGCCAGGCCGTCTTCGATCCACTGAGCCCATTCTTCAGCTTCCAAAGGGCTCTCTTTCCCAGAGAATTGTTTAGGGTGCAGTGCCTGGAATTGTTTCATACCGGGTGCCTCAGCTTCTGGGCGGTTTAGGAGTATAGCAGTCTGTTGCTGCTGTCCCTCCAAGAGGCTCTTGATTGTCTCAAGCAAAACCGTCTGATTGTTGATCGGAGCAGCTACGGTAGGTTTAAATGGTAGAGGTGCTGGTGTGGTGTTGTCATTGATGTTCCTGCTCGTATTGTTGGAAGAATCCATAACCTTGAAAGAAAATAGGGTCAGGATAAATTCAAAAAATATGAAATGTTTAGTTGTTAATTATTATAATTCTTGTGATATATTGCTTAGGATTCCATGCAGAATTGATCCGGCATGGTTATGTAGGTATTCACGCAGAACTGACCTGCATGGATGTAAATTTATTTATGGTTTTCATGGATGTAAATTTTAAAAGTGAGGTATTCTAGTGAATAAATACCTAGTTGAATAGTTCATGGTATTTTTGTTTAAATTTGACTTGTAAGGATTCTTGATGGTATTTTCATGGAAATGTAATTCTTTTTCTTTTGTTTAGGAAAACATTGAATTTACTATATATTTAAAATAGATGGTTTGATACTATTTATATATAGTTGTTAAAAATAACATTTATTTATTAAATAGAAAATCACGTTTTTCTTAAAAATTACATTAAAAGTTCCATCGAGATCGTATGTTTCGTGAGGAGGTCTGTATCTCGCTCTACTAGTCCCGAGGATGTGCGATAACCCGCACTATCCCAATCAATGAGTTGTAAAGGGTTAATCGTAAAGTATGTAAATACAATTCAAAGAAATACGGTTTTTAGTAGTTTATGGTATTTTGATGTAAAAATCGTATTTGTCCCAAAAATATTGCTAAAAGGAAATCGTGCTATATCATGATGCGTGTTGTGAGAGGTAGGTCATTATCTCGTGAGATTAACCTAAAAGTAGTATAAGCAAAGGTATTAAAATATGTCATATGTAAGTTTGTGATATTAAACGAAAATTTCAAATAAAAGTTACATATCATATATTTTGAGATGAAACTTATCCTCAAAGGTTGTTTCATGATTACTAAGCAAGTTGTAATAACATGGATGAATGGTTATTAAGAAAAGTTGTGTTATTAACGAGTTTATAGACGGATGTCGGAATAACCCCACTTCCAACGATTTTTGAAAAGAGAACTTTTTAATTTAGGAAGAGAGGGGACTTACTAGCTTAGAGAAGAGGGGAGGTTGAAGGAAAATTTGGTGGCTTCGCGGAGTTGCGGGGTCACCGGAATCGTCTCGAATCCTCGCCGGAACTTGACCTAGTGTAACTCCACTTGTACCCTTCTTTGGCTTGGGAAATTTTGAGGATTTTTGACAATAGATTTCAGAATGAAGAGGCTAGGGGGTGGGATTGTATTTATAGGGTAGAATTAGGGTTTTGAGAATTGAAAAGAGAATTAAAAATGCATTTAAAATTGAACTTATGAGTGAATTTATACTCTATGTAAATTTGCAGAGAAATCAAACAACATAGGAGTAATGGAGGTAGGCCAAAAGACTCGGGTTCAAAACAGGAAGCATTCCTGGCGGCACCAGCCCAGAGGGGGATCCCGCCGGTCGTGCTTGGGCTTTGGGTGCTAGGATTTGTGCCACGTGTTTAGGTCGATGTTAATACAATTTTCCACATGTTTGTTTTTTATGACTTTTCATTTTTACGTGTATAGCACATATAAACTTTTGAGCTTGCAAAATGTTTAAAAGAAAAATCATTAAAAATAATGTGGCAGGGGGATTCAAACACACAAGGGTTACGTCCCAGCAGTGCAAAGCTTTACCAATGAGCTACAGGTGTTTTCTTGCTGTTCTAAAATAAATTAAATTTATAACTTGTGCCCGGGCTTGAAATTCTATTCTATACATTAACTTGAAAAATTTTGTACAATGAAATTAGAGTAGTTACACGATATCCCCATCAACAGAACCGCTTCGCATGCATGCTCTATAAAGTGTGCCCGAAATGACTTTAAACTAAAATTTCTCAAGCTTTTAAGTGGCGTCCGAAATGACATTAAACTAAGCTCGACTCCTAAGTCGTTAAATTGGAAATGTAAAAAAATAAAAATATATAACCGAAATGATAGAGCTACTTGCAATAAAATTCAGCGAATAAAAATAAATATCCGAAATGATGGTGCAACCGTGAATGAATAGCCGAAATAATAGGACAATCGCGATCTTCACGATAAGAAAAGATGAAATGGTAGAGCAATCGCGGTAAAAAAACTCCTTAAGTTAACGTCCGAAATGACATTAAACTAAAATTTCTCAAGCTTTGAAGTTATGTCCGAAATGATATTAAACTAAAATTTCTCAAGTTTTCAAGTTATGTCGAAAATGACTTTAAACTAATGTATGTTAAATTCCGGGAAAACAAGCTCAGCTTCCAACGGGTCACCGTCGCATACACAGTTAAGACTACTGCTAAAGTGATTCTCCCGTCAAGCCTCATGCAGCAGGGGGCAGGACATCCAATCCAATTCGGGCCCATCATATGCTCTCCGCCATCAGCACCCCAGTCGTGGAAACTCCAAAGAGCCAAATCGACAAACCGGCCTCAAGGGGAAAAATGCCGAACATCAAAACTGCAAGGGTATCCGAACCAAAGCATAAATCGGTGTTCGAGTAATTTTAAATCGCTCCCTCTGGGGTCAAAGCAGTGAACTCATAGGAAGCAATAAGACGTCTCAGGCAAGACCCATGATGACTGCAAATGCTAGTGTCTTCTCTAGACGGTCTGTTGGTCAGCCCAAAACGGCCGCCAAGGAAGCAGATGCCTGCCAAGCCCTTAAAACCAAATATGAAGCAAAAACGACTCAGATATAGAGCCAATGAGAGGACTAAGGTTCCTGATAAATAGGATTTCGTCGAGTTCCGAGAACATGGTGACCCTGCGATAAAAGCCAATTCTGTTGTGAAAATCAACAACTCTTTCCAACCGTTAAAGTCGGCGTAGAAGCTTGCTACGACCGCAAAGGTCAAGAAAACGATAATTCAAAGGATTCTACAAAGAAGCGTGTTTGAGCCCGTAATCAAAAGTATAGCACGATCTCATCAAGGTCATGCCAAGCTCCTATCGCCGAGCAAAATCAAAAGAACTCAAACAGAGGGTACCGGCTTTTTCCAAAACCCTGGTCGGACCGACTGCTCTCAGCACTTGTCCTTCTCTGAAAGGAGCAGGTTACAATAATGGTCTAAAAGCCCAACAAATATCTCTGCCCATGATGTGGCAATGGACGGGTACACAATCCACAGTCTATATGGCGGGACCCAAAGGAATGTCTTCTTACTCTTCACAACCATGATAAATATATGATTGCCGCTGCCCAATCCTGTCTCGGTCCAGATGTTGATAAATGCTCTGCACATACAGCTAAACAAAGAGTGCCAGCAGCTCCTAAAGAATCAAATGTCGGTGATAGTTTAGTCTTTGACCTCTTAGTCGTTAAACTGGGAAATAAAAAAAAGAAAAAAGAAAGAAAAGAAAAGAAAAAATAGAAAGAAAAAGAAAAAGAAAATAAATAAAAGGTCAGTCCATAAGCAAAAGGGGCACGAATGAATATCTGAACAGGGTACGCGAGTAAAACAGGGAGATTACCCACGAGATTATGAAAACCCGCAAGGGCGTAAACTCGTTAAAAAAAATCTTCAAACGGCGAATGATGAGTCACTCCTGGTACCATATTCCATTGCAGAGATGCAGACGCCGACAAAATCCAAATCTCCAACTTCCCAAACGGCGAATGACGAGTCACTGTTGGTACCATATTCCCGTGCAGCGATGCAGACACCAACCAAAATTCAAATATCTAAATTCCTATACGACGAATGATGAGTCGCTTCTTGTACCATATTCCAGTGCAGCGATCCAGACGCCAACCAAAATCCAAATCCCCATAATTCCAAACTTTCAAATTCAAATCCAATTCCAATCCAAATCTCACCTCAAAATCAAACCTTACCAATTTTGAAAATCCAAACTCCAAAGATGACCTTTAAGTCGTTAAATTGGGAACAGATGACTGCTACATCGTTAAACTGGAAACATATGACCCTTAAGTCATTAAACTGGGAACAGATAAAATCTTCCAAAGGCAGATGATGAACCGCTCATGATACTATGCTCCAGTGTTGGCGGTTCTAATGCCAAACCAAAACCAAAATTCCAAATCCTCAAAAGGCAAATGATGGGTCGCTTCTGGTACCATATTCCAGTATGGCAATGTTGAAGCGAAACAAAAATCCAAATTCCAAGTCCCACCCATCAGTGTTTCCAAGTTCAAAAGTCCTGCCGGACAAATAGTAACTTCCGAAACAAATCAAATCAACCGGTTCAGCAAATGACCTCCGCACCGGAATCACGTCAGCAACGACCTCTGCGTCGGAATCACGTCAAGCAACAACCTCGATGTCGGAATCATGTCAAACCCCGACACCGCAAAAAGCCGAGCAAGTCAAATCCAATCCCGACACCGCAAAAAGCAAAGCAACTCAAATCCAATCCGTAGAGTGTTTTTTGTCACCCTATTAAGTTGGATGCGCACGTGTTTTGGTCATGTACAGATTCCTTCGGTTTGGGGTTGGCTAGGATTTATTGATCGTGGGGATCCAAATTTCTGGCAGACGCGGGCAAAAGTACCGTTAATTACCCATCGCTTTTGGAGCAAGGAAACTTTCGATCAACGGGTCGAACGGATCATGCGAACTATGTGTGGTACGCGCGGGTTGTGTTTCGAAAACAATTTTGAGGGTGCTTTGGGGAGTGCTTAGAGAAATTAGGTGCGTCTAGCGTATGCTGTGCGGGACGTGGTGCGTGCTCTCGTGCTGCACGGTGGTGCGCGGGCAAATTCGCGCACGCGCAAATAGGCCTTCATTTGGGTTTTGTGGGCCTTTGTCCCGGTTTTGGAGCTTGAGCACTAAGGGGATTTCTTCTCCTCTTTTGGTGCAAGGATGCTTTCTTGAATCTTCAAAACTTTGAGCTATGAGTCTTGAACGGGGGTAAAGGGGAGGGAACCCTTTTCCTTCTTTATGCCTTGTATCTTGTAAAGAGGGTTTTGGAAGATGTGTTCTTCTTCTTTCTTCATCCTTTTGGATCTTGAGGAGAAGAAAGAGAATCGAAAGCCTCTCCTTTTTAAGATTTGATAAGAGATTGATACTTTTTTCAATGGGTTTTGTGGTGTAAATCTATTTAGTTTTTCGAAAAGAGAGCTTTCTTTCTTTATTTTATTAAAAAAGATGAAGAAGGAGAAGAACTTGAAGAGAGAGGAGGCTTAAAACTTTAGATTTTATTTGGGGGAATTGATTATCATTATCTCTTCATAATGTTTGTCTTATATAAGCTACACTTTTTACACAGCCCGTTGGACTTTAAAAAATGGCTCATTTGCCTCATATCATGCCCATGTACTTATTTATTTTTGCACATGAGCCATGAGTTTTACATAATTTGGCTTTTTGCTCGTTTAATTTACAATTTAACATTTATTTGCATATAAAAAGTTTATTACAGATTTTTTTGTCTTCTTCGATGGCCTGCCGGCTTCATTTAGGCTTGAGACGGTTTGGGTGTGGACCCAGTTGCTTGGGGTCGGACGAACTCGGGTTGGTCGGATCCGGGTCCACTTGGATGTTGACTTTGACCTTGACTTTTTGACTTTGACCATGGGGTGTAATTTTTTATCCCAACATTCATAAGAACATTGCACAAAACCCTTTATCTTTGAATTATGCATCGATTCTTGAATTCCATACTCTAGGTGCCTGTTTCAAACCGTAGAGCGTTTTTTTCAAGACTTTTCTTTCTTGTCCCCTTTTGACATTGCCCATAGGTAGCTTAATGTAGACCACCTCTTTCAAGAAACCATTAAGGAAAGCGGACTTTACATCAAGTTAAAATATTTGCCATTTGTTTTGTGCGGCTAAAGAAATGATCATGCGAATGGTCTCCATGCGAGCAACGGGAGCAAAAACTTCTTCATAGTCAATGCCGGCTTGTTGCTTATAGCCTTTCGCTACTAGTCTTGCTTTGTACTTCTCTATCTCTCTTTGTGCGTTCTTCTTTACTTTGTACACCCATTTCACACCACCATTTCACACCAATGGGTTGATGGCCTTCCGGTAGAGTAGTGGGCTCCCACGTCTTATTTTTCTCAATGCCTTTAATTTCTTCATTCATAACTTCTTTCTACTTGGCGTCTTTGTTTGCATCTTCAAAATAGATAACTTCTTCATTAGCAAAAAGACAAATGAGGTTTAAGGTGCTTGACACATCATAAAGGTCTTGGATGCTCCTTGTCTTTTGCAGTCTTAGGTTATCTTCATTTGATGATGATGATGATGATGCCGATCTCGGAGATTGTGGAGATGTAATATCTTGCACCTTTACTTGCGCTTCGTCTTGTACCATATTAACGCTCCAATTCCAAGTATCGTCTTCATGAAACTCCACATAGCGGCTAACAATGATCTTCTCCTTCGGATCATAGAGCCTGTATGCTTTGGATCTTGGATCGTAGCCGATGAAGATGCATGTGATGCTCTTGGCATCCAACTTTATCTGCCTTTGGCCCGAAATGTGCGCATATGCTTTGCACTCAAAAACCTTCAAGTGAGAGATATCCGGGTTCATTTCACTCCATGCTGCATGCGGTGTGCACTATTCTAGATTCTTTGCTGGACATCTATTTATAAGCGAATTGAACTTTCTTTTTCACTTTAAATCAGTATACAGAGAGGCTCTTTTATAGCCTTGAAAACAATAAGGAAGTTACAAACAGATTAAGTTACAAACAGATTCTAACTAGTCTGAGAAATATGTTACTGTTGGCTATTTCCAACACTCCCCCTCAAGTTGGTGCGTAGATTTCCATCATGCCTAACTTGCTTATGAGTCCCTCGAACACTGCTTTGAATAGTCCCTTTGTAAAGATATCTGCAGTTTGTTCTTTTGTCGGAATGTAGGGGATACAGATGGTACCGGAATCCGGTTTTTCCTTGATGAAGTGTCGGTCGACTTCAATATGCTTCGTTCTGTCATGCTGTACGGGGTTGTGTGCTATGCTGATGGCAGCTTTGTTGTCGCAGTATAGTTTTAGTGGCTGAGTTATAGGCTGCTTTATTTCCTGTAGTACCCGTTGAACCTTCAGAACTTCACAAATACCGTTGGCCATGGCTCGAAATTCTGCCTCCGCACTACTCTTTGCCACGACACTTTGTTTCTTTCTCCGCCATGTAACTAAATTGCCCCACACGTACGTACAATATCCTTAAGTTGACTTCCTGTCTACGATGGAACCTGCCCAATCCGCGTCAGTGAATACTTCGATGCTGCGAGTCTCACCTTTTTTGAAGAATAAACCTCTTCCTGGTGCGCCCTTTAAATAATTCAAAACTCTATATGCTGCATCAATGTGCTCTTCTTGAGGTGAGTGTATAAATTGGCTTATCATACTTACTGCAAAGGTGATATCGGAACGTGTGTGTGAGAGATGGATCAATTTTCCCACTAACCTCTGGTATTGTGGAATGTCCACTGGCGGGCTCTGTGTAAATTCTCCGAGTTTTTTATTCGGATCTATCGGTGTCTCCGCAGGTTTGCAGTTTGTCATCCTATGTCTTTGAGAAAATCGAGAACATACTTCCGTTGAGACAAGACAATACCTTTCTTACTTTAAGCAATTTCCATACCCAAGAAATACTTCAATTCTCCCAAGTCTTTTACTTCGAACTCCTTGGCGAGACTTCCTTTTAACTGGTTGACCTCTTCCTCGTCATCTCCTGTAACAATGATGTCATCAACGTAAACAATTAGTATTGCAATTTTTCCATGTCTCGAGACTCTGTAGAACACGGTGTGATCTGCCCGAGCCTAATTGTATCCTTACCCTTTCACAAACTGATGGAAACGTTCGATCCAAGCTCGTGGAGATTGTTTAAGACCGTAAAGTGATCTTTTCAATCTGCACACTTCGGAACCGAACCTTTTTTCAAACCCCGGCGGAGGTTCCATGTAAATTTCTTCGTCCAGGTCTCCATTCAAAAACGCGTTCTTTACATCTAGTTGTTGAAGTCGCCAATTGAGGTTTACTACAACTGACAGCAAGATCCGGATCGTGTTTAGCTTAGCCACAGGTGCAAAAGTCTCCGTGAAGTCGATCCCGTATGTTTGAGTGAACCCTTTAGCAACGAGCCTCGCCTTATATCGTTCTAGGGTTCCGTCTGCATGAAACTTTGGTGTGAATACCCATTTGCATCCTATAGTCTTCTTTCCTCTCGGCAACTCCTCCATGTTCCAAGTCTGATTTTTCTCAAGTGCATTCATCTCCTCAAAAATCCGCCTTTCTCCACTCTGGAGCTCTCAGAGCATCCTGTACAGTTTTTGGAATCTCCACAGCAGACACATTAGAGGTAAAGGCTGAAAAACCGGGTGAGCGATTATTTGAGGACACAAATTTTGACATTGGATACAAGGGACGATTAGCACATGACCTTGTGGACTTTCGGAGGGCTATGGGAAGATCCAGCTCACTGTGATCCGGTTCTGTTCTCGAGTAGGATTCTTGCTGGGGCTGGACAGAGTCGGCCTCTGCTTCTGGAAAAGGATCTATCTCAATTAAATGTTCCTGTTGAGTTTTTTCCAGACCTGTTTCACGTTGTTTCCTTTTGTAAGTTTTAATTTCCACATCAGCTTCTGGTGGATTTAAATCCACGGGGCAAGTTGTTTTAGGAGTCGTTGGTGTGTTCCTATTTTTATGGGATTTTCCGGATTTTCTATTAAAGGAACTGAGTTTTCAACAGACATTTTCTGAGTTTTCAAGGACCATTTTTTGAGTGTCCAGTGAATTTTCACTGTTTTGGTTTGCCAGGTGTTCAAAAAACTGGTCTAAAATGTCTTGATTTAAAAAATCTAGATCTTGTGAATTTGTATGTGGGATTAAGTTGACTATTTTTAGGAGACTATTTTTTATAGAAACCGAGTCTTCACTATTTGTTTCCCCCTGAAGAGGAGGCTTAAAAAAAGCTTTATTTTCAAAAAACAACACATCCATTGTGATAAATATTTTATTTGATAAACGATTAAAGCATCTATACCCTCTTTGATTCGTGGCGTAGCCAATGAAAACACATTTTTTTGATTTTGGATTAAGTTTACCTCTAGAGGGGTTGTGATCGTGAACAAACACGGTACAACCAAAAATTTTCAATGACAGATCTGAGATTGCAAGACGGCTTTGAGGGTAAAGGGATTTTAACAAGGCAACAGGTTTTTTAAAATTAAGAATTTTCGAGGGCATTCTATTAATAAGATATGTTGCTGTTAAAATTGCTTCATTCTATAATGTTTTTGGAATATGGTTGGTGAATAATAATGTCCTATCAATTTCAAGAATGTGTTTATTTTTTCTTTCAGCCACACCGTTTTATTGCGGTGTGTTAATGCAAGAACTTTTGTGAATGATGCCTTTTTTTGCAAAAAAATCTTCCAAGGTTTCGTTAAAAAATTCTCGTCCATTGTCACTTCGGAAATTCTGAATTTTTGTGTTAAACTGTGTTTCAACCATGGTATAAAAGGTTTTGAAAACTTGTTCAACTTCTGATTTCTTGTTTAGCAAAAACATCCAAAGGACTCTAGTATGATCATCAATAAACGAAACAAACAATTTTTTCCGAAGACAGATGGAAAGCGGGATGGTCCCTAAATGTCACTATGGATTAAGGCAAACGGTGCTGAAGGTTTATAGGGTCGAGGTGGATAAATTGCCCTTTTTGTTTGGCAAAAGCACAAACTTCACATTGAAATTGAGAAGGATTTTTATTCCGGAACAACTTTGGAAACAAATACTGCATATAATGGAAACTAGGATGACCTAGACGAAAATGTAACATAATCAATTCATTGTCACGAGAAACAAACATGGACTGAAAACACAGACTAAATGCATACTTATTGAGATGCGATCCTTCTTCAAGCAAGTAGAGACCTCCACTGGTCCTAGCATTGCCAATCATCGTCTCCGAGTCCCGAACCTGAATTTCACAATGAGATGACATGAATTTAACTTGACACTTAAGGTCTTGAGTTAGCTTTATAATGAAAATCAGATTGCAGGAAAGCTTTGGAACATGTAAAACATTATGAAGGGTTAAGGAAGGAGAAATTGTGATGGTTCCTTGGCCGGCTATGGCAGAATATGAACCATCTGCAATTTTGACCATTTTGTTTCTCGCATAGGGTGTGTAGGTTGAAAATAATGTGAAGCAACTGGTCATGTGATCAGTTGCTCCAGAATCAAGAATCTAAGGAAGTTGATTGTTACCGATTTGGGCTAAAGAACAGGAGGGTTTTGACGGGTCTGCGGTGGAGTTAAAGAACTTGTACAGGTGCTTCAGTTGTTCCTTTGTGAATGGAGGCGATTCTGAGTTGATTCTTGACTCCTGAGAACCATTGGACTCGATCTGCAAAGTGGAGGATACTTCAGTCTCTGTGGTGGAGGACATTATGGCTGGAAAAAAAAAGGAACCGGGAAAAATTTTTGTTCGGGGAAAAATTTTTGTTCGAGGAAAAATGGTGAATTTTTTTGGAGAAAGTTTTACCGCTCTGATACCATATAAGTGAATTGAACTTTCTTTTTCACTTTAAATTTAGTATACAGAGAAAGGCTCTTTTATTGCCTTGAAAACAATAAGGAAGTTACAAACAGATTCTGTTACAAACAGATCTAACTAAGTATAAACAGATTCTAACAGATTCTGTTACAAACAGATTCTAACTAATCTGAGAAATTTCTTATTGTTGGCTATTTCCAACACTATTAAGTAGACAGCACAAGATACGACCTCGGCCCAAAACTCCTTTGGCATGTTCTTACTTTTTAGCATGCTTCGAACCATGTCAAGAATGGTACGGTTCTTCCGCTCCACCACACCGTTTTGTTGTGGAGAATATGGCGCGGTCAAAGGTCTCCAAATGCCAAGAGTCTTGCAAAAGTCTTCAAACTCCTTAGAAGTGTATTCGCCTCCACGATCGGAACACGACGCCTTGATCTTATAGCCGTTTTGGTTCTTCTCAATTCTTGAAAGCTTTGAAAACCTCTGATTTCTCCTTCAAGAAATACATCCAACTTTTCTTATGAAAGTCATCAATAAATGTTAGAAAATAACGGTGTTTTCCAAATGATGTTGGAGTGATTGGCCCGCATATGTCGGTGTGAATGAGTTGAAGCGACTTCTTTGCATGGTTGAAAGACTCCTTTAGAAAGCTCTTCCTTGGATGTTTGCCAAGAACACACCCTTCTCAAATTTCATTTGAAGAGTCGATGTATGGAAGTTCCTTCACCATCTTCTTGATTGATAGAAGCTTCAAAGCACCAAAATTAAGATGTCCAAACCGAAGATGCCAAAGCCAAAAGCTGTCCTTTAAGTAAGCACTCATACATTCAGCAAGAACATGATTTATGGTTAGCACAAACATGTGATTTTTGCACATATGAACATGTGCAATCAACTTGTTATAGCTTCTTAGGAAAAGGCTTTTATCCTTCATATGCATTTCGTATTCTCTCTCCAAGAGTCGGCCAAGGCTCAAAATATTTGTCTTCATGTCGGGTACATAATAAACATTAGAAATAAATTGTTAACTTCCATCTTTGAGTTGGATAAGAATTTTACCTATGCCTTTTACCTGCACTTTTGAAGCATCTCCAAAAGAGACATGACTAATCAATGTTTCATCCAACTCCATGAAGATCTCATTGTGTCCACACATGTGGTTGCTTGCGTCGGCGTTCAAGTACCATACATTTTGGTTGGCAGCATCTCCTTTATGTGCTATCAAAAGCACATTGTCTTCATCATCTTCTTTCTTGGCATAGTTTGCTTTCTTTTGCACTTGGTTAGAGTCATTGTACAAACAATCCGAAGAATAATGGCCATACTTTTTACAAGTGAAGCATTGAACTTTACTTTTGTCATACCTTCGGCCTTTAGAAGAATCTTCTCGTCCTCTTTCTCCATGGAAACTTTGGCTATTTCTTCATTGTCAGAGTGGTTTCCTCGGCCTCGACCATGTCAATAGGCTCCACCGTGGCCTCTTCCGTGACCACGACTGCAACCTCTTTGGCTACTTTCACCTTTTGAGTCTTCATTCTTTTTGTTGAGAGTGAGCTTGCTTTGTAGCGCTTGCTCCAACAGCTCTTGCTTCCGTTTCTCTGTTCTATGCTCATGGACATGTAGCGATCCCATAAGCTCATCAACCGTCATCTCATCCAAATCTTTGGACTCTTCAATAGCCGCAGCAACATAGTCGAATTTACGATCCAAAGATCGTATGAGCTTCTCTGCCATCCGATTGTCTTTTAGTGTATCGCTGTTCCGCCGTAGTTGATTTATAACAGCCAACACCCTTGTGAAATACTGCGATACAATTTCGGATTCCTTCATTTGTAATGCTTCAAACTCGCCTCTCAATGTTTGGAGACGAACCTTCTTCGCCTTGTCCATGCTTTTGTAGGCGTTTTGAAGGGTCTCCCATGCTTGCTTGGAGTTGGTGGCGCCGGGGACCTCGAAAGCGGCTTCGTCTAAGCCTTAGATGCAAAAGAAGCCTTCCTATCCTTCTTCCGTAGCTCTGCGAGCGCCGTTTTTTGATTCGGCGTGAGGGCGTTCGTATCTTGGGGCTCATTGTACCCCTTCTCAATAATCTCCCAAGCATCTTGGAATCCAAGAAAAGCCTTCATTTGGATACTCCAATTCTCATAGTTCTTAGCGAGACGAGGGACGGGAAGAAAATCTGTGGGCATCTCCATAAAGGATTTAAGCTATGCTCTGATACCACTTTGAAGGAAATATTTGAAGGATGGTGGTGGTGATGGACACTCACAAAAATAGTAGAAAAAGATAATAGGATGAAGAACTTGGAACTTTATATCTCTGCAATTGGTGGCTCTTAAAATTTTTTCTCTACTTCTCACACTTGGCTACATCCATGGCTACACCATGAACCTCTATTTATAGAGTGCAAATGAACCTTCTAGGACTCCTCATTTACTCAACCTCCAACTACCAACAACATACCATCTACAATAAATTTTTCAAGAGAAGTCCAGTAACCTATCTACATTAATAAACTCTTCTAGAGAAGTTCAACTATGCAACACCCAATAATTCAAATTCCAATGACACAATTAAGTTTATTATGTTTTTCCGGTTATCGCATTCGTATTAATGCAGTTGGTGAGAATTTTGATATATTTTATGAATGCTTGCATATAATATACAGATTCTTCAACTCATTTTTGGCTGTGTTTATTTAGTAGAGTTGCCTTTCCGATTCTTAATACTAGTTCAGTTGTTTTTTTGGTGTTTGTTCATCATCATCATCATCATCTGCATACCACCTTACCTGATTCTGTATCTATCGGGCTTACTGGGTTAATAAACTTGTTAATAAACTGTAAAATAAATGTTTGTAAATTTTTTGGGTTCTTAGAAAACATCTCGCACATAATAAATATCGGTTCCAAGGGATTTGAGTGGTGGTCATTTATTGTTAGCAGTTTTGAAACGTATTCTTATTTTATTTTTAATACACACTATTTTGATGAATGTCTTATGGGGCAATATCATATGTAGAGCCGGGTAAAGCTTGGTGGATATAGTAAACCCCTTATATTCTATATATATTCATTGCCTTTATATATTGTTTCCTATTATCTAATGCATGCATGCGTATTCATATTTATATATGTATATATCACATAGACCCAAGCTCCCCGCATGCAATTCCCCAAACCCGATCACCCCAATAGACGAGTTTTGAATTTGAAGAGAATCACAACTTGCATCATCAGCTTGTATAGGTGCTAAATTTTGAGGAGCAACTTCTTGTGACCATGCAAAGGTGCAACAGGTTGCAGTCTAGTTTAGATGTTAGACATATGCCGTCTGGTTTAGATGTTAAACATATGTTGGATGTTTTTAAGAACTCTTGATTACAGTGAGACAATATACACTCCTATTCTTTCTTTAGCCTCGGCTCACTACTTTTGCTGCAGAAAGCTATGCATGCATAGATGGCCCTTGAGAAGGTGATAGATGTTCGCGCATGATATAGTGATCCAACAGGCAGCCATTTTGGAGCAATGGTATTATTGTGTTTGATGATATATGCGTGTTTCCACGTAGGCATAAGGAAGCAGCAGTTCATATAAATTTGCCATAAGAAAGTTGTTATAATTGTATGGACATACAATATTTGTATAGCACCCACCCTTAAGTTATAGTAATGATACAAATTTATGCTTGTCTTGGCTCTCGATCATTCTATTCATAATACTTGCTAATCTTGAGCATTTGTAAATAGAAAGTTTCCTCCCTTCACTTTTCTTGAACCCAAACTATATATTAATATATTTGGTGATGACTTATTTTTGCTACATACTAAAGCCGACGTCAGTTGCTGTATCAGTGAAGACATGGATGCCAGCATCTTTTGATGGTCTCGTCTCTAAAATCTCACTGATAAAGCTCATATTTAACATTATATAATGAAATTGGTTACGAACATGCATGGAAATCATTCAAATAATGTGTTAAAAAATAAAGCATCGTAATCATCTATTGTTGGCATGTGTTTTCTTTGAGTTGAAACCACAGTAGAGACCTGGAGGATTTAAAATAGATTCCAAGCATTGGCAACTGGTGGTAGACAATGAATCCCTGGTGAGATTCTTCTTGCTTTGAATGCAAATATTTTATCTGCATGTTTGCAAACTTTGCTTCGTCTTTAATCAAAGGGTGCTGAGCTGATTTGCGTGTTCACCATACACAATAAATTCTACACCCCGCTTAATATAGATTACTAGCATTTTGCACGTGCGATGCATGTTATTAGTTTTATCCTATTTAGAGTATAAAAAAAATTCTTTAGCCCATGGATAAATATAAAATGGAGGGCTTTTGGTGTAAAATTATTTTGAATGTATTCAAGAAGATATTATAATATGTTATTTATCATATTTAAGTAATAAAAGGTAGTTATAAGTAAATGAAAATAGAATTTGAAAATTTGAGATTAAAATAACTTCTAGAAAGTTCTTTTCTGTCTTAAGTTTAAGTATAATGCAGATTGAATTTGGAATTCAAACTAATTTCTATAAAGTTACTTTTGTGTCTCAAGTTCTAGAAAAATTCTTTTTTCTTTGTTTATCAAATAGTGGAGAGGTTTAATTATTTGTGTCTTTTTCTTTGATTAAGTGAAGGTTTTAAGATTTGTTTTTTTTAAACATAACAATTAATTATTATTTGTGTCTTTGTATGATGATGTGGAGACCCTAAGAATGGAGGATTTTTCTCCTTTTATCTTTGTTTTTTAAAAAAGAGGAGGGCTGCTTCTAACCAAGTACATTTGCATTATATATCAAAATTAGAATTTGTGCACGTGCGTTGCATGTGTTAATTAAACAATTAATTATTTTTAATTTTAGAAGGAGACAGATCATGTGGAGGGTAATATATACCAGATTTGTTAATTAAAAAATTAAAATCTCTTTTGGGTGGAGAGAAAAGGTGGAGGTTTTTTTTATGATAATTAAAAATTAAAAATTAATTTTTTTGGGGAGGGGGGAGAGAGAGAGATTTGGAGGTTTTTAGATGATGTGGAGGTTTCTTTGATGATGTGGAGGCTTGAGAATGTAGGATTTTTCTTCTTTTTTTTTGGTCCAAAAAAGAGGGAGGGTCTTCTAACCAAACCCATTTGCATTATATATAAAAGAAAAGATATAGATTTGGTTAGGGAACTCCCTGAGAAAATTCCTTTCCTCTCAAGGCCTTCACATCATCTCCTCTCTCTCTTCCTTTCTTTTCCCAAAAATAATTAATTGTTTATTTAGAATCTTCCACATCATCTCTCTATATATCTATATAGCGTCGGAAAAATGCGTCCTCCATGATTTTTTTGGACAAACGGCATATATCATCTCTATCTTTATCACCTAAGATGAGCACACACCAAATTTCATGTGATTATACAATTTTTCTCACCGTTGATTTAGTTGGTGCAAAATTAACGGTTTACCGTCAATAGAACTTTTTACATTGCTAATTCAACTGTGAAAAAATGGTGGAATCACATAAAATTTAGTGTGTGCATAATGATGGAGGGTGTATTTTTTCGACGTCATAGGAGGAAATTCCCTCCTATGGGCTCTTTCCTCCATTAAGCTCATATATATAGGAAGAGATGATGTGGAGGATTCAAAATAAACAATTAATTGTTTTTTGGGAGAAGGAAGAATGAGATAGATGTGGACACTTTGAGAGGGACGATGAAATGGAGGGATTCAAATAAGCAATTAATTATTTTTTGGAGGAAAGAAGGAAGAGACGTGGAGGTTTCGAGAGGAGAGGTTTTTTCTTAAGAAAAGAAGAATGATTTTTCTAACCAACTCCATTGCATAATAAAAAAGTATAATTTCTGTCTCCAAAATTATGTACTTCAGAATCCACCCTCTATTCGTTGCACATCAGATATTAATTAATGAGTAAATTTAGGCCCATATAGATTTGTAATAGAATTAGCTGCTCTCATTATCTACCAATGTGATAATTAATCAGATTTGCTCCCTTCCTTTAGGCATAAAACCATAGCTTTGGACATGCTATCTTGTTGCGCATAATGGTAACTTGGCAGTCTTGCACATGCTTCCCCTAATTAATCTCTATACAAGCCACAAAAGATGGATATTGGTTGGCTTAAATATCAGCCGTATTGGTCCAAATATTAAAATTCATTATACCGGACCCAACCACATTTTTTATAACTGGGATTTGCTTTTAAAAGTTTGAAATTCCTTTACCAAAATAAGGGTGAAAAGATACTTGTATTTTGAACTGATCTTATATATATCACGTCACACGTCAAGGGTATGTTCATCTAAAAAAGTAACATATTCTCTTGCATATATAGGAATATTCTTCAAAATATTAATTATAATGGAAAGTTAAACGAGGGTATTAAACCATAAAGAAGTTAATTAGGTACTAACTGTTGACTGTAGAAACTTTTAAGTTATTTATTCTAAAAGCATTCACGCAAAAATAAACACTCCAACATATAACAAATGTTCATTTGAGATCTTACTGCTTACAATTTCATTTTAGTTTGAAATGTTTGTTATTAAAAATACTAATATTTTTGAAAAATACCATCCTGAACTTAAATATTAATCTGTGTGTTTTATAAATCATTTACTACTAGCATGCAACAAATCATATTCTTGTGACAAAGCCAATTAAAGAAACTTGGAATTTGGGAGGAGAAAAAAGAGAATTCTTATCTTCACCTTTGTTTTCTTCTTTCCATGATTTTACTTTGCACCTATTTTTTCATACTTTTTCCTTTTTATTTTCCGTAAGAAATGTTGCACTTTCAAGTATATAACCTATAATTTTAAAAATAAATCTAGCAATGGCCCACGTCACAAAATCCTAGTTTAATTAAAATATAAAATTTCCCCAAGCCAATCAATAATCTAACCCAATTAGTTAAAATCAAACTAGATAATTAAAATAAGATTTTAATGAAATAGCTTAGGTTTTTTTTATTTACCGCCAAAACTTACTTATTTCTAAATATCACCATCAAAACTTCGATGTTCCATACATCATCCCAAAAAGATATAGGTTGTCTAAATATCACCCCAAAAACATGCAAGTTATCCTAAAACACCCAAAAAAAACATATAGGGTATCCAAAAATCATCTCCGTTAGCTTTCAGTGTCAAAATTTTTAACTCGAGTTGTGTTAGCTTATCTGGGCAGTGAGTTTATGAAATAGAAATCACATTAGCTTATTTCTCTTTTATTGTCTTTCTTAAGGTCTCCTTTTCTTTTTTCCAAATTCATTTAATACGTAAGACCGCATAAAACTCTTGATTTGTTGGTAAAATCAAAACTGAAGTCACATTTGCACCATTAATTGATTTTCAACCAATTAAATTAAATGGAGGAGAAATCGTAAATGGGCCTAGAGGCCCAAGCCCGCATCCCAAAAATACACACTATGCAAGGTATATATTGAAGATATCCATTTTGCTTTTCCTTGGCTTGTTCTTAACATTAGGCATCGATCAGATCATACCATTTAGAGATGAGAGGTTTACGGAGTTTCTCAACACAGCAGCCGGCAATAATTGGTTGACAGCTGGTTTGATGAATCGATCATCCAATTTTCTAATTAACGACACTTGTCACCTTCTTATAATTAGTATGACTCCATGTAGGCCAAAGCTCCAACAGAGATATAAAGCGAGTGCTCGATCAGTATTGGCTCTCCCAAAGCCTCAACAATCAAATCAAATACATGATGGACTGACCAAATAGAATATGGTCAGAGATTAATTTAAATTTAATTTTCTAAAAACCATTAATTAATTTTATGACAGCATGAAAGAATTAAGATTACTTTAATAATAATAAGTCCCTCCCTCATGGCTGATGTTCCTAAATGCGCTAGCTTGATATACATTTATTATTGTCACTTCTCTCTTCTAAACTTCAATCTCATCTCCATCTCTCTAATTCTTTATTATTTGCACTCGTTGCCAATCTATTGACTCCTTGTCTTCATTTTTTAAGTTTGCCCAAGCAGATTTTCAACTCTATCCATTCATGAATACAGATAACATATAGTTCTAACTTCCCACATTTTCAGCTTTGAATATCTGCTTAACATGGAATATGTCCAAATGCTTGATGGCAGTTTACAAAGCCCCTCTATTGCATAGAGACCATATCTCACAGGTCTCCAGAATGGCTTCCTTTTGACTGCTACTGTATATATTGCTGTGCAACCACAAAAACCATCTGTATAGAGCTTGCTTGAAAATTTTGTATATCTATATAATAATTCACAGCTCAAGTAAATAAACTGAATTGCAATTACTTTTTTTTTTCTCTATTTCAGCATGGAAGAAGTCATTCAACGTTACCGACAATTTTCAGATGCAGAGAGAGAAGTCGATAGAGGCGGTACGGGAGCACAGGTACAAATTATGTTTATTTCTTGGGTTGAACATAGTAATCTCATAAGTCTGAGTAAATAATAGTATAACCAATAGACAATGATTCAAGAAGGAAGATGTGAGGGTAGCTGCAGAGCTTATAAGCCCAACACAAGCTTCTTAGGAACAGAACCATCTATCAATTAAGGAGAGCTGGATTAAATGCTACTATGTTCTGTTTGTGATTCCAAGTAACAAAAATGTTCCGAGAAAAGATTCCACCAAAAGGCAAATATCTCATCTATGTAGCCGAAGAAAGCTTGATTCTGGGTAGGTTTACACATACTAGTGATCAAGGCTACAGGATTACTCTTACATGTACAGAAGAATGCCCCCTCCCTCCCTCGCTCTTGATATAATCTATATGCCGTTGCGTTCTACCTTAATATCCTCATCTTTTGACCAATGGGCCATCATGTAAGTCCTGAATTTTCATGGCATAACAGACCGGACAAAATCCTAATGCACCACAAAGTCAGGTTGAGGAATTTGTGTGCCCAAGAACGAACGCTGAGCTGATGGAACTTGCTCAAAGGTAATAAAATTTGCATCTAAATTATTCTCTCTCTCTCTCTCTCTCTCTCTCTAGGTTTGTCATGGTAAATAGACGATTCTAATTTGACACTGTGGAAACTAGGCAGTGATATTAAAGAAAGAATTTAGGCGATGATGGTCCCTTATCACATTCTTCTCTGAAAAATATTTGTTGCAGGTATCTGGATGATACGAATATCGATCAGCTGAGCGTAACCCAGCTGGAACAAGTGGAGAAAAAATTAGATGCGGATCTCAGGCAAACAATGTCAAGAAAGGTCAGAGAATTTCCCATTTTAGACACGACCTATCACCTAACCCTTATTCCTTGTAGAAGTCAAACTGGGACTCGCACACTGGTTGAAAATCAGACCAACACGTTCTGCAATGCCACTTAGATCAAACGAAAAAGAGGAGTTTTGTCTGTTCCTTGAATTGCCACTCGGCAGAGGAGTGGATGAGATATAAGGGGCCGCGATGGAGCTCTGGATCTCCTTCAGATGTTTCCCTTTGTTGATCTGTAGCGATGCTTGAAGGACGGCCGAGATTGGGTTGGGAGGTTGCCTTCTGAAGCGCGCGGATCTCAGTGGGCTTGATGTGGATGAGGCCGAGCTATCTGGAATAATGTTCCGGGATGGTTGTACCACCGACGACCCTCCGACGATCAAGTTAGTCGAGATAATTGGGCAGAGTAGCGGTCTATTGGGGTGGAATTTCCTTACCTGAGTTGTCTGAGAGAGGAGTTTATATAGGGTCCGCGCGGAGCTAGCCAGCGCGAGATATCCGCCGTCAGTTACGCCCTTACGTTATCCCCACATCATTGGCGGGATCCGCTCATTAATGAGGGAACGTGTCGGCGTGGGACGCCGGATCGCGTGGCTGGTATCTCGTGTTTGCCGAGATTCGTGGAGCTGCGGCGGTGATGCCTATGGTCTTTGTTCAGGCTCGGTCGATTGGACCGAGGAGGACTTGCTCGGCGAGAGGCTCGGAGACGAGCGGGAGGCCGGGCAAGTCTGCTTCTGTAGTAGCTCGGGAGCGAGCCGGGAGGGCCGAGAAAGCCCTCGGCGTGCATGAGGGCTCGGAGACGAGCCGACGGTCGTGCATGGGACGAGCATAGAAGTGTTCCGGTAGGTCACCGAAGGTTGGGGTTAGTCCACGGGTCGGAAACCCGGGGTACACCTTCACGGTACCGTTCTTGCTCCTTTTCCGTAAGTTTCGGGACACGTCATCTGCCACGTGTTATGATCTGGGGAATTCCCGGTATTGAGCATCATCATTAGCCCCTGACTCTCGTCTCGACCTATTCATAGGTCGGATCGAGAGTGGTCTGATCGGATATTCTAGCCGGGTTCGTAGTTGGAAACCCCGATGGCCCGGATGTCCGGGCAATTAGCCGTATTTTATGATGACGTCAACGGATCGGAGAAGAGACCGCGTATTAAAGAAGAGACGCCGATTCGAGCGTGCGTCTGTTGAGGTGCCGGCCACATGTCCATCGCTGATAGGTTGACGTAACGGGCCGCCGGTGTCCTTCATGGTTGAAGGGAGGCACCCAATGCGCGCAAGACACGTGGAGCATCGACGGTCATCGAATGCGAAGAGCCGTTTTGGCGGGAGACGATCGGCGCCGTATGATTCGTTTGCCGACTGCTATAAATAGAGGTGGGATCCCTCTAAGGCCTGCACTTTGCCATAATTTCCTCAGCGTCGCGTGAGTGAGCTCGGATCTCTTGCCTCTAGGTCGGATATCCTGCGTTCTCTCTTCCGAGGACTCATCCTTTTGATCAGGTTAGATATCTTCTACCGAGAAGTCTATAGAAATAGTTCGGGTAGAGTCTAAGGAGTCTTCATCCACTTCTTCCTTTGCTTCTACCTCTTCATCGTCCGAGTCGGAATCCTCCCGGGGTCGCGCGGTGGGGACGGTCCCCAAAGCGCAGGTCAGGGGCGTCCGTGACGCGTCTTCCGTACTGAGGCACGCGGACGAGCTTACCACCATCCAGGCTCACTTCCACATCCCCCCGGCTAGTCGTTTCGTATGGCCGGGGAGGGAGAGAGGACAGACCAGGTACGGGACAAGGAGATTGCCTTTTACTTGGAAGCCTTTTGGACCGGGATGCGTCTGCCCTTCTCCCCCGAGGTGAGTGCGGCGTTGCACTGTTTTCAGCTAGCCTCGGGCCAGTTAGTGCCGAACTCTTGGAGAATTCTTCTCGGGTTCCTGGTTCGGTTGAAATTGAAGGAGATCCCATTCAGTCTGAACCTTCTCTTTTCCTCTCTCTGCTACAAAAACCACTCCAGCACTCGCAAGGACAAGCCGAGCTGGGTGTACATTTCTTTTAGAAAGCATCGGGGAGGGGCGGCCGGGTCGGGGGTCATCGCGGTACCTCCTTCCATTCACGAATGGAAGGAGAAGTTTTTGTTCGTCGGGCCACCTGAGGGTGAGGATTGGCATGTGCCCATCCAGTGGCACATGGCCAACTTCTCACGGGTGAGGCGGTCGTCCGATCCTGATGCGATGGCAGTGTCGGAATGGGAGCCCGTCCAACGGGCTGATGTGTTGCTGTCCGAGCAGGCCCTCCGTTGGGCCGGGCTCAGCCCCGCTCAGTTTGCGGATAAGTTTAGGAGCTTAGGCGACCTGTTTAGACTTGTGGTATTCTCTTATCTTTTCTGGTGTTGCTAACTCCATGCATTTTCGTTTTTTTCTGCAGAACCAATGGACCGCGCTAAATTCCGGTTGCTATGGACGAAAAGAAGGGGAGGAAGGCCGGAGGCGCCGACCCCTCTCGCCCATCTTCGAGTCCGGCTCCGCCGGTGGCCTCCCTGGTTAGGCGCTTCAGCACGTCCCGGGCCTCAGAGGCCGGCCGCGAGCAGAGCCAAAAACGCGCTCGGGAGCGGGAGCCTCGGGTCTTGGAGGTGGGAGGCGAGGTCGATCCTCCCGCGGCCCTCCTCAAGAGGTACCACAGGACGGTGCCCCGTTCTCCGGCTTCCCTGATCGTTGTGGAGGAGGGGGATCTTTGCTTCGAGGTTCCCTCGGGGCTTTCCGTCGCCGACAACCTTCTCTCGGAGATGGAGCGGTCGACTGGGGGCAAGATTCCCTAGGGGACCCTCAAGGCCCAAATGGCGGCCATAGCCCAGGAGGTCGTGCAGGTCTGCTTCCGCCTCCCGCTCGGGTTTCAATTAAGTACTTTTTGTTCGTAGGATCGGATACCTTTTTGACCCCCATCTTGTTTTCCTCAGGTCCTCTAGCACTGCACCCTCGTCGTCAGCATGGAGCACGAGGAAATTGCTCCGGCGATGCAGATCGCGGGTGAGTCCTCCTCACGGGAGGAGAGCTGGAAGCTGGAGCTGCAAGCGGCGAATGAGAGGATCGTCGCCCTCGAAAACCGGGTGGCAGCCGAGGGTCGAGTGAACGCCGGCTGTCGGGAGACCATCCAGGTTTTGCAGGAGTCCAACAAGGTCGTCGAGGCCAAGTTGGAGGATGTCAGTGTGCTTGCCACCATCCTGAAGAAGGCGGCGAACACTCTCAAGAGGGAGAACGAGACGGCGAAGGAGGTAGTGAGGCGTGCCGACCTCCGAGCGTCGAAGGCGGTGGAGAACTACAAGAAGTCGGATCAGTACTACGCCGACCTCGCTGAAGCCGCCGCCCTCGTTTGGCATGAGGCCCTCGACGCTGTCAAGGCCCTGATGCCGGAGTTTCCTAATGGTGAGCTCCGGGGTGAGTACCCCCTCGAGGGTGAGACGCAGGGGAATGCCTCCGGAAGCGCCGTCGGGGGAAAGGCCCCTGGTGGGAGCATAGGGGAGAAGTCAGTCACCCCAGCTTCTGGTGCTGAAGCTCCTGTCGCGAGCGCCGACCTTCCAGCCGTCGCCCCGGTTCCCGATGCTGCGGTGGAGCTCGTCGAGATTCTCCCCGGCCCCGAGGCCTGAATCTCCTCGCCTCTTTCTATTTTCTTTTGCGCTGAAATTTTGTAAGCCTCCGGGCATTTTTGTAAGGCTGGGGAGCCCATAATACATCTGTAAAGACTTCCGACCTTTGTGAATAAAATCATTTTGTATGAATCTTTGCGTAAATGTTTTCATTTTGTTTGCGGTAAAATCTTCGTTTGCGCGGTACTGCTTTCTTGATGAGCTATCTCCAGCGACCGATCCTTCATCTGGCGATCGCACGTCGAGTTATACTCAACCCCTTGCCAAGTGTGCAAAGATTGGTGCAAGGTCGTCATCTCTATGGCCCCGGAGTCGAGGTGGGGATCGCTCGTTGAAGGTACGTCGGCTTGCCCCTCCGGGCAGAAAGGTGTAGGTTTACCCGTTCCCTCGAGTAGGACCGGTGGTGTAACACCTTAGAATGTGTTTTGTAGCTAATTATATTTTAATGTATGGTTTTTAATAAAAAGTTTACCAAATTAAGTTTTAAATGTTTTATCCTAATTATTGTGTATTTTATTAGAATTTTGTTAGGCACACACACACTTGTGCATGATAACTAGGGTTGTTTTTGGGGTTAAACATGATTAGCAATCATGGTTAGCCAACCATTTGTTTTAAGATTAGTTTAAGAGTTATGGTTGTTAATAGTGTGGGTTTTAAGCATGATGGTTTTTTTTTAAATGTAAATGAATTTAAAAAGGGGTTTTATTTTGAATTTTTGTTTTGTGCTTGGTTGACTTTGAGGAAGAGAGAGAGAGTGAGCATGGGCATCATGGCTTTGCCAATGCCTCATTATGAGAGAGAGAGTGAGAAGGGGGCCTTGGTGTGTGCTCATTTCTCCATCTCACTTCTTTCTCTCATTCTCTCAAACTCACACACACTCACTCACACACACCATCAGCATCATTGGCAGCAGCAGCAACATCATCAACAACAACAACAACACCAATAGCAACGACAGCAGCTTCATCACACACACACACTCACTGCAGAGAGAGAGAGAGAGAGAAGAAGCAGCAGCAGCAAGCCTTGGCAGCAGCAGCAGCAAGCAGTGGCAGCAGCAACAACATCAACAACAATAACAACAACAGCAGCTGCAGGAGCAGGAGCAGCAGTAGCAGCAATAGCAAGGGCAACTACAATAACAACAGCAACATCATCACCATTATCATCATCATCAACATCAGTAGCAGCAGCAAGTGGCAGAAGCAGCAGCAACAGGCAGCAACTGTAGCAGCAGCAACCCCAGCACCTGCACACTTCTTCACCTGCTCTCTAGGGTCCAATTGGGTATATTTCTGAACCCCAAATCCCTAACTTGCTTATGGTGTATGGTTTTGTGTCGTTTAGTGTTAAATTGCTAGTTTAGTGCTAGATTGTGGTGTTTAGGTGGAATTTTGGGAAATTGATGATTGTGTGGGCTAACCTAGTATATTTAAGTGTTAACAAGGCCACTTCAACTGAGGAATAGCCAGATTACACTAAAATACCATAGGTTTCCATATTGTGCTAAATTGGTGTTTTAATGCGATATTTGTGACTTATGTGATCTGCTATAGACCCGGACCCTACAGAACAAAATTGAGGAAACTGGAGCATGTACACTAGGTATAGATGACACCACCAGAATACGAGACCCCCATTCCCTACACTGGCCGCCAATTTCTTCAGTTTGGCCGCAAATTGCGGCCAAGTTGGGGAATTGGGTGTTGGGTTTTTTGTCTAGGGGTCCCTGCTGTGTTGTCTAGGTCTTTGGCATGTCTAGTTTTGTAATATCTTGCCTGTAGGAAAATCTGGGACTATACGTCGCTTTTGTGTTTCGTTATGTTTGCGCGATACGTGAGTGGGTTCTGTGATCCAGCGTATCGCGGCGTGTCGCGATGGTTTTAGACGCGTACACACACGATTCAGCGTATCGTGCACACGCGCGTTTAGTTCGCGACGCGAGTTTCTCGTTTCGATTCGATATCGCGTTTATGTGGCTTATATGTGATTTCCATGTCTTAATTGCAGGTTTGTAGACAGGGACTACAGACACCACTACAGAGGGAGCAGACGGTAGGATTCACCCCGCGTGGAGTTTAGGTGAGTAGATATAACATCTACAGGGGAATCGCCCGCATGGCGTTATGCGTCTGGGCTAGGATTCACTTACCTGTCGCACTTTCTACGTCATTGTAGAATTGCGCCTTACTGCATTTCCTAGATATAGTTATATACTGTGACTAGCAGCCGTAGGACACTGCACACATTATTGACGGTCCATGTTGCACGAGCACGGATTGCATGCTACACACACACCGTCAATAATTGCCATGTCACACACTACCCCTTATAGCTACTATTGCTTGCCACACATGACATCTAGCCTATCGGTATACCTATAGCGTATCATACCTTTAGTGATAGGTATATTTTCACTTGCGATACAGCTACAGGTATACCTCCTACATATTTTACCTATACCGGGAGGGATTTCCTACATATGTTACTTATACCCAGGGGGGTATACGACATCAGTTCCTATAGGTAGATACCTATACCTTGCTACACCTGTATGTTAGACACATATTCAGTTGCTGTCGCATATTTACATTTACTGATGTTACTTAGCTGTACCTTATCTTGTTTTTCGCATACATCTGGTTCAGCTATATACATGTGTTTACCTGCTCGCATTCAGATATATTGCATACATTTATTCTTGGATTCATGCATTGTTTATCTGGATTCTATATGATGTTTTCGGGATTTGGGAACCGCGGGAGTTCATGAAATTATGCATACATGTAACAACCCGGTTCCCTTGATATGATATTTCGAGCGTCCCCCATGAGTTTTATCGGTGCTGATTTTATGCTCCATACGATGTGTGGTTGCCGTATGAGAGTACATGGTGGGGCCCGGTATGGTTCCCCTCGGCAAGAAGATCGATGGGTTTGCCGATTGAGCCTGGAGGCGGGCGAGTACCTACCGGTGATTGTTTGGACCTGGCAGTAGTCCGGAGGCTACTGGCCAGAGTAGAGAGATGGATGCGGGATGACCTGTACTGTCGGGGCCGAGGGCCGACACTGCAGACGGACCCCGTGGGCTGATTCAGACGGACGAAGCCCCATATACGAGGATTTCTGTGTCGATGCTTGGCACACGTTTTCATGATATTTCTTTAACCCCTTTTTGTATATATAACAGGGGATTTAGCCGTTGTTATATATACCCTTACACCAATATTAGTGGAATGGGACGCTAATATATGTGTATTGCCCCCATCATATTTATTTCTGTACATATATATACCTTTAGGATGTTAGATTCTTACTTGAGATTGGACATTGGATATACCTATGTGATTGGTGATTGTACATTCGGGATATGGGAGATTACTCGATATTGTACATTGAGGAGATGTGAGACTATATGATGTGAGTGCCCTATGTGGGGGCTGGTTTGAGGATTCGGGATTGGAGTATCTTGTTGGATTGTGATCCTGCCACGACGTCAGGTTTCCGTGGGAAATGACATATTCCACCCTATACCTCACCCTTACCTACCTTATGCACAGATTCATATATTAGTAGTACTTGTAGTGTACCCTTATGATAGTTGCATATTTGCCTTCCCATATCTCTATTGCATAGTTATTGCATACTATTATCATGTCATCATTGCTTCACATAGTAAATGTACCTGCTAGTGTACTCTTCTTATTCAGCATTGCATGACATATTACTACCGTAATCGCATATCTTAGATTCATGCTGTACGCGCATTCCTGCGATTACCTGCATATGTTTTATACTATTCACGAGTTGGCAACTCACCCCCGTTGTGCCACAGGTGTTTCAGGTTTTTCCCCAGAGTAGTCGAGGCAGGCTATTTCTCTATCCAGCTATCTAGCTATCCTCTTTTGCTACAGATACCGCATCAGCTCACAGTACCATTTTGCATAGGTGGGTTAGACGGTTATCTGTATTATATATTGTACCTTCGTTGTATTGTACTCTCCATCTACTGTTGTATTATTGACATAGAGACTTGGTGAGGACGTTAGTGTGTATTATTGTGGATTTATGTCTTTTATTTATATACAGCTTCTCTCTACTGTCTTTATTTCTTCGCTACGGCGTCGTATATTTGTATTCATCTTGGCTGGTTTTCATCAAAAAGGGGGTGTTGCTAAAATTTTAAAGAAAGAAAGTAAGACTTTTAAAGAATTTGGGTTGCGATTTCAATTGTTTCTAAACTTGTATTATCTTTTCAGTATTTTTTCTTGGTTTAGATTTCTGGGTTTGGCTTTCTTTTACTACGTTGCGTCTTTAGGCGTTGCGTAGTATTAGGGCCGTCACGGGCCAATTCCGGGTCGTGACAAAGTTGGTATCAGAGCGTTAGGTTTTACCTTTCGGAGTGTAGGATGGCCTTAGTATGATGGAGTAGGCAGCTTAAGCAGAGTAACGTAGTGTGTGTATGTCTGCAGCATACCCACAGCGCGGTACCTTGCATTAAGTGACCTAAATACAATTTGCTTGACATTCCTTCCTTGATGATTCATATCTTTGGGATTCGATTTCCTCATTCTTATCGAATCTCATCTTATATCTATTTATAGCCTTGCCGCCGATGACTATGGGGACTCAGAGCGATGCAGCGAGGGCCGAGGTCAGAGTTAGCTCGGGTGAGACGAGTACTGACCAGGATGGCACTCTAGTTGCACAGGTGCAGACGAATCAGCCTACGACCTATACCACGGATAGACTGTTGGTAGAGATGCAGGAGTTCCGCCAGACGATGAGTTCGTTAGTTGACGTCGTTCGGGAGCTACGACAGGAGGTTGTCACCCCCGTTACTCAGCTATCCCTTACGATCAGTATGCAGCAGTTCGTCACCTACATAGCACCAGTTGTTGCGGCTCCAGTTGACGAGGCACATGTTCCAGGACAGTGGAGGACTCGTACCAGTGTACCAGCCCAGAGGCAGAGGTTTGGTCGTCGAGACAGATTTCATGGCCGTCGCGGGAGTAGCAGAGGCATGGGACGAGGACAGTCGTTCAGCTCTCATCCCCAGGATGGTCAGCAGTCAGCACGTGGATGTTTTCGATGCGGAAGCCTTCAGCACTTCGTCAGGGATTGTTCCTCAGCGCGGCGTCAGGATCGTATTCAGAGAGGCCGTGGACGTGGAAGATTCGCTCAGAAGGCTCAGTTTACCAGAGGAGTTCATCCAGCTGCGAGTAGAGTGCAGACACAGGAGTTTGCTTCTACTCATCGGGACGCGCAGACGTCCAATGTGGAGTTTTCAGGTACCCTTGAGTTATATTTTTCTCTTGGTGTATTTGTTTGTTTCTTGCTTGTACCGTTGTTGGGTAGATTAGTCGTAGTGGTGTTAACTTCTGTCAGCGATCCTTTTGTCGCGCGACACGTATTTCAGTTTTGTGCCAATCGGATAGGAGATAAAGATTTCGTCCGTCGTTTTGATCCTTCTAGAGATGTGGGATTTGACGTTCTCCTGGGCACGGATTGGTTAACTACGTGTTAGGCGTCTGTGGACTACCGTGTGGAAACAAGTTAGGTTTTGTTTTCCCCGGCGAGTCAGATCTTGTTGTACCGGTGGATAGTCGTGCCGCCTCCCACAGCTTGAATTCAGCCTTCTTAGCTAGTCGGCTACTGAGGAGATGTCGTGGATTCTTGACGTTCATTCGTGATACCGGAGCCACCGTGGGATTGTTGGACCGGCTTCTGTTCGTGCGAGAGTTTTTCCGACGTTGTTCCGGATGAGCCAGCGTAGCTGAGGGAGCTTAAGGATCAGCTGCAGAGTCTTGGTTTGGGAAGTTTTGTGCGTCTGAGTGTTTCGCTTTTGGGAGCTCCTATTTCTGTTCGTCAAGGAGAAAGACGGCAGTTGAGGTTGTGTATCGACGGATCGTCAATTGAACCGGCTTACGGTGCGGATAGGTATCCTTCATCTCGCCGTGACGATTTCCTCCGATCAGCTCCAGAGTGCGAGACATTTTCTAAGTGTGTTTGGGATCAGGTCATCATTATTGCGGATTCGGAGTGACGGCATTCCGAAGACTGCTTTGTGCGTGCTACGGGCTTTGTGTGTTTTTGTGAGTCGTTGGATTCACTGTCGCCCTAGCAGCATTCATAGATATGATGAACCAGATTTCTGCAGGCCGTTCCTCGACCAGTTCTGTTGTGTTACTTACGACATTCTGGTCTATTTAATGGGTCTTGAGGGACAGGAGTAACACTTGAGGATTGTTATGCAGATGCTGGGAGAGCGCCAGCAGTTTGCTAAATTCTCGGAGTGTTTCTTCAGGCTTGTTTGTGTTGACTCCTAGGTCTTGTAGTCACGGGAGACGGTTTCGTATGGTTCCGAGGGAGGTCGCGACCGTACAGCTTAGGCCCAGACTTGTGTGCAGGACGGAGATCCGCGGATAGTTGGGCTTAGCAGGTTTTTACCGCCGTTTCGGGCAGGATTATGAGAGTAGTGCTGCACCGTCGACTAAATTGACCAGAAAGGAGGTTTCTTTTCTTTGGACTGAGGCATGTGTACGGGGTTTTCAGCAGTTGAAGATTCGGTTAACAACTGCATCAGTCCTTTCTTTGCTTTTGGTTCGGGCGACCCTGTTGTTTAACTGTAATGTTTCTTGAGTGGACTCGAGTGTGTACGGAGGTGACACTATAGAGATATCGCTTTTGCTTTCCCTACATTTGGAGGAAGTACGAGGAGGATATTCCACTCATGATCTGGAGATGGCCGCTGTGGTTTTGCGTTGGATATTTGGGGACACTACTTGCTTGAGAGTCGTGTCAGACTTTCCACGGACCACTAGAGCTTAATGTACATCTTCCTGCAGCAGATTTGGATTGTTGTGATGGTCTTCTGCAGATTTACAGTTCTTGTGTGATCGTCGAGTATAGCTTAGTTCGTCTCTACGGAGGGGACAGCTTGCTCATGTCCGCGCCTGACCACTTTCCTTAAATCGTTTTCGTGAGACACTGCCCGTCGAAGCTCTTACGTCAGAGATACTTGAGCATATTCGGCTGGGTAAGGATTCGGAGACCTTGATTGTGACAATGATGTGCCAAGTTAGGGACACGTTTGTGTACCTGCCATTGCCAGGTAGAGGCGTGTAATCCTAGAACATGCACATCTGTCAACTCCCTCTATGCATTCAAGTTCCACCAGCTTTGGCGTGACTTGTGAGATAGTTACGAGTGGACAGGAATGTAAGGAGAAGTTTCAGGTTTCGTTTCAAGTGTCTGTCTTGTTGTGTGCTTTGGGTCGAGCATCTGAGGCCGGCTGGAGAATTGCAACCTTTTTACCGTTCCGAAGCAGGAATGGGAGCAGATCTCCACGAACTTCGTTATGGTTTCCACCTAATTTTGGTTAGGGTGTGACTCCATTCGGATTCTTGTCGTCCGGTTTTACTCAGTTTGCTCAGTTGTTTTGTTTAAGTTGTGTGTTTGTTGTTTTGTTTGGTCGTCAGCAGCTTGGGATCGTCACTCACCATCGTTAGGGTTCTCCTTCGATAGCTGTTATCAGGAGACACTCCAATTGGCCACCCTTAGGCTTAGGGGTTAGGTCGTGTCGACCACCAGCCTGCTGTTTTGCTGACTCTGCGTAAGTAGGACTTTGGACCCCAGCTAGTCTAGAGACTTCGGAGACGGTCCAGTTGTGTTAGGTCAGGATGGGGATTGTCCATTTCGAACTGAGGTCTTATGACGGCTGTGTTGGTCATAGACTCGAGTTCGTAGGACAGATCATGGATTCCTATGGACTTTCCGATGAATGACGTGTTGGATGTTGGGAAGCTTATCCCAGGATTTTAGGTCCTTTTAGATCCTATAAGCGGGTTAGTTTCGTTGCCTTCAATTTGGCACTTCCGCCCAGATTTCTGGATTTTCACCCCGTATTCCTTGTGATGATACTTTACAATTACCTTCATGACCTTCTCGCATGATTTAGCATCAGACCTTTTAGCTAGACGCGATCTTTCGTTCACCTGCAGCCATGTGTGTTAATGGCTCGAAAGGTGAAGAAAAGTCGGTCAAAGGTCTTGCCATCTGTGAAGGGTTTTCTCGGGCGTAGCCGTGTAGTGAGATAGTCACTTGGGAGGCTACGAGCGAGATTTGAGGATTTTAATCTTCTCTTTGAAGGTATGCGTATCGGAATATTTTTAAATTCGGGGACGAATTTCTTTTAAGGGGGGGAGATTGTAACACCTTAGAATGTGTTTTGTAGCTAATTATATTTTAATGTATGGTTTTTAATAAAAAGTTTACCAAATTAAGTTTTAAATGTTTTATCCTAATTATTGTGTATTTTATTAGAATTTTGTTAGGCACACACACACTTGTGCATGATAACTAGGGTTGTTTTTGGGGTTAAACATGATTAGCAATCATGGTTAGCCAACCATTTGTTTTAAGATTAGTTTAAGAGTTATGGTTGTTAATAGTGTGGGTTTTAAGCATGATGGTTTTTTTTTTAAATGTAAATGAATTTAAAAAGGGGTTTTATTTTGAATTTTTGTTTTGTGCTTGGTTGACTTTGAGGAAGAGAGAGAGAGTGAGCATGGGCATCATGGCTTTGCCCATGCCTCATTATGAGAGAGAGAGTGAGAAGGGGGCCTTGGTGTGTGCTCATTTCTCCATCTCACTTCTTTCTCTCATTCTCTCAAACTCACACACACTCACTCACACACACCATCAGCATCATTGGCAGCAGCAGCAACATCATCAACAACAACAACAACACCAATAGCAACGACAGCAGCTTCATCACACACACACACTCACTGCAGAGAGAGAGAGAGAGAGAAGAAGCAGCAGCAGCAAGCCTTGGCAGCAGCAGCAGCAAGCAGTGGCAGCAGCAACAACATCAACAACAATAACAACAACAGCAGCTGCAGGAGCAGGAGCAGCAGTAGCAGCAATAGCAAGGGCAACTACAATAACAACAGCAACATCATCACCATTATCATCATCATCAACATCAGTAGCAGCAGCAAGTGGCAGAAGCAGCAGCAACAGGCAGCAACTGTAGCAGCAGCAACCCCAGCACCTGCACACTTCTTCACCTGCTCTCTAGGGTCCAATTGGGTATATTTCTGAACCCCAAATCCCTAACTTGCTTATGGTGTATGGTTTTGTGTCGTTTAGTGTTAAATTGCTAGTTTAGTGCTAGATTGTGGTGTTTAGGTGGAATTTTGGGAAATTGATGATTGTGTGGGCTAACCTAGTATATTTAAGTGTTAACAAGGCCACTTCAACTGAGGAATAGCCAGATTACACTAAAATACCATAGGTTTCCATATTGTGCTAAATTGGTGTTTTAATGCGATATTTGTGACTTATGTGATCTGCTATAGACCCGGACCCTACAGAACAAAATTGAGGAAACTGGAGCATGTACACTAGGTATAGATGACACCACCAGAATACGAGACCCCCATTCCCTACACTGGCCGCCAATTTCTTCAGTTTGGCCGCAAATTGCGGCCAAGTTGGGGAATTGGGTGTTGGGTTTTTTGTCTAGGGGTCCCTGCTGTGTTGTCTAGGTCTTTGGCATGTCTAGTTTTGTAATATCTTGCCTGTAGGAAAATCTGGGACTATACGTCGCTTTTGTGTTTCGTTATGTTTGCGCGATACGTGAGTGGGTTCTGTGATCCAGCGTATCGCGGCGTGTCGCGATGGTTTTAGACGCGTACACACACGATTCAGCGTATCGTGCACACGCGCGTTTAGTTCGCGACGCGAGTTTCTCGTTTCGATTCGATATCGCGTTTATGTGGCTTATATGTGATTTCCATGTCTTAATTGCAGGTTTGTAGACAGGGACTACAGACACCACTACAGAGGGAGCAGACGGTAGGATTCACCCCGCGTGGAGTTTAGGTGAGTAGATATAACATCTACAGGGGAATCGCCCGCATGGCGTTATGCGTCTGGGCTAGGATTCAATTACCTGTCGCACTTTCTACGTCATTGTAGAATTGCGCCTTACTGCATTTCCTAGATATAGTTATATACTGTGACTAGCAGCCGTAGGACACTGCACACATTATTGACGGTCCATGTTGCACGAGCACGGATTGCATGCTACACACACACCGTCAATAATTGCCATGTCACACACTACCCCTTATAGCTACTATTGCTTGCCACACATGACATCTAGCCTATCGGTATACCTATAGCGTATCATACCTTTAGTGATAGGTATATTTTCACTTGCGATACAGCTACAGGTATACCTCCTACATATTTTACCTATACCGGGAGGGATTTCCTACATATGTTACTTATACCCAGGGGGGTATACGACATCAGTTCCTATAGGTAGATACCTATACCTTGCTACACCTGTATGTTAGACACATATTCAGTTGCTGTCGCATATTTACATTTACTGATGTTACTTAGCTGTACCTTATCTTGTTTTTCGCATACATCTGGTTCAGCTATATACATGTGTTTACCTGCTCGCATTCAGATATATTGCATACATTTATTCTTGGATTCATGCATTGTTTATCTGGATTCTATATGATGTTTTCGGGATTTGGGAACCGCGGGAGTTCATGAAATTATGCATACATGTAACAACCCGGTTCCCTTGATATGATATTTCGAGCGTCCCCCATGAGTTTTATCGGTGCTGATTTTATGCTCCATACGATGTGTGGTTGCCGTATGAGAGTACATGGTGGGGCCCGGTATGGTTCCCCTCGGCAAGAAGATCGATGGGTTTGCCGATTGAGCCTGGAGGCGGGCGAGTACCTACCGGTGATTGTTTGGACCTGGCAGTAGTCCGGAGGCTACTGGCCAGAGTAGAGAGATGGATGCGGGATGACCTGTACTGTCGGGGCTGAGGGCCGACACTGCAGACGGACCCCGTGGGCTGATTCAGACGGACGAAGCCCCATATACGAGGATTTCTGTGTCGATGCTTGGCACACGTTTTCATGATATTTCTTTAACCCCTTTTTGTATATATAACAGGGGATTTAGCCGTTGTTATATATACCCTTACACCAATATTAGTGGAATGGGACGCTAATATATGTGTATTGCCCCCATCATATTTATTTCTGTACATATATATACCTTTAGGATGTTAGATTCTTACTTGAGATTGGACATTGGATATACCTATGTGATTGGTGATTGTACATTCGGGATATGGGAGATTACTCGATATTGTACATTGAGGAGATGTGAGACTATATGATGTGAGTGCCCTATGTGGGGGCTGGTTTGAGGATTCGGGATTGGAGTATCTTGTTGGATTGTGATCCTGCCACGACGTCAGGTTTCCGTGGGAAATGACATATTCCACCCTATACCTCACCCTTACCTACCTTATGCACAGATTCATATATTAGTAGTACTTGTAGTGTACCCTTATGATAGTTGCATATTTGCCTTCCCATATCTCTATTGCATAGTTATTGCATACTATTATCATGTCATCATTGCTTCACATAGTAAATGTACCTGCTAGTGTACTCTTCTTATTCAGCATTGCATGACATATTACTACCGTAATCGCATATCTTAGATTCATGCTGTACGCGCATTCCTGCGATTACCTGCATATGTTTTATACTATTCACGAGTTGGCAACTCACCCCCGTTGTGCCACAGGTGTTTCAGGTTTTTCCCCAGATTAGTCGAGGCAGGCTATTTCTCTATCCAGCTATCTAGCTATCCTCTTTTGCTACAGATACCGCATCAGCTCACAGTACCATTTTGCATAGGTGGGTTAGACGGTTATCTGTATTATATATTGTACCTTCGTTGTATTGTACTCTCCATCTACTGTTGTATTATTGACATAGAGACTTGGTGAGGACGTTAGTGTGTATTATTGTGGATTTATGTCTTTTATTTATATACAGCTTCTCTCTACTGTCTTTATTTCTTCGCTACGGCGTCGTATATTTGTATTCATCTTGGCTGGTTTTCATCAAAAAGGGGGTGTTGCTAAAATTTTAAAGAAAGAAAGTAAGACTTTTAAAGAATTTGGGTTGCGATTTCAATTGTTTCTAAACTTGTATTATCTTTTCAGTATTTTTTCTTGGTTTAGATTTCTGGGTTTGGCTTTCTTTTACTACGTTGCGTCTTTAGGCGTTGCGTAGTATTAGGGCCGTCACGGGCCAATTCCGGGTCGTGACAGGTGGCCACATCTCTTAAGATTGGTCGGTTATGCCGAGGTTGAGGGCCTTTGATCCTTAGTAAAGGTGGGTAGGAAGTCACCCTCTAAGGATGGTCCGAGCAGTGAAGCCGCTCGGTGGCCTCTTGATGAGGGCTTCGATCCTTGGCGTTGGTAGCAAACTACCATCCATGGATAAACCGAGCGGGGTAGCTGCTCGGTTGCCTCTTGGCGATGTCTTAGATCCTTAGCGTAGATGGGTAAGAAGTTACCTGCTAAGGACAGACCGAGCAGGGTAGCTGCTCGGTTGCCTCTTGGCGAGGGCTTTGATCCTTGGCGTCGGTGGGTAGTGAACTACCAGCCATGGATAGACCGAGCAGGGTAGCTGCTTGGTTGCCTCTTGGCGAGGGCGGGTGTCACGCCCCGCTTCCCAGAGTACGCAAGATTGGGCACGTGACATAGCCAACCATGCTACCTGTGGGTAGGAAGTATCCATCCACAGTCACATTACGGTTGTAAGGTTATCAAGAACAAGATAAATAAACTAATCTAGCACATGTCCAAATCCATAATAACGAGAGTCAATAAACAATAAAGTGCGGAAGCAAATGATCCAATATAATCATAGAAAGGTACGTCCCATAATGCGGGATCGCACCTGGAAATAAAATGCAATAAACAAACTAACCACTATAGAACTCAAATCAGCCTGCTGGCTGAAGTACTCCTGCACGGTCGGCGACAGTGGTAAAGAATCTGGGCCATGCAAAACCCAGACGTCAGCGCGTCATGACATCAAGTATATAGTATAAACATGGTGATAAGCAATGCAAATATGAACATGAATAAAGCAGTACTAAGAAATAACAACAGGGTAATGTGCAATGGTGACTAAACTGTCCTATCAGGTTTTCTACTTTATAGTCTTTGAAACCAATTGATGAATCGTCGATGTAACTCAATAGTATCCCGTGCGTGCCCGGGACCACGGTCATGATCCTCGGGGCTGAATCCGAGACGTGCCGCTAAGCAGTAAAAGGTAGTAGGATAGATGAGTGATGTCAGCATCAACACTCCGGAGCTGGCCAAGCCCGTAAGACTGATCATATCAATGTATCGAACTGTTGAGTTACAAGTCGGTTTCACCTTTGATTTCCCCATACCCCCAAGCTATGTATGTCAGTCAGGTATTCAGTAGTCAAGGACTAATGCCAACACAAGGTCGAGTAAAAGTAGGTCTGTCTGGATCGACAGCAGGAATGGTCAGGTTTGTCGGCATTAGGCATGAGATCAGGTAACAGGTCAGGTAATGTATAAAGGTGTCATGTCATGTCAAGAGTGTACGGTACCATATCATGTCAAGTAGGAAGTGTAACAGGTCATGTCAGGAGCACAAGATGTCATGTGGGTGCTCATAATCAAACTATCATAAACATGTGTATAAATAAACAAGCATGAGTACTATTAGAACAATAAACTGGAACATGTAATATGATAGGCAAATAGATATAATTTCAAGGATATGGATGCACAGTTATCGATTAGGGTTACATTTATAGTTCCAATATTAATTAGGATGCAATTTATTAAACATGGAGTATTAATATCACATTATTATGTAGTAATGTGATCTATGGATGCAATTATATTTATCTTAAATGCGATGGATGCAAACGGGTATCCGAAGAGTTATAAAACTATAAAATGGTAGTGTGGGATGTACAACTAAGCAATATGTGATATAAATATTTATATAATAATATTAATATGGATAGCATATTCAAAGCGATTAGTAACTATAAAAGCTGTATTGATTAACCATGCACAAGAAGGTTCCGTTCAGAAATTCAGCGTCACCCTAATTTGTAAAATAGCTTAAAAATAACAAACGTTCTCCAAAAGAGACGTATCTTATACCAAAACAAAGATAATTCAATAAGGTTTTCAGTTTTATAAGTATAAGCATCTCAGGTTATCCCTACAAAAAGTTATGAATATTCAAACTTGAAAGTTTGCTGCTGGAATTTCCCTGGACAGCAGTTTAAAGGCATTTTCATTTGCATTTTACGTTATTTAAACAATTTATTTTGCAAGTAAATATTTCATAGAGTTATAGTATTATGAATTAGCTTCGTAACGAACTAAAGAACGTATACTAATGATTTTTCTATGATTTATAATGAATTTTATAAGATAAGGTGTACGGTAAATTTCAGATTTGTCATATCCGATTTTTCAACGACATTTCATATGTAAACTATAAGATTTTCAAATGTATAATATTATAAAATGAAGATTATAAAAGTATATAGCATGTAGCAAGATTAACTTGCCTCGATGGGTCGCGAATCGGGAAAACGGAACGTTAACCGTCGGCGGGGAAAACTCGCGACGGCGCACGGTTCACGGAATAAACTCAAACGACGAACAAAGGAACCACACGGGTCGGGGTATCTCGCTGGAACGTCGAGAAACGTCACCGGCACGACGGAATTCCGGCAACAAAAGAACAGTTAAAAGAAATGAGAAACGAGACATGAAGCAAGAAGAGAAAAATGATAAAGAGAAGTACGAGAGAATATATGAGGGAGAGGGAGAGGGAGGAAAAAGTGGAGAGAGAGAGAGAGAAAGTGGGGCCCACGGGGTTAAAGGGGAGGTTGCGATTGGCTGAGAGAATAAATTAAGAAGGATATAAAGATTGTAAAAATATTATATGGTTAACTTAAAGATTTAAAAGATAGGTAATGAACAGTAAGATATCAGGTTAGTTAGAAAAATATATGCGATGGTTTTAATAATATTAAAATTTAGGATTTTGGCGCCAAATGAAACATTTCCAAATTGCGCCCGGGTTGGGTCCAAAAATTCGAAATTCAAATAATAGGATTTTAGGCGGGTTCCAAATTTTAAAATGAAATGTTTTATGATTAAAAAGCATACTCCCAAAACGGACACACGCACGTGCACGTAGCCATCCAAACTCGCCCGTTTCACTGAACGGGACGAGAATACAATGCACGGACGCTACCACGAGGCTAAGGGTGTCAAGTAGGCCAAGAAGAATATTTTCAATTTTATTTTAGGTGCTAAAATTTGTTATATGCAGAATGACTTAGCCGGTTAAAATTGTGCAATAAGAACCAAACAAGCAAGATAAATGAAATGAGCAATGCCAAACACTCAACCAGTAACAGAAATAGTATTATTGGGCTCGGGTGTTACATCATACCCAACTACAAAAAGAATTTCGTCCTCGAAATTCCAAGAATTCAAGATAGATAACTACAGGAAAAGGTGAGGAAACTTCTGCCGGATCTCGTCTTCTCGCTCCCAAGTGGATTCTCCATGCGATCGATTACCCCAAGAAACTAGCACAAGGGGGATAACCTTATTCTTAAGAACTTTTTCTCTTCGATCCTTGATTTCAACTGGTCTCTCCTCAAAAGTCAAGTCTTCTCGTACTGTTAGCTCCGAATGATCCAAAACGTGTGTTTCATCTCGAACATACTTACGGAGTTGAGATACGTGAAACATATCATGCACATTTGCCAAGGACTGTGGTAACGCCAAACGATATGCTACCTCACCAACACGCTCCACGATCTCAAGGGTCCAACGAACCGAGGACTGAGCTTTCCTCGCCTTCCAAAACGAATCACCCCTCTAGTCGGTGATATCTTCAAGAACACCAAATCACCCACGGTGAATTCTAGAGGTCTTCTCGATGTGTCAGCCTAACTCTTCTGTCTGTCTTGTGCTGCCTTCATATGATTTCTGATAGTGTTAACCTTCTTAACTGTCTGCATCACCAAATCTGGTCCCAACAATTTTCGTTCACCGACATCATCCCAACAAATAGGTGAACGACATTTACGACCATACAAAGCTTCAAACGGAGCCATCTGGGTAGTTGCCTGAAAACTGTTGTTGTAAGAAAACTCCACCAAGTGTAGATGATCCTCCCACGAACCCTTGAAGTCCAACATGCATGCTCTCAACATATCATCAAGAGTTTGGATCGTTCTCTCCGACTGACCATCAGTTTGAGGATGATAAGCTGTGCTAAACTTCAATCGAGTCCCCAAACTTTCCTGTAAACTCCTCCAGAAGTGTGAGAAGAACCGAGTGTCCCGATCGGACACGATGCTCACCGGTACGCCATGCAATCTTACAATCTTCTGCATGTACCGCTCTGCCAAAGTCTCCGTTGATTGACCAACCTGGAAAGGAATAAAGTGAGCTGCCTTGGTCAATCGATCGACAATCACCCATACTGCATTGTTGCCGTTTGGACTTCGCGGTAAAGCCGTCACGAAATCCATGGTTATATGTTCCCACTTCCACTGAGGAATCGGAAGTGGTTGCAACAAACTAGCAACCCTTTGGTGTTCAGCCTTGACTTGCTGACATACCAAGCACTTAGCCACGAAGCGAGCAATCTCCCGTTTCATGCCTTCCCACCAGAAATGCTGTCGAATATCTCGGTACATCTTTGTACCTCCTGGATGTATAGAATAAGCTGAACTGTGTGCCTCCTTCATAAGCTCTTCACGAACATCCCCCTTTGGCACACACAAACGGCTACCATACCTCAACGAACCATCTTCGTAGACCAGTAAATCTGTTCGTAGTCCAGCCTCAACCCGCTCTCGAAACTTTTGCAGTCTAGGATCCTGCGATTGTGCCGCTTTAATCTTCTCAACCAAGGACAACTGTACTTGCAACTGCATCAACTGTCCCGTAGAATGTGGTAGCACAACTTCCAAGTCAAATCTTCGAAAATCTGCAATGATCTCCCCCTGTGTAGTTAACACCTGAATTGCTGGTAACCGACTAAGCGCATCCGGCACAACATTAACCTTCTCCGGATGGTACTTAAGATCAAGATCGTAGTCAGCCATCAGCTCCAACCATCTACGCTGCCTCATGTTAAGCTCCTTCTGTGTAAACACATACTTCAAGCTCTTATGATCTGTAAAAACTTCGACTCTTTCCCCCAAAAGGTAGTGTCTCCAAATCTTCAAAGCGAAAATCACAGCCGCACGCTCCAAGTCATGAGTTGGATAATTCTTCTCATGAGTCTTCAGTTGTCTCGATGCGTAAGCGACGACTTTCCCATTCTGCATTAAAACACATCCCAATCCTTTTCCAGATGCGTCGCTGTGAATCACCAGTCCTCCTGAATCATCCGGTACGGTTAGGATAGGGGCGGTTATCAACTTCTGCTTCAACGTCTCAAAGGCCAATGCACATCCATCCGTCCAAACAAACGGTACCTCCTTTCGTGTGAGCTTGGTTAACGGCTCAGCTACGCGAGCGAAGTTCTCCATAAATCTTCTGTAGTATCCGGCGAGTCCAAGAAAACTCCTTATCTCTGCAACATTCTTTGGAATAGGCCAGTCTCGAACTGCTGCAATCTTTTCGGGATCGACGGCGATTCCATCGCCCGACACGACATGCCCCAGAAACTTCACTTCTTCCAGCCAGAATTCACCCTTACTCATCTTCGCAAATAATTTCTCTTGTCTTAGCGTCTGCAATGCGATCCTTAAATGCTCAGCATGCTCCTCCGGACTCTTCGAGTACACCAGAATATCGTCAATGAATACCACAATAAACTGGTCCAAGAACGGTGAAAAGATCCTGTTCATCAAATCCATGAATGTTGCCGGCGCATTAGTCACTCCGAAGGGCGTCACTAGATACTCGAAATGTCCATATCGAGTTCGAAACGCCGTCTTGCAAATGCCTTCTGCTTTCACTCGGACCTGATGATATCCCGATCGCAAATCCAATTTCGAGAACACCCTCGCGCCACTAAGCTGCTCAAAAAGCTCTCCAATACGAGGGATCGGGTACTTGTTCTTAATAGTCACCCGGTTCAATTCTCGATAATCCATACACATCCTTCTCGTGCCATCCTTCTTCTTTACTAAAAGAACTGGAGCTCCCCAAGGTGAGTTGCTGCTTCGAATCCATCCCTTCTCGAGTAATTCACCAACTTGTTTCTTAACTTCTTCCAATTCCACCGATGCCATCGGATAATAAGATTTTGATACTGGCGCTGCACCAGGAATAAGGTCAATCGCGAACTCCACATCTCGCTTTGGCGGTAAGCCCGAAATATCTGCAAACACATCCATAAAGTCGCGAACAACTGCCGGCTCTTCATTACTATTCACTTCCATAGTCGCAAGAACACTGTTTGTCGGCCTAGCCCTAAACTCGACTGGCCCGACAGAACTGCTTCCTTACCGCAACTGCTGTCTGCATCGTTGGCCGCGAAAGGTCCAGCGAGACTACTGAGTCTCGTCCACTCCGCTGCATGCACGTCTACGGTTGCTCCATTCTGCCTTAGTCCGATAAATTTCTTCCCTTTCCTCCGCGCAGTCTGCGGGAAGAACTTCTCCAGGGGGTTCTTAGAAAAACTTCGCCCAACTGATCGGCTTGGGCAAGCGGGTCTCCTCCACAAGCCGTCACTCTCGGGCGTAATCCACTAACTGAATGCGCACCACATCAACTCCTTTGTCCTCTGGAATCTGTGTCGCAATCAGCAAATTCTCCGTGTCGCTAGCCACGGCTCGGCTGGCAACGGCTCCTCCAGAAAAGTGAAAGTAGACGGATCCAAAAGTCTGAAATCTGCTACGGTCCTTACTCGGTCAACTGGTCTAGTTCCAACATCGTTTACAGACTGCTGAACGATCTGCAAACCTTCCTGAAACAAGTCCGCTTGCTGCTGGATCAGCTCGGTCTGTTTCTTTGATTTCCAGCATTTCTCTTATCACTCCAAGCATGGCGGCTTCGTTCACACGCCTCTGGTACGTCTTCAACTTCTTACCTGTCATAATCTTGAACTCAAAACACCCAACATTAGCATGATGATAGATTCTGAATGTGGATCAAGGCTAGAACTCCAAGATACTTAAATAGAGTACTGCATTGTAGCTATGCCGCGGTATCATAGCCGCAATTACTTAACTCCACCCAAGTCGCCCAAGTCCTAGGGATAACAAGAAATCAGGTTTCCGAGTCGACATGCAAAGTAAGTTTGCACGTCGTAAAAGATATAGTCAGGAAGAATGTGATTCAAGAATGGTAAAACGGTCAATGTGGCTGGACATGTTTCCTAAACACGGGTATTCTGATTCGTGTATTGGGTACAATACCCAACTACAAAAGAATCAACCCGACTAACCTATGGCTTTGATACCAAAAGAACCATGTCACGCCCCGCTTCCCAGAGTACGCAAGATTGGACACGTGACATAGCCAACCATGCTACCTGTGGGTAGGAAGTATCCATCCACAGTCACATTACGGTTGTAAGGTTATCAAGAATAAGATAAATAAACTAATCTAGCACATGTCCAAATCCATAATAACGAGAGTCAATAAACAATAAAGTGCGGAAGCAAATGATCCAATATAATCATAGAAAGGTACGTCCCATAATGCGGGATCGCACCTGGAAATAAAATGCAATAAACAAACTAACCACTATAGAACTCAAATCAGCCTGCTGGCTGAAGTACTCCTGCACAGTCGGCGACAGTGGTAAAGAATCTGGGCCATGCAAAACCCAGACGTCAGCGCGTCATGACATCAAGTATATAGTATAAACATGGTGATAAGCAATGCAAATATGAACATGAATAAAGCAGTACTAAGAAATAACAACAGGGTAATGTGCAATGGTGACTAAACTGTCCTATCAGGTTTTCTACTCTATAGTCTTTGAAACCAATTGATGAATCGTCGATGTAACTCAATAGTATCCCGTGCGTGCCCGGGACCACGGTCATGATCCTCGGGGCTGAATCCGAGACGTGCCGCTAAGCAGTAAAAGGTAGTAGGATAGATGAGTGATGTCAGCATCAACACTCCGGAGCTGGCCAAGCCCGTAAGACTGATCAGATCAATGTATCGAACTGTTGAGTTACAAGTCGGTTTCACCTTTGATTTCCCCATACCCCCAAGCTATGTATGTCAGTCAGGTATTCAGTAGTCAAGGACTAATGCCAACACAAGGTCGAGTAAAAGTAGGTCTGTCTGGATCGACAGCAGGAATGGTCAGGTTTGTCGGCACTAGGCATGCGATCAGGTAACAGGTCAGGTAATGTATAAAGGTGTCATGTCATGTCAAGAGTGTACGGTACCATATCATGTCAAGTAGGAAGTGTAACAGGTCATGTCAGGAGCACAAGATGTCATGTGGGTGCTCATAATCAAACTATTATAAACATGTGTATAAATAAACAAGCATGAGTACTATTAGAACAATAAACTGGAACATGTAATATGATAGGCAAATAGATATAATTTCAAGGATATGGATGCACAGTTATCGATTAGGGTTACATTTATAGTTCCAATATTAATTAGGATGCAATTTATTAAACATGGAGTATTAATATCACATTATTATGTAGTAATGTGATCTATGGATGCAATTATATTTATCTTAAATGCGATGGATGCAAACGGGTATCCGAAGAGTTATAAAACTATAAAATGGTAGTGTGGGATGTACAACTAAGCAATATGTGATATAAATATTTATATAATAATATTAATATGGATAGCATATTCAAAGCGATTAGTAACTATAAAAGCTGTATTGATTAACCATGCACAAGAAGGTTCCGTTCAGAAATTCAGCGTCACCCTAATTTGTAAAATAGCTTAAAAATAACAAACGTTCTCCAAAAGAGACGTATCTTATACCAAAACAAAGATAATTCAATAAGGTTTTCAGTTTTATAAGTATAAGCATCTCAGGTTATCCCTACAAAAAGTTATGACTATTCAAACTTGAAAGTTTGCTGCTGGAATTTCCCTGGACAGCAGTTTAAAGGCATTTTCATTTGCATTTTACGTTATTTAAACAATTTATTTTGCAAGTAAATATTTCATAGAGTTATAGTATTATGAATTAGCTTCGTAACGAACTAAAGAACGTATACTAATGATTTTTCTATGATTTATAATGAATTTTATAAGATAAGGTGTACAGTAAATTTCAGATTTGTCATATCCGATTTTTCAACGACATTTCATATGTAAACTATAAGATTTTCAAATGTATAATATTATAAAATGAAGATTATAAAAGTATATAGCATGTAGCAAGATTAACTTGCCTCGATGGGTCGCGAATCGGGAAAACGGAACGTTAACCGTCGGCGGGGAAAACTCGCGACGGCGCACGGTTCACGGAATGAACCCAAACGACGAACAAAGGAACCACACGGGTCGGGGTATCTCGCTGGAACGTCGAGAAACGTCACCGGCACGACGGAATTCCGGCAACAAAAGAACAGTTAAAAGAAATGAGAAACGAGACATGAAGCAAGAAGAGAAAAATGATAAAGAGAAGTACGAGAGAATATATGAGGGAGAGGGAGGGAGAGGAAAAAGTGGAGAGAGAGAGAGAAAGTGGGGCCCACGGGGTTAAAGGGGAGGTTGCGATTGGCTGAGAGAATAAATTAAGAAGGATATAAAGATTGTAAAAATATTATATGGTTAACTTAAAGATTTAAAAGATAGGTAATGAACAGTAAGATATCAGGTTAGTTAGAAAAATATATGCGATGGTTTTAATAATATTAAAATTTAGGATTTTGGCGCCAAATGAAACATTTCCAAATTGCGCCCGGGTTGGGTCCAAAAATTCGAAATTCAAATAATAGGATTTTAGGCGGGTTCCAAATTTTAAAATGAAATGTTTTATGATTAAAAAGCATACTCCCAAAACGGACACACGCACGTGCACGTAGCCATCCAAACTCGCCCGTTTCACTGAACGGGACGAGAATACAATGCACGGACGCTACCACGAGGCTAAGGGTGTCAAGTAGGCCAAGAAGAATATTTTCAATTTTATTTTAGGTGCTAAAATTTGTTATATGCAGAATGACTTAGCCGGTTAAAATTGTGCAATAAGAACCAAACAAGCAAGATAAATGAAATGAGCAATGCCAAACACTCAACCAGTAACAGAAATAGTATTATTGGGCTCGGGTGTTACAGCGGGGGCTCAGATCCTTAGCGTAGATGGGTAAGAAGTTACCCGCTAAGGATAGCCGAGCAGGGTAGCTGCTCGGTTTCCTCTTGGCGAGGGCTTAAGTCCTTGGCGTCGTTGGATAAGAGATTACCGGTCAAGGATGGACCGAGCAGGGAAGCTGTTCGGTGGCCCCTTGATGAGGGCTTTGATCCTTGGCGTCGTTGGGTAAAAGATTACCGGCCAAGGATGGACCGAGCAGGGAAGCTGCTCGGTGGCCTCTTGACGAGGGCTTCGATCCTTGGCGTATGGGTAAGAGATTACTCACTAAGGATAGACCGAGCAGAGAAGCTGCTCGGTGGCCTCTTTATAAGGGCTTCGATCCTTAGCGTATGTGGGTAAGAGATTACCCGCTAAGGATGGACCGAGAAGGAGAGCTGCTCGGTGGCCTCTTGATAAGGGCTTTGATCCTTGGCGTCGTTGGGTAAGAGATTCCCAGCCAAGGATGGACCGAGCAGGGAAGCCGCTCTTTTTTGCGAGGTTTTGTCCGACCTTCCTTGGTGTGTGAACATCGGGAAGAGTGACCGTTGCGAGCGGCACGTGGCAGAAACGCATAGGGGAGGCGAAGCGTTTCGAAGAGTCGCGTTGGTCCGACTTCGGTTCGTCTAGAAATAAGGGATTTCTGCCACGTGGCGGTGCGGTATTGGAATAATTTGGGTGGATCTCAGGATTCGCGCCCATGCGCGCGCAAATTTGGGTTCTTAGGGATTCTGTTTGAGGCTATAAATAGAGAAGGGTGTGTTGCCCATACTTAGCTTTGCACCCCGAAACATAATAATGGACGGATTCCCTTTCTCCATTTCCGAGATCATTTCCTTCGAAAACGTATATCTGTACGATCAGCGGAGCTCCGAGAAGAAGTTGCAGGAGGCCGTCCCCGTTGTGAGGAGGACGGCGGCTAGTACTTGGATCGTCGCGGTGATCGCTCGCTATAAAGTCGAGATCGGAAGGTGAACTTTCGTTGAGTGGAACTAGTCTTCCCACAGACGGCGCCAACTGATGGAGCTCAGGATCTCCTTCAGATGTTACCCTCCGTTGATCTGTAGCGAGGCTTGAAGGACGGCCGAGATTGGGCTGGGAGGTTGCCTTCTGAAGCGTGCGGATCTCAGTGGGCTTGATGTGGATGAGGCCTAGTTATCTGCAATAAAGTTCCGGGATGGTTGTACCACTGAGGACCCTCTGACGATCAAGTTAGTCGAGGTAATTGGACAGAGTAGTGGCATATTGGGGTGAAATTCCCTTACCTGAGTCGTCTGAGAGAGGGGTTTATATAGGGACCGCGCGGAGCGAGCCGACGCGAGATATCCGCCGTCAGTTATGCCCTTACGTTATGCCCGAGTCATTGGCGGGATCCGCTCATTAATGGGGGAACGTGTCGGCGTGGGACGCGGGATCACGTGGCGGGTATCTCGCGTCTGGCGAGATTCGCGGAGCTGCGGCGGTGACGCCTATGGTCTTTGTTTAGGCTCGGTCGATTGGACCTAGGAGGACTTGCTCGGCGAGAGGTTCGGAGACGAGCGGGAGGCCGGGCAAGTCTGCTTCTGTAGTAGCTCGGGAGTGAGCCTGGAGGGCTGAGGAAGCCTCCGGCGTGCGTGAGGGCTCGGAGACGAGCTGGCGGTCGTGCGTGGGACGAGCATAGGAGTGTTCCGGTAGGTCAGCGAAGGTTGAGGTTAGTCCACGGGTCGGAGACCCGGGATACACCTTCAGGGTGCCGTTCTTGCTCCTTTTCCGTAAGCTTCGGGACACGTCATCTGCCACGTGTCATGATCTGGGAAAATTATTTTGCAATCTTTCAATTAACATTTTTGGTGGCTTTGTCATTATGGCTAAAATTTGACAAGAACAATTTGCTGATTACTTTTTTTTGGGCTAAATACAACCATAGGTCATGAAATCAAAATGAATCACTTTGCAAGTGCGTCATATTCGTAGAGTAATTACATTTAAATGCTAGAGGTTTGTGCAACCTCTGTTGTCTACTAATCCCAGCAGATAAAAAATCACATTGTCTAATACTGATAAATAGAGCAATTTTGGTGCCCGCTGGGCGGGCAGGAGGGGGGAGAGAGAGAGAGGGAGAGAATTTAGCATCAACATCTTCTCATTCTATAAACGTCCGCATGGTATGTGGTAATTCAGGAGTGAATCCCAGCGTCCCTAACATAAATAGGATTCTCGGGAATTTGTGGTTTCCTCGGGCTCCACATGCCCTCCAATTAGGGGAGGCATCCAACATTTCATCTTTTGGTATTTATATAACCTTACCGCTGCCACTATCATGACCTATGTTGCACAAATTCATTTCCAAGAAATACCAAATCATGTCAGACTTGTATCGGAATTGTCCATATGGGATTCTTTCGGATTTTTCAAGGGTACTTGTGGAACCCTTTTTGGTATATCCTAAAACTCATATGATGGATGTTCCGTACCTGTGTGAAAATTGTATGAATAACTAAAACATCAACTATCTATTCATCAATCCTAACAACTATTTGTATTTTCAGTTTAGATTTTTCTAATATAGTAATTTCTTCTTGTTATGTGTATATGTATTGTCATAACAAAAACTTATGTAGACGAACAAATCATATCCTTCATTTCTGAAAACATGATAATTTACTAATCCGACCTCTATTGTGCTGAATCCGTATACAAATCTATGCTACTTAATCATGACTGTTGCCATCGCCGTCTCTTCTGCAGCTTCCGGTCACAGTTGTCGACAGCTGTTTCAGCCATCACCGACCTTCGCTGCTGTCATTCACTGTTGCTGCTGACCGCCTCTGTAGGCAGCTCAGCTGTGGCCTACCACCAGTGCTGCCGCTGGCATTACCGCAGCTAACCTAACCATTATCACTATTTCCTCCATTGATATCTTCATTACCAACACTGTTGTGCATCATATATTTCTTGAGATAATTGAATTATACCAAACACGACAATGCAACAACCCCTCAATTAGATGCCCAGGAATCACATTTCTAGGAATGTTAATATTCCTAGAATCTTAACATTCCGTGTTTCAAGTAGGCCCTAAAATATTTTGGCATGATGCTTCAATATAATAAAAGAGCAGCTTGTTGTAGAGAAGACACCAGTAGAGGGTACAAGAAATATAAGAAGAACCTAACTTATTGAGTGTACAGGGAAAATATTGCTATTTAGCCCTGCTCTTTTTGGCCACGTGTTCAAACTACTCGTTGACGACCCTCTGAAGGAGCCTGATGTTTCCAATGCCGAATTCTCACTTCCACACTAGCTTCTTTATGCGATATGTGACCTGAAGCGCATGGAGCATGGAGCCGCATATCGTAGCCCATAACATTGCCCAATTCTCACACTCACCCTCAAGCCTTTCATGTAGCTACTCTCTCGCTGGTAAGAACCTATAGCCCTTTCCTTGCTTTGAAGAGTTCTCTATCATAGCACTAAGGAGGGATCAATTTTTAAATGCCTCACCTCCACCTCAATCCACATGGGATTATGAAATTTCTAGTCATCTCAAGACAGAACCGAAGACTTGCTTTCTCCTTCTAAGTGTCTAACTCGCACCGTTCCCTTGCTCTTGCATACACACTCTTGAAACATAAAAATGTCCCCTCTATTTCTACATCCATACAGATTTGTTAATGAAACCAAGACTCGTTTTTTCAAGGGAGAATAGGAATTATCATATTATCATCTCATGGTTTGTTTGGTAAAAGTTGCTACTTAAGAAGTCGGCCAAAACTATTGAAGAGATCAATACTACATTGAGAGTATGATTCTAAGAAACAACATAACTATGTTCTAGAAGTTCTTAACATGATGCACATCGCATATACTTTTAGGCAAAAATGGAGCTCTTCACAGCTAAGCTTGGTTGTGAAGTGCACACCTAGTTTACTGTTTGAATGTGTCCCACTTTTTAAGTTGTGGCAGGACCCAAAATAGTAAAATGGGTGTGCATTCACAGCCAACTCTACAAAGTTCAAATTAAACTTTTTTAAGAAGTGCATACATAAAACGGTTATTGTGGGTGTGCATTCACAGCCAAGGTTGGCTGTGATGTGCACAACCACAATAACCGTTTTATGTATGCACTCCTTAAAATTTTTTAATTTGAACTTTGTAGAGTTGGTGACACAACATGGAAAAACTAACTTATCCAGCAACATAGCATGTATCTATAAGATCGGTTATAGAACAGCCACGAGATCAGTTTCTGTCAAACTAGTCATACAACAACAATAAGCTTTCATCCTAAATTTTTGGGGTCAGGTGTGTAAATTCTTCTTTTCCATTCTATCATGTCAAGAGCTCTTTCTTCTGTTAAATTTATAATCAACATATTGTTCTTAATAACCTATATATATTCATTTAGGCCTACCCCTACACTCAGTAGCACGCAAAACTACAGTTTTATCTTTTTTTCTAATCGGGGCATCGATCGTTCTTCGTTGTACATGTTCAAATCATCTCAATCCGTTCTCTCACATTTTACCTTTGTGGAAGTTACCTCTATCTTATTACGAATACATTCATATTTTATTCTATCTTTTTGTGTATTACCACTCATCCATATTAACATTCATATTTCAACCACATTCATTTTTTGGACACTTGTTTCTTAATTGTCCAACATTCTGATCCATAAAAAAGAGTTGTTCTTATCATCATGTTATAAAATTTTCCTTTTAATTTTGAAGGTATCCTATGGTCACATAACACTTCTAAAGCACTTCTCCATTTCAACTATCCTGCTTTGATCCTATGAGTTACATCCTTATCAATTTTCTCATCATGATTAATTATAGATCCTACATGACGAAAATGGTTCTTTCTAGACATTTCATGGCGATCAATTTGTATCGAACGCTTATTACTTCTCACCGTTTTGCTAAAATTACATTTTGTATATTCAATTTTTGTTGTGCTAATTCTAAATCCTTTAGATTCTAAGGTCTCCCTCCATTTTCCTATTTCAATAATTATATTCGTCAATTAAAACAAAACAATAAGAAAACAACATACACCATGGTACATCATCCTGAATATGTTTAGTAAATCCATCCAAAACTAACGTTTAAAGATAAGAACTTAATGCCGATCCTTAGTGTAAACCTATGGTTATAGAAAATGGCTCGTCTCTTCTCCGAATGTTCTCACTCTAGTAATTGCTCCATCATACATATCTTTAATCACATCAATTACTTAGTTGACAACAGTTTATTTTCTAAAACTCGCCCTAAAATCTTTCGAGGGACTGTCACAAGTCTTTCTAAGTCGAAAAAACCATATGTAGATCCCTTTTCTTCACTCCATCAATCTCCGTTATACGTAGATCGCTTTCATAGTAGATTTTCCTGGCATAAATCCAAATTGATTTTCAGGTATGGACGTTTCTTTTCTTAATTTATATTCGATTACTATTTTCCGTAGTTTCATTGTATGACTCATAAGTTTGATTTCAGGATAGTTTAAACAATTTTGTATATTTCCTTTATTCTTTATAAATATGTATCAAGATGCATGTCCTCCATTCATCAAGCATTTTTTTGTATCCATAATTTTATTAATGTAAGAATGCATCTCAGTGGTCTTCTGTCAAACTAGTCATGATTGGCTAAAAATGTAAGAATGCATCTGAGTTGGCCTTATGCAGAGATATATATAAAAAATATAATGTGAATAGATCTATAGGTTATATAAGAAAACATCCTATTGGCATTGTATAGAAACATATATAATATGTGCACGGACTTGCACATAAACTATATGCCCGTGAAAATGTGTGAATATGTGCACATATCTATTTTGAGGTGTGCGCACGCAAGTATCTGCAAGTAATCTACAATGTCACTGTAGCGATATCACATCTACGCTTATTGGGATTTGGTATTTCTACCATCAAGTATGTTTGTTTATTGGATGGGGTTAAAGTCGAATACAATGTTTGGATTTTAACATCATTATCAGCAACTCCATGTAGTGCCACAGTTTTGTAAGATCCTTCCATTAAGGTTCACTAGCAAACTGGAAAAATTCTTTGTTAAGTGGCTACTACCCTAATATTAACGATACACCACTGAAGTCCATTTGTGCCTATTCATATACATATGCATGTACTCAAATTTGTTCACTTATAGACAGGTTTAACAACAGATTAGTTCTTCTCTCTCAATTCACAAATATATATTAGAAAACGCTATTGGGTAAATATGCTGTGATCGAGAGTTCATTTACTTCTCTATAATGAGCAATCATCTCCATAATTTCCTTAGCATACTCTTCATCCAAAGATATCTTTTAGTTATTTAACTTGAAAGTAAGTCGAAAGAGATAACTAATCAAGCATCAATATTATTATATGATCAACCACCAAGTCACACCTTCTTTTCATGCAGGCCAACATGATGATGGATATGATTGCTAAGCTCCGTGAGAAGGTACATCCCTTAGATCATATTTCTCTATGTAATGCAATATATTCAACTTAGAGAAAATGGTAAAGTGCAGATGAAAAGCCTGGCAGTCAATTATCGCATGCACTCTCCCTTTTTCATTCACACACACCACAAATGGAGACACCATCACAAAAGCTGTTGCTCCTCACTCCCGTAAGTTTTGGAGCTGCTAAAGAAACTTGTAATGTTGTAATCAGAAAAGTACATCATAGAATTTGCGCCATTGTGTCATCTGGCCTGAGACTGCCATTTTTTCATGTCATTGCAACAGCAACCTAGCCATTGGAATTTTCCTTCTTAAATGGGATGAAGTCTTGATATCCCTTTTCAGTTCAATAAGTGTAGAAATTAGTATCCAGGAGTCAATTTATTTGTTGTACAAGTCATAGAGTTATTGACTTTTGATGCAGGTAGAACTAAGTTTAATAGAGTTTACAATGTTTTTGAATTTCTTTGTGTGAAGAATTTACTGCATTAGTTAAAACTTAGAGGACAGTCGTAAGGCCCAATGGTCTCACCAATTATTTAGTTCAGCTAAAAGGAATCATGAACTGCACCGATGACTTCCAACATCCTGCATAGAATAACCAAAGATAGCCCCAGATTTGCCTCTGGCGTCTCCTCCGACGATCAAGTCGGTAACTTGAATATAATAGCTTAATGTGTTAGGGTTTAGCATGAGGTATCTGTAGGGGCATTTTGGTCATATCAGCCCTCAGGTTGGTATTTGGGACCACTGACGCTAGGAGCAGGTGTCACGCGATGCACACGCTACCTCTGCATGCTCTGGCGACTCTCGGTGGCTCGCTAGCATCTAGGACATCCTGCAATCTCACCTTCTGCCACGTGTCCAACAATATTGCCTCACATCAGACACAACAATCAATTGTATATGAATAGCTTAATACAGAGTATGCTGAAAATTTATTTCGTCTAGGCAGGCCATGCTACAGAAAAATTTTAGTTGACTATTTTTTCCCGGCATATGTATAGGATACGCTCATTTTAATAGATTTTCCCCTTTGGTAGCTTCTCGTGTTCAATCCTAAAAATAAATGCCAGGTTTTGGTTATGGTTTTAACCATCCTTCTTGGCTCTAGGAGGTGCTTAATTACAGATATGATCAGTAGAATTGAGAACACATAAATATGATACAAACCAATTCTCAGCAGCACCAAATCAAAGACATTGCCTGGAGTTATTTTTTCTTCGCTTTCAGAGAGCTGAAAGTACTTCCATACTTGAACTTTGTACGATATACCACTTCATAGCAGCACTCACAGCAATTACAATGAGCAAATGCTTTAATAAATTTGTACACAACACACCATGTATTTGGAATAATTATACTTCATCTGTCATAAGGCAATGCTATATTTTCATATAAACTACGAGGTAAATAATGTTTTATCGATCATCTCCAACATATCAGGTAGTAACAAGATATAAGATGGTTACATAGAAGCTAGCCAGTAGATATATGGTCTGGGCCGGTTATGTGGTGAGAATTAATATTCATCAACTGGTAATCTAATTACTACACTAGTGTCCCCTACTTTTTAAGTACTTGATGCCAATAAAGGATGCAGTACTAAACTACTTGGTGCAAAACTAGGATGCAATGCTTGTTTGTGCATATATAAGATGCAATGCTTGTTGTTAAATTTGAATGTTGCAACTTACTACAAATAACCTAGCCTTTTCAACGTCATGGCTAACTACACCATTCCGATTGCTTCATATCTGCATCATATCAAAAGCTCCAAATTAGCAGCATGTGTGTTAAGTTTGCTTCATGCAAATACTGGCTTTCTGCTTTTATGACACAGTATCAGATCTGGTCTCATCATAAGCAATTTAAAATATGTTTGCGCACACGAGTGCTGCATTCAATGTCAGATTGCCATATCAGAAAAGCTGGAAGAGAAAGTAAGTTACCTGCAACTTCTGAGGGAAGTCATAGTCCAATAGTATACGGACAATAATCTGCAAATTAAACAGAGATGAAGATTCATCATCAGACAGATCATGAAACTAATAACTGATCTTTTTGCCCTTTAAATTTGGATAATTAAAGAAACAAAAAGCCGTTACAAAACCCACAAACTATATATGAACATGTGAAAAAAACTAGCAGGCTCCGATTGTGCGAAATTCATTCACATATTAATTTTCACTGCAGGCGAAGATGCTCCAGGAAGAGAGAAGGTTCCTAGAATCGGTAAGTAAATAAACATAATAAAACGCAACTATATATTTTTGTGTATTTCCGACTATTTTCATGTCCATGTATTTCTGTGAGGTTAGGTAACGGAGAAAGAGGAAACTACAGGAAAAGATGATGACAAAAGGAAAGACTCTTGCCATACTGGAGCAGCAGCCAAGGGGCCAACTGCTGTAAATGCCAATACATCACAAGGGGTGTGGCGGCAGCCTCTGCAGAATTTTCCCTTCTTAATGGACATGTAGCACTGCTGCCACTTATCGTGTGATATATATGGAACGACTGTGTCTCAGTATTATGGTGATGTGTACTATGAATATGTATAATAATCACAAGTATGGCTTGTACTGGACCTTCATCTGTAGCCTATCTATGTCCTTTCTGTATCTGTAAGTTGTAAACATGTGATGTAATAACTAAACATGCTGCGTCTATGATAATAAAATAACTATGTTAGGCTCGGAGGTTGTCAAATGCCTGCCTCTGACAATGCTGATCTTTTCAATTATTGTTTGATGCGTACGAAACACCTGTGAGTGATTTTCCCTACTTTCAAAAATTCAATTGCAAGGCACATATTATCGAGTGAATTCACACGTAATGATATTATTAGCTCGCAGAAGGTTTGACAAAGTATTCTGAGCTGCAAACCTTCCATAGCCATTACATGTCGCTTCTAGCATTAACATTTTGGTCAGATCTGGTCTACTTTTAGATTCCAAATCCTAGCAAGACATATATTACGTATTAAACATCAATATTATGTATTAAACACTAATACATCTGGCTCTTTGAAAAATGATGATAATAGCCAATACATAAATCATTGCTCAAATAACAAAATCTGCCTGGCACTTGAAATTGTTATGTGTGGGCCAAATCAATACACTCTTTCCACAAGCGGTTGTCAGAAAGAAAGAAAGAATCGCCATCATTATCATCGGCGATGGCTACTAGCAGCTGCACGAGTAAGAGTGGCTAGGAGCTGGCGGCGGAAGCAGCAGCAGCAGTAATTACATAAAAGTGATAATGTGGGATCATCAATGCATCTCATTTCACTACTATAATATCCGCATGCCCCAACGGATTTAGGAATAGGGGCAACGGATTAATCCGTAGGGACTTAAAATACCTCCGTAGGTCCAAAGGCCGCGGATGCAAGTCTTTGTCATGAATATGTCCCTACGGAGTAAACGTTGTACTTACGGCCTTAATGGTAGGGGCATTTATTCCCGCGGATGAATCCGTGGGAACAATCTTTTTTTAATTTTTCTGTTGAAAATAATAAAAAAATTGTACCGACGGAGTTATACGTAGGGGATTACAAATGCCCCTACGGATTAATCCACAGGGACAAGTTTTGCCCATATTACTAAGTATATAAGGACAAAATATCAGATATTCTGATATTTTGTCTGTCACGTCCCGCTTCCCAGTAGACGGAAACGGTGACGTGTCAGGCCGCAACGTATTTACTATGAAATAAATACGTTAAGCCTAATTAAGCAATATAAAAAATGAACAAGAATGACAAGATAATAAAATAAAACATCAAGTTTATTTACATTCAACTTTACATATAACTGTTTGAAATAAAAGATACAATAATCAAAAGCAAATGCCTAAACAGCGGCATACGGAAAGTAAGTGCAGGGGAATTAATAGTCAGGCTGAGCGGTAAACGTTCTATCTTCTCAGAGTTCGGTCCTCCTGACGAACATTCCAAAGAAAGAAACAGAAATGAATGTCGTCCGCGAACTAACGCTCGGTAAGTCCCAAAAGAAGAAAGAGAAGATAGTATGTAAAGTGAAATGAACAGATAAGTTGTATATGACCGATTACTGGTATATGATAGTTATTCTAATGTGCTTGTTTGTAGTTTGGTAAGTAAGATATTCATGTATACGAGAGAAGTCCATCTTATCCCGTGGACTATGGTAACATGTAGTACAAGGCCCCGTCATAACCCACGGGATAACGGCACGAGAATTCATGTAGGTGTCTTTTAAGTGACCTCTCGTGTCACGATATACGTTCCGTACCAATCTACCTCTTCATCCCCGCGTAATATATTGTATAGATTATGTTTACAAGTCTTGGCCAAAACCATGTATACAAAATGTTCAAGTATTCATGTACAGAATGTAATCATGTATTCAAGTAGTCATGTAAAGTTCAAGTCAAGTTATAACCATGGTTCGGTCAAATCAAATCAAGTATACATGTTTGAAATTGATGTTTGGATTCGAGTATTCATGTTCATGATCAAGTATTTGTGTTTGATTTTGGATTCAGGTTTGAGGTTGGACTCAGACTGAGTCAGAACTTGTAAACTGGTTTAACTCTTGAATTTTTAGGTTCGGAAGTCATCGGCAACCGCTGCACATGAACGGCAGGATTTGTGTCTTTTTTTTAAGACAATTGCCATTGATAACTCCAGTTAAGTTTTCTAACCTGAATAGGCAAGCACTCACTTTCTCCGGCTCCCTGGAGTTCAAGAGAATTGATCCCGCTTAAACTTATATTTACTAAAATCCTTAAATATTGTTTTGTATATCTCGAGGGGGTTTTATGAAAAATATTTTTTAATATAGATTAAAAATAAAATCTCGAGAGTGATTTATATTATTTAGGGTTTTCATGAGCATGCGTTTTGATTATTGAGGTATTTTAATGATAAATACCTAGCTTTTGAAAGTTTATGGTATTTTATTGAAAACTAGTTCTTTTTAGTAACTTGATGGTATTTTATTGAAATTTTTTTAATCTTTCATTTTTAGAAATATAGTTTCATAATGTAAGGAAAATAAGAATTTATAATCTTATATAATTTTAATTTTTAAAAAATTTAGTTTTATTTGAGAAAATTCGTTTTTCTTAAAAACCGTATTTATATCCTTTCGAGATCGAATACTCCGTGAGAAGTGCTGCATCTCGTTCTACTATCCCCAGAATGTGCGATAATCTGGATCATCCATTAGCGGGTTCTCTAACGAGAGTTGTAGATGCATAATTGCAAAAGAATACGAAATACCGTTTTAAAAAAAAACGGTTTTAAAGTATGTGGTATTTTATTGTAAAGATAATTCTTCGAACAAAAATACATACAATAAGTATCGTACTATGAAAGCAAAGTGTACGTGTGGGGTAGGTCGTTACCCCGTGAAATTTTTCCTAAAGGTATAGTTTTAATGAAAACGTAAAGAAGTGATAATAAAGTTCAAGATATTTTAATGAAAAAGTTTACTTTTGGTTGTTTCACGTGAGATTCTTGGTTAAGCTTGATTCTAAACATTGATATTTAAGGTTACAAGTATTTTGGTAAACTTAGATTGATCAATATATCAAGGAAAAGGGAGTTTCTAGGGTTTAGAAAAAGGATATCGGTAATAACTCTACTTACCGATATAAGTTTTAAAGTTGAATTTCAATGAAGAGAAAGAGAGTTTAGGAGGGATTTACGGTTTGAATGGCTTAAGAAAAGGTTAAGGAAGAGGAGGGAGGCTTCGTGATGTCGCGGGAGCTCCGGAATCAGCTTTGATTTTCGACGGAAGAAGCTTGCTCGCTAACTCCACTACTCCACTTGCACTTAAGAAATTTTGAGAGAGTTTTTGCTAGAATTTTCAGAATGGTGAAGGGCTAGAGCATGTGGTGGTATTTATAGTGGATAAATAGGGTTTGGGAATTAAAAATGTGGATTAAAAAGCATTAAAATAATGTTAATTGGTGAATTGAAAGATCTCTGTTTGATTGCAGGGAAATCAAACAGTGTAGAGAAGTTGAGGGGAGTTGAAGAGACGAGTGTGCAAAGCACGGATCAAATTGGGCTTGATCCGACCGTCCCCGCCGGCCCAGACGCAATTTCCTCCGGTCGAACTTGGCTCTCTGGTTTCGAGATTCGTGCCACCAAATCAATTCAGTATTTACACCATTTTCCACATGTTTGATTTTTCTGAACTTTTTATTTACCCGTGTATTACACGTGCAACCTTTTGGGCTTCCAAAATTTTCAAAAAGAAATATCAAAAAAAATTGTGTCTGATGGGAATCGAACACACAGGTTATGTCACAGCAGTGCAAAGACTTTACCAGTGAGCTACAAGTTATTTCTTGCTTATTTAACAAAAATGGCTTATAACTCAAACTCAGGCTGTAATACTCTTTTCTTGTATATTAACAGGAAAATTTTCTGTACAAAGATTTCAGAGTCGTTACATTCTACCCTCCTTATAAAAATTTCGTTCTCGAAATTTACAGTTACGTAGGGACTAATTTTCAAATAGATAAGGGTATTTTGCACGCATGTCTTCTTCTCGTTCCCATGTTGATTCTTCTTGCGAATCCTTTCTCCACATCGCTCGGACCAAGTTTACTTCCTTGTTCCGCAATGTCTTCATCTTTCGGTCCAGGATCTCAACTGGTTGTTGCTCGCAGGTTAAGTCATTTTGTACTGTGAGCTCTGAGTGATCGAGTATGTGGCTGGGGTCGCTCACATATCGTCGTTGTTCACCGCCGAATATGGGGAAAAAAAACGTCTTGGCTGAATTTGGGAACAGATGCTATTTGGGTATATCCGTCCACCTCTCCGAAGATACCAAGTTTATTTATGGCACCGTGTATCGGAGGTTTGAACGGATGTGGCCGTTGTAGCAGACTTCGTCAGATTCCCTTTCATTTTTGAGGGGTTTTTGATTGTGGGGACGCTCTTCCCTGCAGGCGCAAGCCCCTGCAGTTAATTATGTTACCGCATCGCGGTAACCACTTTCTACTGCTCCAGATGGTCACTTCGTGTCGTGTGTGTTTGTTTTATTTTCGGTTGCCCGTGAATTGTATACGGAGACTAATTTATGTTGTTGCCCGTAGGGCGTGGATTAGTCCAAATCCGTATATTCTTAGATTTGGGTTTGGGTTGATTTAAGGATCGTTAATATTGTTTGAGATTAAGATCGACTTAAATGGTTGTTGAGGATACGTTAGTCCAATTTTTGACTAAGATCTACTCAACAGGATTTAGGATCATTCAGATCCAACAAAAGAGCCTTTGGGCTCAATTGTTTTTGTTTAAGGACGTTATGATCTGTAGCTAGTTTAAGGACGTTGCGGTCCGTTGTTAGTTTAAGGACGTTATGGTCCGCTGTTAGTTTAAGGACGTTACGGTCCGTTGTGGGATGTACCCGTCAATTTGGAAGTGCACCAAAGAGTTGTTGGTTATCGGGACCCACCACCTCTTTGAAGACGCTGAAGAATTATAACGACATGTATCAGAGGTGTGAGGAGATGTACCCTTGAATCAATGTCCGTTGGGAGATCTGTAGTCGTGTTTGGTACTAAGACCAATTTGGAAAATGATGAGCACATGGGCTCGGTTGATCTGAATTGGAGATTTGGTCAACTTAGACTTAACCCACTCAGTCTTTGAATAAAGTGTTAAACACTTGCTTGGGCTCAGTCCATTTTCTGTGCAAATAATGCTGAGCATTCATTTGGGTTCTGACACTTATACTTTGCTTTACTTTCCCCTTGATTTTTTTGTTCTTTTATTTTTATGGAGTGTTAAACACTCTTTATGGCATCCACGTGCGGAGCACGTGAGGCGCTTGGCGCCGAGCGCCAACCACTGAGTGTTAGGCACTCCTTATTGAGCAGCGCCCACGTGAGGGACACGTGAGGTGCTTGGCGCTGAGCGCCACCGAGTGCTAAGAACTCCTTATTGAGCAGCACCCACATGAGGGACACGTGAGGCGCTTGGCGCTGAGCGCCAACCATTAAGTGCTAAGCATTCTTTATTGAGCAGCGCCTACGTGAGGGACACCTGCGGCGCTTGGCGCTAGGCTTTCTTTGTGTATTCTGTTCTGAAGAGTTCAATTCTCTGTTCTTTTCTGAATCTTTGATCTCCAAGAACAAGTTCATCCCCATGAGAATTGAATTCTCAGTTGTGGGAGACTTGTCTCATGGATTTCAGATCCAGGGAAAGAACTATGTTCTTTTATGTGGGTTAAATCCTTGGATATGCAGATGAGATGCTCTGATCTCTATTATTATTTTTATTTACCTCGAAGAAAGGTATTCTTCTTTCTTCCTTCTTAAAGCTTTCTTCTTGCTTGCTCTAAAGCTTATGGGGGTTTCTCTCTACAAGACTTGAAGTTTTGGGTCATTTATATAGTAGAGGTAGATTTGTTGATTTAGTTAAAGAAATCTCTCATTGAGAGATCTTTAATTGATTTAGGGATTTTATCCACCGTTGGATCTTTGATCCAAGGAATTCTGTTTTACAGAAGACATTTTTCTTGTTTTTAACAAGATTGGGAAATATTTTCCCATACAGGGCTTATTTTGTAGCTTGGTGATTTTTAATCACCATTGGATTTTTAATTCAACGGTTCTCTGTTTTCCAGAGAGTAATTTTTCTTGTTTAGAAATATTTGAGGAATATTTCCTCAACAGATTTTAATTCTGTATTTTAATGATTTATCATCTCCGTTGGATCTTTGATCCAATGGCTCTGTTTAACAGAGAGATTTTAGTTCTGGCGCTGGCGCCCTCGTGCGAGGCACGTGAGGCGCTGCCTCATAGTTTTTAACTCTGGGCGCTGGCGTCCTCGTGTAAGGCACGTGAAGCGCTGCCTCAGAGTTTTTAACTCTTGGCGTTGGCTCCCTCGTGCAAGGCACGTGAGGCGCTGGCGCCCTCGTGCAAGGCACGTGAGGCGCTGCCTCAGAGTTTTTAACTCTTGGCGCTGGCGCCCTCGTGCAAGGCACGTGAGGCGCTGCCTCAGAGTTTTTAACTCTTGGCGCTGTCTTTCAAATTTTGAACAGAGCTTTGCTCTTTTATTGTGGAAACAATTCCCCCCACCATTGCGCTCACGTGGCTCACACGTGAGTGCAGCGGTGGCAGCTTTTCCACCGTTGGATTTTCTTGGAAGTTGGATCGACTTCCTGTGCCTATAAGTAGGGCCTTTGGCCCTTGAGATGACTGATGTTCATCTTCTCTTGTTCTTCTTTTTTCTGAGAATTTAATTCTTCTTTCAGAGCTTAGACCTCTGCCCAAATCCCTTCTAGAGTTAGAACTCTGCCCAAAAATTTGGTAAGGATCATAATCGAACCCTTTAACAGAGCTTTGTTGTTCTTAGATCGTAGATCTTAAGATGTATTTTAGGGTTTCTTAACCCATTAATCAGAGCTTTGCTCATTTTCCATGAAGAACTCTTAGAGTTTGTTTTGCAGATCTTAAAGATCTTGGGGTTTTACCCTGTTAAAAAGTTTTGCTTTTGAGGGTTCTGTTAGATTATCCTATTGTTTTTTTATAAAGCATAGCTCTTAGGAATTTTTGGGCGAATTTTATTCCCCTCTTAATTAAAGTTGACAGATGTGAAATCTGTTTGCAGAGCACACATCTCGAGGGAGTTTAACTCCTTAGCTTAATGAGATTTCTCATTAAATGAGAATCCTCTTAGGATTTCATTCTTAATGAGTGACCGCCCCATCAATGATGGGACGTCATCTTGATTTTGTGGGTCCCCTTTTGTCCCTTTATTCTGCATTGCAGTGCGGTACAATTTTTAAGTACCAAGTGTCGGAGTTCAGAACATAGCGTCGATAACTAACCCTCGTCTCTCTTTGTATAGGTATTATGGCTTCTGACTCTTCTTTCCCTTTTGTACGTTCAGAGAGCGCCTTTGTCGACGCACCTGTGGATCGGAAAGTCTTCACGCTTATTAAAGATCATGACCCGGAGCAGAAATCTCTTCGCCTATGGGCGTCGTGGTACAATCAGATTATCCAGGGTCGGCGCAGTTTTTCTTATGCAATACCCTCATAGCCCATTTCAGCAATTCACTATGCTGACTCGCCTCAAGTGAATTATGCTGTAGAGGAGGTCAACTGGACCTCAGAGGGTCGCCTTCAGCCTTCTATGGCATCAATACCCATACAGCCGCCGATAGCCTTGGATATTTTGGGGCGTAGCATATGTCAAGGCGAGTCGCGCCCTTAGGGGCAAGTATATATGATAGGTTTGAATCTTCGCCATTCAGCTGGCTACCTGTAGTGGGCTTGGTATATTCTGTTGGCCAGAAAGTCACTGCTGCTGAAGCTCGGGTTGTATCCCGCGATTTATGCGTCTCTTTTTCAATATCCCACACCTCATGTATGGTGGGTCAAGGCTTTCCTGGAACAATGGAACATCCCGACCCACACATTTCTTCCGTCGGATCGGGAGGTCTCTATTTCCTTGGAGGAATTTGCGGAAATTTCAGGCCTACCCGTCAGAGGGGAACATTACGAGGAGATACTTCCCCCAGATGAGTACATCTTTGCCACCAAATCAGTGGTAATGGGCCTCACTCCGGAGAATTCCATTCAACACCGGTTCACGAGTCTAATCAAAGTGTTGAACATTTATGAGTCTGTTTTTGGAGTCTGGAGGGCACGGAGTCAGCTTCGCCGATTTCATCGCCCGCTTTCTTCGCCCTGAAGTCTTGTCAAAACAAGCCGCAAAATTCGCCAAGCTTGACGACCCATTTGGTTTCGGTTTGGATAACCAGCCAACGGAGAAAGCGGATCAAAAAAATTTCTTTATTCCAGACACTCCGGTCGTCCCTTTTGCAGAACTTTCTGCTTCAGACGTCGATGAAGAGACGTTCTTTCTGGGGTTCATCGGCCTGTGGTTGAGCTGGTTTGTGTTTCCGATGCACCCTCTCTACATGAGGCCGTCTGTTTTTTATCCAGCCCACGGCATGGTTGCAAGGACGCGTGTAGCCGTTGGGATTGCAGGGCTAGCTCATCTATATCACGGCCTGAGCTTAGCGACAGATACTACTCAGCCAGGGGTAAAACCTATACATCTTCCGTTGCATTACTTCACGTCCTGGGTCGAGATGCACTTGCTGGGTGCTTTCGGAGTCCACAAACGGCCCCACTTCTACGACAGCTACAACTTTCCCCGGGTCATGTTCCTAGTTGACACTTCTGCATTAGATCCGTCGCAGCGAGAGGCTCGACGTTTGGTCCTTCGCCCGTGTATGGTCGGGGATAGTATGACTTTTGTCGATAGAGTCTTAACTATCGGCAAGGAATCTACCAAGGCAGTGCAGCAGCTGCGTGATACTTTCAAAGACGGGACTCCTACGTTGAAGGCTCGGGAGATCCTGCACTTGTATTCAATTAGGCCAGGCTTTTTAGTGTTCAAGCAAAACGCATCGGCACTGTTCATGAGGTATAACCCGCACCGTTTTGCTCAACAGTCGGGTTACAATCAGGGTGTTCCCTTTGAGGCATTCTTAGCTGAGTCGGCCGCTACAGAAGAGGGTATTCGCAGCGCACTGCACCACTTTATGCGACTAAATACGGGGTCCAACTTTCTCATCAGCGAACCGAGCTACATGCCAAAAGCTTCGAAAGCCTACGTGGCATGGTACTAGCATGCAACGGGTGCTGCTATCAAGGAAGAGAGACGGCTATTACTTGATCATAAGGATGCTGTCCCAGCGAGTAACCCAGCGGCCTCTTTAAAGCGACGGACCGCCGTTCGTCCCTCCTTAAGAGAAGTCACTACGGTTGTAGTCCCGCGCGCCTTCCCCAAGAAGTCTCAGCCCAGTGTTCCCGTAACTGCGGTAGCCGCGGTGTCCCCAGAACCTGGTGCTGGTATGGAAATCGGGACCTACCGTCCGAAAATGCATGTCAAGCGCAAAATCTTGTCATCGGCCGCCGGTGTCCGCTCGTAGAAAAAGAAGAAGTCGCTATTCTCTGTCGATGTTATATTTGGACAGGAGCCACATGCTCCCTACAGCGAGGGCTTGTGCGAATACGGTACCAACGAGGGTTTGTTCGACACGCCTGCGACCGACACTGATCTTCAGGCTGCCCTCGCAGCTTCCGAGCGACTGGCTCGCGAGGAAGCGGCGTTGATCACTATCGCGAAGTCAGGTACACTTCAGTTATATTCTTCTGTGTCTATCCCTTTCTTGTTATTATGCTTTTACTAACACTCTCTTCTTCAACAGGTATTTCTGCCGAAGAGGCTCTCGCGGCTTCCCTCAAGACATTCGAGGAGGAAGAGAGGCTCCACGCTTCTTTGGGTCTTGGTATAAGTTGCTTCATTACACCTTTATTCTTTTTATTCGTGCTCTAACTCTCTCTTTCACCTTATTGTAGGGACTACCTCAACTCAGGTTATTCTAAGTGCAGTGCCGATCCCGAGTGACGATGCAGCAAAACTTCTAGAGCCAGCTCATGTGGCCATGACCCTCCAAAAGTCACCGCAAGAGGCTTTGCTGAAGCAGCCGATGATGGACGCCGTAGCGGCTCCGGAGGCAAAGCTTGGTTCGGACGACGGCGTCTCCTTGTCAGAAGTCTTGAGGAGGTCATGTCTCACTGCCCAGACCGAAAGGAAGCGCAGGAAGTACGCGGCGAGGGAACGTGATGCCGTTTTGGCCGTAGGTGCAGGCTCAAGAAGTATTCCGCTTGCTGATACTCCTTCGGCGGATGTTCCTTCTGCCCTGTCTACCGCCCGTAGACAGGTTGCACGCGCAGCTCGGGAAGAAACTGAAAAGCTGCTCCAAGGTAACGTGACGCCCAGTATTTTATTAGAATTTGCTCCACAAATTCTAACATGCTCATTTTCTTTCACGCAGGGCCGAGTCCTGGCGATGATATGGCAGGTGAAACGTTGATGATTACAGAGCCCGAAGTGGCAACTCTTTCTCGGGAGTCTGGGACTGTCCAAACCGCTGCTCTTTCTCCCTGTGGCTCCTTGATGTCGGCGGGCGTCGCAAGTGTTACGACGGCCCTCGTCTAGTCAGGGGATGAATCTATGGGCGCGGAATCTATTCCCCCGAGAGAGAGTGAAGAAGCCGTTATACCTGGTGACGCCTCCGTCGCGGTTTTGGTCGATGATCCATCAGGCAGTCCTTGGGTTATTGTTTTCGAGTTTTTCAATCCTGTTCAGCCCTTCTGATGATATCTCGTTTCTCTTGAGCATAGGCGTGGTGAACCCTGAGGCTATGCCGTCTGAAGAAGTGTCGCTGGTCGCTGCTCTGACGGTCGCTGTCCCCTCGCCTTATTCTATGCCCTCTCAAATATTGGAAGGTATGGGTTTGTGACTTATTTGTTTCACTGTGGGTGCCATCCTCCTTGTATTGACAGTATATTGTCGCAATTCTGCAGGAGTCCTTTTCGACCATTTATACCAGGTGTTGAACCCGCATTTTTCCTTTCGGTCGGAAATCGTTCCACCTTCTGGTATTGGTTAGTATACTTTTTAGCTAATGTCTCCCCTCTTTCTTTTATGGATAGACGTATTGTTGCTAAGTCTTCTCCATATTGATCATAGCGTCACGGGTTGGAGGAGGAGACGAGAGAATGGCCGTTCCTCCGGCACTCTCCAACCTGCCGCCTGTCACAAGCGGTATAATAGACTCCATCCCTCATGTGTTTTTTATCTCCCGAGTCGACATTTGACCATAATTTATTTTGCAACAATTGCACCGGCTCTAGCTCCTTTTGAGTCTCGCATTCCAATGCCCGCAGGGCCCTTCGCTAAATGCATATCTTCTAGGGGCGCCGCAAATAGCCGGCGAATGTTGAGCGAATTTATCGAAGATCTCGATGCCGAGGCCCTCGGTTCTGCTATGGATTTTTCCGTTGAAGTCAATCCAATGCTGGCGACACTCGTGAACTTCCATGATGAAGATCTCGTCGGCTCTTGGGTTGATTACTGCAGAAAGATCGAGGCTTGTCTGCACGAGATTGAGCTCAAGCGTCTCTCTCCTGAGGTGTTGGCTTCGAACTCCCAAAAGGCTGCGTGGGTCGAGCATAGTGTTCCTTTCATTCGCCATTTTGAACAAGAGGAGACCCTAAGACGAAATGAACATGAGGTGGCCTCCAGCGAATCTGCCCGGTTGCGCGCACAGGTTCAAGCGAATGCTGCGTAGTTAAAAGCTGTTTTCGACAACCTCCAGCGATGTATTTCGGATGGGTTGACGCTAAGGCGGACGCTTGACTTCACCGAACGGGTCATGCAGGACTGCGAAGCTGCCATGCTAGAAACCGATGAAAAGCTTTCGTCCTGCTTACGGCAACGGACTCAAGTTGAAGCGGAGTTGGCCGTGGTAGCTGACCACGAGAAAGGATTGAGAGGAGCGCGCGAACGGCTTGCTGATTTGTTGAAGACGTCTCCTCCTTAATAACCTTCATTGTACCCTTTTTTTGTACTGACTGTAAACTTACGATTTATGAATAACATGTATTCATTTTGATTCCTTTATGAAATGTATCTTGTATTCACTTGAATTCATGAATAAAAGGCATATTTTATTTCATATTGGCATGTTACTTTTGGCAAACGTTTGGCATGTAAATAGTCCATCTTGACCTCCTTGTAGGGCAGCGATGGCTTAGGAAGCAGGTTTGGATCTGCCGCCTAAGACTTTTCAATTTTATGAGCCGTGAGGGTCTCATAAAGACCTTTCTCCCTACGAGTCGTGAGGATCCCGTAGGTGTATTTTCTCTTTAAGAGTCGTGAGGACTCCTAAGCGTGTTTTCTCTTGAGAGTCGTAAGGATCTCACAAGAGAATTTTCCCCCTTACAAGTCGAGAGGACTCGTAAGTGGTTTTTTCCCTCCTTGTCGATATTCGAATTTGAAGAGTGTGGTCCGTGAATAGTATATAATAGTCCATCTTGGTCCTACTTGCAGGGCCCCAGTTTTTAGGAAACAGGTTGATATCCCCGTTGCCTAAGGCTCTTCCCTACGAGTCGAGATGAGTCGAGAAGTTCTCGCAGGAACATTGTTTTCCCTACGAGTCGAGACAAGTCGAGAAGTTCTCGCAAGGATGTCCTAACGTCACAGTTAACCTCTGCTGATAGAAGTCCGTTAGGGTCTGTGGTACTAGGGCTTTTATCCGTCGTACCGTCGCGTTGGCCAATGTATTCCCCGATACGCAATCTTGCTATTCGAGTCACCCCGCGACTGTCGTGTCTCTGATCCCTTCGGGGGCTGGACAAGACGTCTTCAAGTAATCTTCCAGGTGATATTACCGTCGGAAGAGCAAGCGTTAGGGATATTCCATGCCTCTTTTTACTTGAGGTTAGGCTCAGTTTGGGAGCCCCGATGAGTCATGACCACTCCGCGTAGATGTGGGATGATCTCCGATAGTCTTTCAGGTCTCATTTGAGTTGCCGTCAAGACCCTGAAGCTAGGGATCTTCCTTTGCTTCGTTTGTTGACATTGCGTCTGCAATATTGCGACAAATGTCGAGGTTGTCTCTAGGTTGTCTGTGAACCGTCGACTCTTGAAACTAGGGACTTTGCCATGGCTCCGCTGTTTTGATCCTGGGGTCGGTCATTGACGTCGCATCTGCATCATGTTGGAGTGAGAAAGAATGTCGTTGTTGATCTCTAGGTTGTAGATGTTGCCGTCGATACCGTGAAGCTAGGGATCTTCCTTTGCTTCGTTTGTTGACATTGTGTCTGCCATATTGCGACGAATGTCGAGGTTGTCTCTAGGTTGTCTGTGAACCGTCGAGTCTTGGAACTAGGGACTTTGCCATGGCTCCGTTGTTTTAACCCTGGGGTCGGTTGTTGACGTCGCATCTGCATCCTGCTGGAGTGAGGAGAAACGCCGTTGTTGATATCTAGGCTATAGATGTTGCCGTCGAGATCTGGCTTTCTTTCTGACGGAGCCTGGTGGGAAAATATAGTTCCCTTTTTCGTTCGTGCCCATGGATTGTATACAGGGGTCGATGTGGACTCGCCTGCAGGGCAGAAGTTTCATTTTTTATTCTTTCTTTCCACTATGCTCTATCATTTCAGCTTTTTATATCGGGAAAGTCGCGATTGCCCAATCATTTCGGCTATGTTATAGCGGCGCCCAATCATTTCGGCTATTTTTTCTTTTTACTCGTTGTTTTTTATTGCGAGTTGCCCAAACATTTCAGCTATTTTTTCTTTTTACTCGCTGTTTTTTATTGCGAGTTGCCCAAACATTTAGGCTATTTCATATGCAATTTTTGCTCACTGATTTTTATTGCGAGTTGCCCTATCATTTCGGCTATTTCATATGCATTTTTGCTCGCTAATTTTTATTGCGAGTTGCCCCATCATTCCGGCTATTTCATATGCATTTTTGCTCGCTGATTTTTATTGCGAGTATAGAACTCGAGGTCTAATACTAATCTTAGCATCAGCATCGTTGCGACTGGAATATTGCCATGAGCGAATCATCATTTGCCGTGAAAGGACTTGGAATTTGTTACCGATTTAGACATCATCATCGCTACAACTGGAATATTCCCAGGAGCAAATCATCATTTGCCGTGAAAGGACTTGGAATTTGATACCGATTTAGGCATCAGCATCGCTACAACTGGGATATTGCCAAGAGTGAATCGTCATTTGCCTTTGTCGATTTAAATAAAGGTGGTTTAGCAAACAGGGTTAGGATCCTGTTGACTAAGGCTATTCGACTTTACGAGCCGTAAGGGTCTCATAAAGGTGTTTCTTCCTACGAGTCGTGAGGATCTCGTAGGTATATTTTCTCCTTAGGAGTCGTGAGAATTCCTAAGTGATATCTTCTCTTATAAGTCGTAAGGATCTCACAAGAGTATTTTCTTCTTGCAAGTCGAGATGACCTACAAGTATTATTCACCAAATGGGGAAATTTTGCGCCATTGGTAGAACTAGACGAGAGAACGTTTATTTATGCCCGTGGATTGTATACAAGGGTCGATATTGGACTGCCTGTAGGGCTATTTGGGGAATGTGATGGCTTAAGAACAGGTTCAGATCCCTGTGGCTTAAGGCTTTTGAATCCTATGAGCCGTGAGGGTCTCACAGGGGGAATTCTCCTTACGAGTCGTGAGGATCTCGTAAGTGTAATTTCTCCTTAGGAATCGTGGGGATCCCTAAGTGTGTTTCTCCCTTTTGTGAGTCGTAAGGATCTCACACGGGTATTTTATCCTTGCAAGGTCGAGAGGACCTTGCAAGTGCGCAAAAAAAAAATTCTTTTTTTTTACGAGTCCCTTTCGGGTTTTCACAAACTCGCCGGTAGTCCTGCTGTTTTTACTCACGGAGCCCTTTCGGGTTTTCATCCGTGCCCATTTTGCTTGTGGACGTACCATTTTTTTAACAGCGATGAAACCCTCGAAAATAGTTTCGCCGCATGTGACCCATTTGTTTGCCGGTGGGATTTGAGTTGCAGTCCTCACCGCTGGGACTTATGGACTTGAATTCCACTATCTCCGTGTTTGCGGTGACGTACTTAGTTTACGTACATTGCGGTCCATTGTTAGTTTAGGGACATCTCGGTCCATAACTAGTTTAAGGACGTTGCGGTCAGTGGGGATTTTGAGGTGAAGTTTTGCCGGATACTACTTACAGAGTCTTGACTCAGGAAGATAGTGAGCGGACACGAGCGTCGTCATCTATCGTTAACCTGAGTCGTGACTCGTCAGGGGTAGTGTTTGTCCTAATCAGAGCAAAGCTCTGTTTAAAATTCAAATTTTTGAAATGAAGCAACGCTTCAGATGCAGCGCCAAGTGCGCTGCGCCCTAAGCAGCGCACCACGTGCAAAGCACGCGGGCGTTAGCGCTAGGTGCGCTGCACTCTAAGAAGCACGCCACATGTGCGCTAGCGCTAGGTGCGCTGTGCTCCAAGCAGCTCACTACGTGTCAAACACAGGTGCGCTAGCGCAATGTGCGCTGCCCTTCAAGCAGCGCACCACGTGCAGAGCACGGGTGCGCTAGCGCTGGGACTAAAAGCTCTCCACCGTTAGATCAAAAATCTAATTATAATAATAAATCATTAATTAATCAGAGTTAAATTCTGTTAAGGAAAGATTTCTCAAAAAAATTTCAAATAACAAGATTGTGCTCTGTAAATCAGAGCACCGTTGGATCAATGATCCAATGGTAAATAAAAATTACCAAAAGACAGAATAAATTCTGTATGAAAAGATTTTCCAATCTTGTTAAAAACAAGAAGATTGACTTCTGTAAAATAGAAGCCCTATGATCAAAGATCCAATGGTGGGGAAATATCCCCAAATCAATCAGAGAAAGATCTCTTTAACTGATTCAACAAATCAGCCTACCCTATAAAAAGGCCCCTAGACTTCAAGTCTGGGATATACAAAAAGATAGAGAAACCCCCCATAAACTTTGAGAAACTCAAAGATAAAGAACAAGCTCTTGCAAGAAGATTCTTCTTCAAGGTAAAGATGATGATGAACACAGAGATGAAATCATCTCATGATTAAGAAAGAAGAATTCATTTCTTTAAACAGATCATAGATCTACAAGACAAAAAGTCTTTCACAGAGAGATCAAAAGATCTCATCCTAAAATAAAAGAAGAACATAATTCTTCTCACAGATCATGGATCTATAAAGGCAAAGCCTTTCATCAAAATGGGAGATTGGAAATATCTCCTGCAAAAATAAGAACCGTTGTTCTTAGATCTTGAGACAAAGTCTCTTTTAAAAAGAACATAAATTTGTTTTCCAGATCATAAAATTGATCGACTGCGCTTTGAGCTCTTGAACTGCGCTTCTGCGCTCTCTGGACTGACGCTCAGCGCCAAATGCGCCACGTGTCAATCACGTATGCGCCAATTAACAACTTGCGCTTTGCGCTTCTGAAATAGCGCACTGCGCTCATGGGCTGGCGCTCAGCACCAAGCGCACCACGTGTCACTCACGTGGGCGCCACTAAATTGAAAGCGCAATACGCTTATGGATTAGCGCTCAGCGCTCATAAACTGGCATCATGCGCTCATCATCTTGCGCCTAGCGCTGAGTGCGACACGTGTCCCTTACATGTGCGCTACTTGGCAGAAGCGCATTGCGCTTTTTGATTGGCGCAAAGCGCCTAGCGCGCCACGTGTTGCGCTGACAGAACATAAATTGTTCTTTAATAAGCCCAGAGCTCTGATGAATGCTCAGCATTCAATAAAAGACAAAGACATTGTCAAGATATAAATCAATGCTCAACATTGTTAAAAGGGCCAAGCCCAAATAAAGGCTTAACAGCCCAAAATAAAATGTTAAACATTTATTGGACTTAGCCCAATATTGGCCATAAGTCCTCAACTTATATTAATTGAGCCCATCTGCTCATAAATATTTTAACAGATCTTAGCCCCAAATTGGACTACAGATCTCTCAACCAACTCACATCGGTTCGAGGGTACATCTCTTTACTCCTATGATATTTGTCGTTGTAATCCTTCAACGTCTTCAGAGAGGTGACGGGTCCCGACAACCAAACATTCTACGGACTGTGGGGTCCTTTTAAACTCACAGACTATGATGTCCTTAACCTTGACTGTGAGGTCTTTAAACTCACGGACTATGATGTCCTTAACCTGGACCGAGATGTCTTTAAACTAACGCTGGACCAAGATGTCCTTAAACTAATGCTGGACCACCATGTCCTTAAACTGGTAATCGACCGCAATGTCATTAAACTAAACAATAGAGTCTGAATGTTCTTTTGTAGGATCTAAATGATCCTGTTAAGTTGATCTTAGTCTAAAAATTAGACTTACGTATCCTTAACATACGTTTAAGTTGATCTTAGTCTCAAATAAGACTAACGTATCCTTAAACCCAACCCCAAACCCAAATCTAAGAAGATACGGATTTGGACTAATCCACGCCCTACGGGCGACAACATAAATTAGTCTCCGTATACAATCCACGGGCAACCAAAAAAAAAACAAACACCCACGACACGAAGTGACCATCTGGAGAAGGAGAAAGTGGTTACCGCGATGCGGTAGCGTAATTAACTGCAGGGGCTTGCGCCTGCAGGGAAGAGCGTCCCCACAATCAAAAACCCCTCATCAACGAGGGAGAATCTGACTAAGTCTGCTACATCGGCCGCATCCGTCTAAGCCTTCGATACATGGCGCCATAAATCAACTTGGCATCTTCGGAGAGGTGGACGGATAGCACCAATTAGCATCTGCCCTCGGAATTCAGGCAAGACGGACCTACACGGTCGCGTCTCTGTGTTTAGAGGAGAACAGATTCTGGCACGCCCGGTGGGACCTCTTCCTCTTTCCACTCCACACTTCGTATGTCGTGTTCGCGAACAAATCGCGATTTTAATATGGTTGCCCTTTGGTTCGAGGTACTAAGATTTGGTGTCTTGTTCCGTGCAGAAAACAGAAGATCAATGGCTTCAACCTGCACTAACTGCAAATGCAACTCCTAATCCGTCCCGTCCAGAGGAGTAACATACGGTCCCCAAGCGGCCTCCCTTTTCACAATGCCGGTAGAGCAGGTAACGCAGGCTACCACCGGGTTGTTCTTTGGGACCATGCTCCCACCAGTGAGCGTTAACATCCCGCTGCCGCAAGAAGCGCAGAAGAAGTCGGTCTTTGATCGGCTCACTACCACCATGGCCCATCTCAACGGGTCATCCAATGCCAAGCCGACAGCATCAGTCTTCGATAGGCTGAGCCTGAACTCCAATGGGCCCGTCAAGAAGCCCACGATACCTGAAGCGGCCATCCCAAAACGGATAGCCATTCCTGCTCTCGAGGTCACTAAAGAAGCTTCTCCCATCAAAGGATCAGTCTTTACAAGGCTGGCCACTCCAGCTCCCGTTCCTGCCCAAAGGTCTGTCTTTGACAGATTGGATACTGCTACTCAACGGACGTCGGTCTTCAAGAGGCTGATACCAGCAGCACCTGACCAGAACAGGGGCACGACGAATCCATCCTCATAGCTGAACCAACACCATCCGCGCGACATGCTCGCCGTCGTCACTGGCGTCGAGTAAGGAAGGCTGGGGGCAGCTCTCCGTCTGGACTTACTCCACCAGCTCCTACGGTGGAAATCAATGCTGCTGTTCCAACTGGGAACAGCTTTGAACTGCTTAATAAGGTGCGCAGGAACTCTCCTACTGCAGTGCTGAAGAGATCTCCTCCACCTGTGGAGAATACACCAAAGGCGAAGCCGGAGCAGCACCTTCAGCGGCTGTCCTCCAAGATTTATAAAGTCTGGCGACAGGTCCAGGAATCGGTGATCAACCAGGACTACTCTCGCCGGCCAAAGAAGCTTAAAGATCAACAAGAAAAGAGCCACCTCGTGATACCACAAAAGGTGACAGCCGTCTGGGTGCTCGCTGCAACGGCCCCCTCGAATTCAAATGCTCACAAGAGAAGGAGACCAGAGAAATCCCCCGTGACCGCGGCGAGCCGCAAAGACGCTGAACCTAAACGCCCTAAGTCTGGGGGCATGGTGGTCCATACTATTTATATGGCTTCCGGAAAAGAGGAAAGCCGCGCTTCTACGGGTTATCGACCGCTTACCCGATCGATAACGAAGGCTCAGGAGCAACAGCAGCAGAAACTTCAGGAGATGCTGACTGCAATGGCCGCACTCACTGGGCCAAAAGAAAATCCAGAGACCTCGGAGCAGCGTCGGGAACAAGAAACTGATAGTAAATTCCTCCGAAGAATGCTCGAGAGGAAAAAAAGAGGCTGCGGAGCAGGCGGCCAATATAAAAAGAATGGCTCTTTTGTTCCAAGCCATGGCTGGGATGATGTTACAGCCAGAACCTCCGGCTGAAGACCCTCCGATTATCATTGAAGACGACAGAGGGGAGACATCGAACCCCCCTCCGGCCCTTTCAGCAGCCAAAGAAGTGACAATCTCTAAGGCCGCCTTGGACGATTACATTGCTCAGCAAATACGAGTTCACCAGGCGAACGAAGCAGCCGGGCAGATAGTTAAGACTGGACGACCCTATCCAGGCTGGTATGACCAAATAAGGTACCCGCCGGGATATACGATCCCTAAATTTCATGTATATAAAGGGACGGGGAATCCACGTCAGCATGTCGTTCAATTCAGAGCCTTGTGCGGACACACCGGGGGTGATGATAAACTTCTGCTCCGCCAGTTTGTTGGTAGCTTGTCGGAGACGGCATTCGAGTGGTATTCTGAACTTCCAAACGACTCCGTCAAGACTTTTGCAGAGATGGAGCTATTATTCACCCAGCGTTTCGCGAGTGCTAGTGAACGCACCCCAATAACGGCATTGATCAATGCCAGGGTGAAGCTAGGTGAAACGTGGGTGTAGTACGCAATACGATGGCGGAATTTGTGGTCGAAATGTGAGCAGCGCATTGAAGAAGCGCCGGCGGTGGGCATGCTCGTGGGCACTCTTGACCCTCAAGCAACTATTTCCAAATTCATGATATTCTTCAAGCCGACCACGTTCCAGGCCTTGATCGACAAACTGAACCAAATGGACCAGATGGGTCATAGACCGTCTCCTCCAAAGACGGAGCCGCGGAACGAAAAGGGTAAAGGGAAGGCGACATTCGTTGCGAATACTCAACAGCAGCCCAGTGGCCCAAAACTAACTGATCGCCTAGACGAGAGGCGACGATTCTATAATGAGAAAATGAAGCGCCCTTATTCATTTCCCCGGGACAAGACGAAAAGATTGTTCGAGCTAGCGGTGCGCAACAGGCTCATCAATCTGCCGAATCCAAAACGACCGTTGCAACCCGGCGAGGCTAATAGTCCCAATTATTGCCCCTACCATCAAACGGTAAGCCATCCAATTGAAGACTGCTTCGTCTTTAAAGGCTGGATCGAAGATCAATACCAACAGGGCAAATTTGCCCTGTCCGAGAATTGGAAGGTGAACCCTCCACAGCCACACGCTCCCAAGAAGACGGACACACCGAGGGCATCATGTTCTTTCGTAGAAGAAGCTCCGTGGGAGATCGCTCTTTCAGCCAAAACAAAAAGAATGCTGAAGGATCTCCAAACATGCCCGGCAATCAGGTGGAAAAACCCACTGGAACCTGAGATCATCGAGGGAATGCTGAAACCGCGCCCAACTCCAAAGATTGGTGGTGATAGCCAAAGCGCTCACACCTAGCCGTCAAAGTCTTCGAAGAAGAAGAAGAAGACCAAAAAGCCCGTGAAGCCTGGTGACAAGCGCACGGACCTGCAAAAACAGATTGACGCGTTGGAAGAATATAATAAAAAAGCGCGGACTCCAGTCACACTCCAAGAATTTCTCAGCCACGTCCTTGAGGACGGAGATGATGACAATGGAGAAGACTCGGCTGATGAGCCTGAAGATTATGTGGTAAGCTACCATGTGATCTCTCACTCGTCGATAAACGATGAAGAAGCTCCTTACGCAGAGAAACTGGGGGCAGATCCTGAGCTGGAACTTTTAGGGCTGTCAGACGAAATGATTGATGCATTCCTGGACGGAGCTCTTTTGAAAAGCAAAGTTGATCAAGAGCGCGAGATGGCCATATTTGAAAAAGCCAAACGCCGGCGACTGGACGAAAGGGTTAAAGCACTCCCAGCAGATCAAAATACATCCGCCACAAATAAAAACAAGTTCAAGACGAGAAAGAGGTTCGCCAAAGCCATATCGATGGGAATGAAGCTGCCACCCTCTGAAGGAACACTCCCGACAAAGCGGATACGTGTCTTAGCTACTGCTTATATCATCGAAAGATTGCGCACCCCACCGAAGAGTGCAACGCTTTTAAAAGCTGGTGGCAGGGATATGTTGCTCACCGACAACATTTCAAGCGGATGAAACGCAAAACTCATCGGGAGCAAAGAAATACGACCGAAGAGCGCAAAAGAAGACCGGCAACTGTCGCATGGTCGACGCCGGGGGATCGCAAGTTCTCACCTTTGGGAGCGATTCTGATGAAGAAATAGCTCTTGGCCCTCTCTTCAAAGAATCCACCTCGGGGAAAGAGGAAGAACTGAAGAGCTGCGAGAACATTCAGCTGCGCAATCGCACATTACCTGAAAAGAATCTAGGACCCGCGAACAGTGGGTCGAATAGAAAAGATAAGGGGAAAGAAAAAGTCCCTGAGGACATCGCCCTAGATGATCAAGTTGTCAAAGAGCTGACAGCCAAGGACCCGCCAAAGAAAAATAAGGTGGATTACAACGTTCTGGCACACTAGAGGAAGCTACCTTCGCAGCTAAGCATTCTCGATGCCCTTCTGCTATCCAAAGAGGCGAGAGATTCGCTGATTAAGGCGCTATAAGAGCCCGAACAATTCCAACCTTTCCTCGTCGAAGAAAAAATGAAGGACGAGCTGGAAGAAGTGCACACAGCCGATATCACCTTTGGCGATGAAGATCTCCTCCTCGGGACGTGTGAGCATAACCGTCCCCTTTATGTCTCCGGATACTGTCATGATATCAAGATAGGCAAAATCCTGGTTGACAATGGGTCCTCCGTTAATCTCCTCAATGTAAGAGTGCTGAAGAAAATCTGCATGAGCGTCCAACACCTCGCTCGGGATAAGATCACTATCTCCGGATTTGACTCCCAGTCATCACGGACGCTCGGGTCTGTGATACTAACGCTGCGCTTTGGGCTGCTAGTCACTGACATCAAGTTTCACGTCATTGATGCTAAGACCTGCTATAACGCTTTGCTCGGTCGGCCTTGGCTACACGAGTACAACATTATCCCTTCTACACAGCATCAGTGTATGAAGTACTTCAAAGATGGTCTCGAGGACACTGTGACAGGGGAACTAAACCCATTTTCCGTGAACGAAGTCCGCAAATATGAGGATGCTAAGTACTTCCTGCCAGATTTCGAAGACATAGAAAGATGTCGCAAACCGGAGGACAATCAAAAATCTATCACCACCATTCCGGTCTTTGGGAGCGATACCGAAGAGGAAGAGGAGATAGTTTACTCAGGGCCGCCCCAATACAACAAGCTGGGACCGTCCACGCCTATTCTGATCTTCGGCAGCGACTCGGAAGATGAGGTCAATGCCGTATTCTCTGCTCGGCCATCGATACAAGCTTTCGCTAATGAAGATCAAAGTTTGTAAGTTACAATGGTTCCGCAAGAGCATTACAAAGAGCTTGATGCGCTTGAAACTTATAGTGTGCAAGAGCTGCAGACATTCTATGTCCCTCCCAGGCGAAAAGGCGATCCTATTCTACCAATCCGGGGAAACCAAAGTGGAGAGAGAAATTTGGCATGGTGCAGATTCTACACTTGACAGGCTTCAGCCCATCCGTCTGCCCAGATATTACACAGACGGATTAAAAAGACCGTTGAGGTGCCAAAACGTACCCCTTAAGCAGACTGCTCGACAAGCTCAGTTCTACAACAGGATCTGGAGCGTCCCCGGAACTCAACGAAAGTTGCCCAACGGGAGAATGGAAACGATCGGGCTTGGATATGTTCAATCCAAGAAACGGGAGCGATTCCGCGGCTGCTACGTCATACATGACTTTGATGAAGAAGGAGATGCTCTGTGGGAAGATGTAAACCCTGAACCAAAATGAGCTCCCGTCGCGAAAATCCCAAGCCCATCATTCGAAGAACAAATGGACAAGCTTATAAGGGAAGCGAGTCAAAAGGTTCGAGACGACCATAATCGCGAAATGGCCATCTACGAGAAAGCCAGAACGCAACGCCTCCTTCAACAGGCTGTAAAAAATGATGATGCCCTTCGTCGCCAGCCTGTCATACAAAAGACCCGACGCAGAGGCAGAAATAAACCCAAGAACGGAAAATATGTTCGACGGCAGCATAGCGGGTCCAAAAAGACACGCGAAGCAGAATTGAGCAACCAGGATTCGTCTCTTATAAAGAAGATGGGTCGAGCGTATTCTTTTCCTCGAGACAAGACAAGGAAGATATTCGACCTCGTCGTGAAACATCGGATGATGACCCTCCCGGAGTCCAAGCATCCCGAGCAAGCAAACGAGGTCTCTCATCCCGACTATTGCTCCTATCACCGAGCAATAGGACATCCTCTTGAAGACTGCTTCACCTTCAAGAACTGGGTCGAACACCAATACCAATTCGGCAAGTTCGCTTTATCCAGCAGTTGGAGGGTAACCCCACCGCAAAAGCATGAACCGAAAGCCATGAGAGTAGAACCGGATCAACATCGGTCTTGAAAGCGATCTCGTACCTGCCACGTGATAACAATGTCAGGAGAAAGAATATGCGAAGATACGGCTGATCTCCCCTGGTGCTTCGAAAACGATGATGACGAGGTGATCTCAGAGTTTCCACCGGCACCAAAAGAACTGGAAGATGTGATACATACTACGACAGATAACCTCAAGAAAATTGACTTGGGAATGGCAAACGACCCACGGCCGACGTTCGTCAGTGAGCTGTTGTCTGAAGAAAAAGTGGCTACGCTCAAAGACGTGCTCATGCAGTATAAAGATTGCTTCGCATGGAACTATTCCGAAATGCCGGGGCTAGATCCAGAGATTGCTGTGCACAAATTGACGATATCTCCGGACATCAAGCCAGTTAAACAAGCGCCGAGACGAATGCGGCTCGAGCTTGAGATGAGTATCAACGCTGAGGTCAAGAAGCTAATCGACTCCGGCTTTATCCAAGAGGTTCAGTACCCTGATTGGATCGCCAACATCGTCCCAGTGATGAAGAAAAATGAGATGGTTCGCATATGCGTGGACTTTCGGGATCTCAACAAAGCTTGCCCAAAGGACGACTTTCCAGTACCGGTCACCGAGCTGATGATCGACAATACATCCACCAACGAAGTCTTCTCCTTCATAGACGGCTCATCAGGATACAATCAGATAAAGATGCATCTCGAGGATCAGAAGCATACCGCTTTCCGAACCCCTTTGGGCATATTCTGCTATAAGGTGATGCCTTTCGGTCTAAAGAACGCCGGTGCCACCTATCAGAGGGCTATGACGAAGATTTTCGATGACCTCATACATGAAATCGTCGAATGCTATATTAACGACCTTGTAGTTAAAAGCAAATCATACGAGGAACATCTAGAACATCTGAAGATCGTGTTTCAACACCTTCGGCAATACAACTTGAAGATGAACCCTCTCAAATGCGCGTTCGGAGTTTCCTCAGGCAAATTCCTAGGATTCGTCGTCCGCCACTGAGGCATTGAGATAGACCCGTCGAAGATCAAAGCGATCATGGAAATGCCTCCACCAAAGACTCTCAAGCAACTGCGGTCTCTCCAAGGAAAGCTCGCGTATATCCGGCGATTTATAGCCAATCTCTCCGGGAAGTGCCGCCCCTACAGTCACCTGATGAAGAAGGGAACCCCTTTCGTCTGGGATCGCAAATGCCAAAGCGCACTAGACGAAATCAAGCAATACCTGCAGAATCCTCCGGTGCTGACTGCTCCAATCAAAGGAAAACCTCTCATTCTGTATACAACAGCCCTCGAAGGTTCTCTAAGCGCATTATGGGCACAAGAGAACGACCAAGAAAAGGAGAGAGCCCTATACTATTTGAGTCGAGTTCTCCTGGGGGCAGAAAATATTTACTCTCCCATCGAAAAACACTGCCTGGCGTTGATCTTCGCGATAACGAAACTCAGACACTATGCATTGGCGCACGAGGTCCATCTCATATCAAAGGTGGATCCTCTCAAATACTTGATGTCGAAGGACATATTAACAGGACGACTCGCTAAATGGGCCCTACTCTTGATGGAGTTCTCGATAACTTATCGTCCCCTCAAGGCAGTGAAAGGCCAGGCCATCGCCAACTTCCTCGCTAAGCATCCGATACCCGCCGATTCTCCTTTGAACCGCGAGTTGCCCGATGAGCATGCGTTTGACACGATCGAAGGTGAGAGAAGAGAGAATGATACCCGGTGGGAACTTTATTTCGATGGAGCATCTTCCATGAAGAAGCGCAAACAAAGCACCCCAATAATCAAATCTGGGGTGGGCCTCATCTTCGTGACTCCACAAGGAGGGATAATGTGCTTTGCTTTCTCCTTAACCGAACCGAGGACAAATAATGAAGCCGAGTATGAAGCTTTGATAGCAGGTCTCGAGATCGCTATCGACATGGGAATTAAAAACCTTCTCATATACGGAGACTCCCAACTGGTCGTTAGTCAAGTAAATGGCGACTATCAAACGTGCAAGCCAGAGTTGGTGAAGTACGGCGAGAGAGTACATCAACTGCTAACTCAAATCCCTACCTATGCCCTGCAAAGCATACCGCGAGTGGAAAATAGCAAAGCGGATGCATTGGCCAAGCTCGCTAAAGAACTGGCCGACGAGAACCTCGATGACTTGAGGATCGTCGTGCAAAGCCGTCGGGTTCTTGCACCGGAAGAAATATCTCCGGAGTCGTCCAAAGAGAAGGGAGCTACTGAGCAAACGGTCCTACAAATAAAAGACCAGGAAAAGGCTAAGGATTGGAGAGAAATCTTTATAGACTACTTCAAATCCCGTCGAACTCCTGAAGACGCATCCTCGAGACATCAGCTCATGAAACGAGCTCTTTCTTTTGCGTTCGTCAATGATACTCTGTATAAGAGATCGTTTGACTCTCTATGGCTAAGATGCTTGGGACCGGAAGAAGTAAAACGAGTCGTCCAAAAAACTCATGACGGACTCTGCGGTTTTTACCAAGCCGGGCCGAAGATGAAACTGAAGATCAAAAGGATGGGCTACTATTGGCCCACGATGATCTAGGACTGCCTCGAATACGCGAAGCAATGCCACTCGTGCCAGATTCACGGGGACTTTATCCACCAACATCCAAATCCGCTACGTCCAACGGTGGCTAGCTGGCCATTCGAAATGTGGGGAACTGACATAATTGGCCCCATCGAATCGGCAACGTCCCGAGGACATCGATTCATTTTGGCGACAACTGATTATTTCTCCAAATGGGCAGAAGCAGTGCCGCTACGGGAAGTGAAGACGGAGAATATCCTCCATTTCTTCAAGACACATGTCATTTATCGGTTTGGCACTCCGCGACGAATTATCTCCGATAACGGGCCAGCCTATAGAAGCCACAAGATCAGCCGCTTCGCACAACAGCATATCATTGACTGGAGATATTCTTCGGTCTATAATCCCCGAGCTAACGGTCTAGCTGGGGCTTTTAACAAGACCTTGACGAAGATCGTGAAAAAGACGGTGTCTCGAAATAAGAGGGACTGGCACGAGAGACTGCACGAAGCTCTCTGGGCGTATCGAACTACGTTCAAAACGGCCACAAACACAACGCCGTATGCTTTGGTATTCGGTAAAGAAGCGATACTCCCCCTCGAGATAGAGTTACCCTCTCTACGAGTGGCCGTTCATTACGAGCTAACAGACGAAGAAAATGCTCACCTTCATCTTGAGGAGCTCGATGCCCTTGATGAAACCCGACTCATAGCGCAACAAAATCTAGAGGCTTATAAAGCAAAGATGATGCGCTCATACAAAAAATTGACTAGGCCGAGAACATTCCGCCAAGGCGAACTCGTGCTAGTGGTCAAAGGACCTATGATCCCTAATCACGCCAAGCGGGGGAAATTCGAGCCGAACTATGAAGGCCCGTATATTATAGACAAAGTGTACCAGGGTAGAGCCTATCTACTCATGGATATGCATGGTGAAAGACCTTTCAGGCCAATAAACGGTCGCTTCCTAAAAAAATACTACGCCTAACGAGTCACGGCCTAGGTTAACAATAGATGACGACGCATATGTCCGCCCGCTATCTTCCTAAGCCTAAACTCTGTAATTAGTAGCCGACTTTCAGACCGAAACGTCGTTAAACTAACGCTGGACCACTATGTCCTAAAACTGGCTGTTGACCGAGACGTCGATAAACTACTACGGACCGCAGCATCCCAAGGCTGACACAAAAAAAATAATAATAAAATAAAAAAAAGAAAACGGTATGTCCATAAGCAAATGGGCACGGATGAAAACCCGAAAGGGCTCCGTGAGTAAAAACAGCAGGGCTACCGGCGAGTTTTGTGAAAACCCGAAAGGGCGCAATCTCGTTAAAAGACACTTGCGAAAACCACCTGCGTGAGATCCTTACGACTCACAAGGGAACAACACACTTAGGGATCCCCACGATTCCTAAGGATAAATTACACTTGCGAGATCCTCACGACTCGTAAGGAGAACCCTCTTATGAGACCCTCACGGCTTATAAGATTCAAAAGTCTTAAGCTACAGGGATCTGAATCTGTTCTTAAGCGGCCACCGCAACCTCCAATGCTGCCCTACAAGCGGCTCAATGCTGACCCTTGTATACAATCCACGGGCACGAATAAACATTTTCCTAACAAAGTCCTATCTGTGACTAGGAATATGTTTGCACAGTGAACCCCCCTTATAAGCCCTCTCGACTTATAAGGAGAAAGCACTCTTGTAAGATCCTTACGGCTTATAAGAGACCATGCACTTAGGAATCCTCACGATCCCTAAGGAGAAAACACGCCTACGAGATCCTCACGACTCGTAGGGAGAAATACCTTTATGAGACCCTTACGGCTCATGAAGTTAAAAGCCTTAGTCGACAGGATCCTAACCCTGTCTACTAAGCCACCTTTGTTCGACGTCGACGAAGGAAAATGATGATTCGCTCCTGGCAATATCCCAGTTGTAGCGGTGCTGATACCGAAATCGGTGTCTAATTCTAAGCTTGCAGTAAAAAGCCAGCGAGCCACACATGCATGTAAAATAGCCAAAATGATTGGGCAACTCACAATAAAAAGCAGCGAGTAAAAATAAAACAAATAGCCGAAATGATTGGGCACCGCGAAAAAAATAGCCGAAATGATTGGGCAATTGCGACCTTCGCGATATAAAAGCTGAAATGATAGAGCATCGCGGAAAGAAATAAAAAAAAAATTGGAAAAAATGAAATTTATGCCTTACAGGTGATATCACATCAATCCCTGTATACAATCCAGGGGCGCAAACAAAGAATGAATCACACCTTTGTTTCCCCCAATCAGAGCAAGGCTCTGTTTGAATTTCAAAAATTCAAATTTTGAAGCAACGCTTCAAATCCCGTGCACTGCGCGCAACGCGCCACGTGTCAGAAGCTGATACGTCAGAGCAGCGCCCAAGGCAGTGTGCCCAATCAGAGCAAGGCTCTATTAAAGACAAAATTGAAAAGAAGCAACACTTCAGTTGCGCAAGCGCTGCGCGACACGTGTCCGCGCAGTTGCGCTGGCGCAGTTGCGCTGCGCGACACGTGTCAGCGCAGTTGCGCACGCGCTGGGGTATTTGCGCCAAACAGAATTAAAATTTCAACGAAATCTTTCTGTTCTTATTAAAACAAGAAGATTTTCTTCTGTAAAACAGAAGCCCTTGGATCCCTTGGATCAAAGATCCAACGGTGGGGAAAATTCCCCAAATCACTCAGAGAAAGATCTCTTTAACAAATTTAACTAATTTATGGGCACTATATAAAGGACCCTAGACCTCAATTCAAAAAAAAAAGATCATCATTGAGAACTCTGAAGAATTGGAAAGAATTCCTCAAGAACAAAAAAGGTAAAAAACCTTTAGAAAAAGAGAAAATTCTCTTAAAAACAGATCATTGATCTGAGAACAAGATCAATGATCTTCAATAAAAAGAAAAAATAAATAATAATAGTGCCTTGCACTTTCTTATGAACCATTGGTTCTTTAAAAACAAGAAAAACTTGTTTTCTTCGATTTAAAATCGATCAAAAGATAAAACAGTGCTCTGCACTTGCAAAAATTGCACTATTGCGCTCCTGTGTTGGCGCAAGCCACCAGGGAGCGCCACGTGTCAGCAGCGCAACAGCGCAGCGCACTGAAACAGCGCACTGCACTGTTGCGCTTGCGCTCATCAGAGTGTGACACGTGTTACCACCACATGCTCTTGCGCTGGTTAATTGGCGCAAAGCGCCTGACAAGCCACATGGGGCACTGTCAGAATATTTAATGCTCTGCATTATTAAAGAAAAAGGACAGGACCCAATTAAAAGGCATAACAGGCCTAAACAAAAAATGCCATGCATTTAAAAAAAAAAGGGCAGAGCCCAATTAAAAGGTCTTTTAGACCAAAGGAAAATGCAGTACATTATTTAAAAGGGGCAGAGCCCAAACAAAGGCCTAACAGGCCAAATACAAATAAAAATGTTGAACATTTTCAACTGAACTTATCCCAATCATGGCCGTAAGTCCTTAAATTAAATTGACTGAGCACGGCTGCTCTCCTAAATCAATTTACATCCGGTTCGAGGGTACATCTCCAAACTCCTCTGACCCCTATCGTTGTAATCCTTCAACGACGTCAGAGAGGTGACGGGTCCCGACGACCACACACCCATATGGACTGCGGGGTCCTTAAACTCGTGGACTTATGCGTCCTTAAACTACCTATGGACCACCGTGTCCCTAAACTGGCAATGGACCACCATGTCCCTAAACTGGTAATGGACCACCATATCCCTAAACTGGCAATGGACCGAAACGTCCTTAAACTACCTATGGACCACTACGTCCCTAAACTGGAACGATAGAGCCCTCAAATGCTCTTTTGTCGGATCTAAACGATCCCGTTTAAGTCGATCTTAGCCTCAAACCTGGCTAACGTATCCTTAAACATTAAAATGGACCATAAAACTCCAAATCAATTTTGGTTCAAGGGTACATCTCTGAACTCCTCTGACACCTATCGTTGTAATACTTCAACGACGTCAGAGAGGTGACGAGTCCCGACGGCCATATATTAAATAGATCACCACGTTAAGTAGATCTTAGTCTCAAACAGAACTAACGTATCCTTAACGAACGTTTAAGTTGATCTTAGCCTCAACACGGTTAACGTATCCTTAAACTAAAACACCAAACCCAAATCTAAATAAATACGGATTTGGACTAATCCATGTCCTACGGGCGACGGCATAATTTAGTCTCCGTATACAATCCACGGGCAACCACAAACAAAACGAACACACACGACACGAAGTGAAATTATGGAGAAGGAGAAAGTTGTTACCGCGATGCGGTAGCGTAATTAACTGCAGGGGCTTGCGCCTGCAGAGAAGAGCGTCCCCACAATCAAAAACCCCTCAAGCGAGGGGGAATCTGACGAAGTCTGCTACATCGGCCGCATCCGTCTAAACCTCCGATACACGGTGCCATAAATAAATTTGGCATCTTCGGAGAGGTGGAATGTTAAAACCAAATAGCATCTGCCCCGAATCTCAGGCTAGACGTCTTTCAGTCGTCACGCCGTCTTTCGGAGGGGAACAGATTCTGGCACGCTCGGTGGGACCTTTTCCTCTTTCCACTCCACACTTCGTGTGTCGTGTTTTTCCCGTGATCAGATAATCGTGGTGTGTATGTTTGTGGTTGCCCTTAGGGGAGTGGATACTGAAGTCGGGGCTTTGTCTTTATGAATAATGGCGTTTGTTCCGACCTTAGCAATACAGGCTCTGTCATATCTGGTGGAGTCAAGTACGGGCCACTTGCAGGCTCAAATCTCTGCAATCCGGCTCTTCAAGAAATCAACGGGCTTCTCTTTGGGTCGATGCTCCCACCTCCCACCCTCGGTGCCTCAACGCCGATGGAGGAAGCCCAGAGGATGTCTGTCGTCCACAGGCAGGCTCCCCAAGCTGCAGCCTTGCCGACGAAATCGGTCCTCAAACAACTGGCACATGCCAAAGACCAAGGTCGATGCAGGGGGCAGAATATTCAAGCTCTTCAAGAAATCAATGGCTTCAAACTGCACTAACTGCAACAGCAACTCTCGCTCTGTCCCATCTGGAGGAGTAACCTACGGGCCCCAAGCGGCCTTCCTTTTCACTATGCCAGTGGAGCAGGTAACTCAAGCTACCACTGGGCTATTCGTCGGGACCATGCTCCCGCCAACGAGCTTCAGCGCTCCTGTACCATATCAAGAGGCTCCCAAGAAGTCATTTTTCAGCGCTCCTGTGCTTATTTACGCCTTACTTTCCATTATACTATATATAAGCACAAAAAAAAATTGTGATAATAAGAGTAGAAAGTGAAAAAAATTATATTTAAAAGATAGGAATAGTTTAAGAAAAACAAGAAAATTAGATGTTTTCTTAAATGAAACTAGTAATAAGTAGTTATGAGCTGTTGTCCCAAGGGTTAGTAAGATGAAGGAAATTATTAATCTGAGGATAAAATAAGCCTGATAAATAGTTCCTATTCTGGAAACCAAACATTTGAACGTTGATACCCTACTATACGCACTTACACACATCTTGAAACTCGAGATAGTAGAGGATACCTTGAAATGCTCGTCTAAAAGCCAAAGTATGAAGAAAATAAAAATGGAGAATAAAAGATAAAATGGTGAAAAGAAAAATGAACACTGGTTTTGTTATCACCGAGGCAGCAATAAAAAAATATAGCGAGGGTGCTTTATCACCTAGTGCCTTAGACCAACTGGTTTGGGAGCCACTGCTAAGCCTCAGGTGTTGCAAGACGAGGAAAAACGCCTAATTAGCAAGCATATGAGTAATCGGTCGGTTAGTACTCAAGAAGTATTAACGGTCGCATGAAGAATGTGTGAGAAAATTCCGTCTAAATATCTATTAAAAAGTACTAAGGTAGATGGACAAGAGTATGATTGCTTAAATTGAATTCTCTGAGTGTAGGGATGTCCAGTTCACACACGTAGGGGTATATGATCAATGTTTGGAAGAAAAGCAGGAATGAAAACTAAAGGCGATGTTTTATTGAGGGATAATGTGATTTCTAACATTTTTTTTCATGACCATTAAGATAGGGCTCATAGCAACTGAAAAGCTGGTATAGTTGAAAACTCTTATTTTCAAGTTCTTTCTTTTATAATTCTTATCTTTATATAACTTTCACCATCTCTCTTTTATTATAGAATTTTGTGGGTATAATCCGCTGAAAACCCTCAGGAGACAACACTCCTCCTACTAGGGATATGCCACTGGCGCCGAGTAAGGAAGGCTGGGGGCAACTCTCCTCCTGGACTGACTCCGCCGACTCCAACGGCGGAAATTGATGCTGCTGTTCCAACTAGGAACAGCTTTGAACCACTTAGGAAGGTCCGCAAGAACTTTCCAACCGCTGTGCTGAAAAGATCTCTTCCACCTGCGGATAATGCCCCAAAAGTGAAGCTGGAGCAGCCCCCTCAACGGCTGTCCTCTAAAATTTACAAGGTCTGGCGTCAAGTCCAAGACTCCGTGATGGATCAAGACTATCTCCGCCGACAGAAAAAGATGAAGGTTCAGCAGGAGAAGGACTACTCTGTCAAGCCACAAAAAGCCACGGCTACTTGGGTGCCCACTACAACGGCCCCCTCAACTTCAACAAAAGAAGGAGGTCGGAGAAGATCCCTGCGTCTTTGGCAAATCGCAAAGACACTGAATCTAAACGCCCTAAGTCTAGGGGCATGGTGGTGCACACTGTCTATATGGCATCCGGGAAAGAGGATAGCCGCGCTTCGACGGATCACCGACCGCTCACCCGATCCATAACAAAAGCCCAGGAGCAGCGACAAAAGCTTCAAGAAATGCTGACGCAAATGGCCACACTCACCGAGCCAAAAGAAAGCCCGGAGGCGTCATCAGAGCAGCGCCATGAGCAGGAAACTGATGCCGAGTTTCTTCGGAGAATCCTTGAAAAGAAGGACAGAGAAGCAGCAGAACAAGCTGCCCACATAAAACAAATGGCGCTTCTCTTCCCGGCCATGGTAGGAATGATGTTACAGCCGGACCCTCCAGCTGAAGACCCTCCAATCATTATGGAAGACGGTAGAGGGGAGACATCAAATCTTCCTCCGGCTCATTCAGCAGCCAAGGAGGAAACTATTTCCAAGGCCGCACTAGACGACTATTGCTCTTATCACAGGGTAATAGGACACCCTCTCGAAGATTGCTTCATCTTCAAGAATTGGGTCGAAGATCAGTATCAGCTCGGCAAGTTCGCTTTATCTGACAGCTAGAGGTTAACGCCGCCACAGAAGCATGAACCCAAAGTCATGAGAGCAGAACCAGATCCACATCGGTCTTGGAAGCGAGCTCGTGCTTGTCATATGATAACGATATTAAAAGAAGAACCCGAGGATATGAATGACCTTCCTTGGTGCTTCGAAAATAGTGATGACGAGGTGATCTCAGAATTTCCACCGGCGCCAAAAGAGCTGGAAGACGGAATACTCACCACTGCAGATAACCTCAAGAAAATTGAGTTGGGGACAGCGACCGACCAGGGACCGACATTCGTTAGTGAACTGTTGTCTGAAGGAAGGGTGGCTTTATTAAAAGACGTGCTTATGCAGTATAGAGATTGCTTCGCGTGGAACTATTCCGAAATGCCAGGACTAGATCCAGAAATTGCTGTCCATAAATTGGCGATATCCCCAGACGTTAAACCAATCAAACAAGCACCGAGAAGAATGCGGCTCGAGCTTGAGATGAGCATTAACGCCGAAGTCAAGAAGCTGATCGACTCTGGCTTCATCCAGGAATTTCAGTATCCCGACTGGATCGCCAACATCGTCCCGGTGATGAAGAAGAACGGGACAGTGCGCATCTGTGTGGACTTTCGGGATCTCAATAAAGCCTGCCCGAAGGAAGATTTCCCAGTTCCAGTCACCGAGCTGATGATAGATAACACGTCCACTCACGAGGTTTTCTCTTTCATGGACGGCTCATCAGGATATAATCAGATAAAGATGCACCCTGAGGACCAGAAGCATACTGCTTTCCGGACCCCTTTGGGTATATTCTGCTACAAGGTGATGCCCTTCGGTCTAAAGAACGCCGGTGCCACCTATCAAAGGGCCATGACAAAGATCTTCGATGACCTTATACATGAAATCGTCGAATGCTATATCGACGACCTCGTGGTTACGAGCAAATCATATGAGGAGCATTTAGAGCATCTGAAGACCGTATTTCAACGCCTTCGACAATACAACTTGAAGATGAACCCTCTCAAGTGCGCATTCGGAGTTTCCTCGGGCAAATTCCTAGGATTCATCGTCCGACACCGAGGTATCGAGATAGATCCGTCAAAGAACAAGGCGATCATGGAGATGCCTCCGCCAAGGACTCTCAAGCAGTTGCGGTCTCTCCAAGGGAAGCTGGCGTACATCCGGCGATTTATAGCTAATCTCTCTGGCAAGTGTCGTCCTTACAGTCACCTGATGAAGAAGGGGACCCCCTTCGTCTGGGATCATAAATGTCAAGGCACGCTGGACGAAATCAAGCAATACCTGCAGAACCCGCCAGTGTTGGCTGCTCCGGTCAAGGAAAAGCCTCTCATTCTTTATACGACCGCCCTCGAAGGTTCCTTAGGCGCATTATGGGCACAAGAGAACGAAAAAGGGAAAGAAAGAGCTCTTTATTACTTAAGTCGAGTTCTCCTGGGGGCAGAAAGCAACTACCCCCCATCGAAAAACACTGCCTGGCGTTGATCTTCGCGATAACAAAGCTCAGGCACTATGCGTTGGCGCATGAAGTCCGTCTTATATCGAAGGTGGACCCCCTCAAATATTTAATGTCAAAGGCTATATTGACGGGAAGACTCGCCAATTGGGCCTTGCTCTTGATGGAGTTCTCAATAACCTATCAGCCTCTTAAAGCAGTGAAAGGCCAGGCCATCGCCGTCTTCCGCGCTGAGCATCCGATACCGGCTGACTCTCCTCTGAATTGCGAGCTGCCAGACGAACATGCGTTTGATGCGATCGACGGAAGTGATACCCGATGGGAACTCTATTTTGATGGAGCGTCTTCCATGAAGAAGCGCAAACAAAGCACCCCTATGATCAAATCAGGGGTAGGTCTCATCTTCGTAACTCCACAAGGAGAGATAATGCGCTTCGCCTTCTCCTTGACAGAGCCAAGGACGAATAATGAAGCTGAATATGAAGCCTTGATAGCAGGTCTCGAGATTGCCATCGACATAGGAATTGAAAACCTCCTCATATATGGAGACTCCCAACTGGTCGTTAGTCAAGTAAACGGCGACTACCAAACGTGCAAACCAGAATTGGTGAAGCACGGCGAAAAGGTGCAACAACTGTTGACCCAAATCCCCTCTTACATTTTGGAAAACATACCGCGTGCGGAAAACAGCAAAGCGGACGCATTAGCCAAGCTCGCTAAAGAACTGGCTGACGAGAACCTCGATGACGTCAGAATCATGGTACAAAGCCGTCGTGTGCTCGCCCCAGCAGAAATATCTCCGGAATCATCCGAAGAAAAAGGAGCGACTGAGCAGACGACCTTACAAATAAAAGAACGAGAAAAGGCCGAGGACTGGAGGGAAGTCTTCATAGACTACTTTAAGTCCCATCGAATGCCCGAAGATGCGTCCATGAGACATCAGCTTATAAAACGAGCCCTGTCTTTCGCCTTCGTCAATGATACTTTGTATAAGAGGTTGTTTGATTCTCTGTGGCTGAGATGCTTAGGACCAGACGAAGCAGAAAGAGTCGTTCAGAAAGTTCATGACGAAATCTGTGGTTCTCACCAAGCGGGCCCGAAGATGAAGTTGAAGATCAAACAGATGGGCTACTACTGGCCCACGATGATTCAGGATTGCCTCGAATATGCGAAGCAATGCCACTCATGCCAAATCCATGGGGACTTCATCCACCAACATCCAAATCCATTACATCCAACGGTGGCTAGCTGGCCGTTCGAAATGTGGGGGACTGACATAGTTGGCCCCATCGAACCAGCATCGTCCAGAGGACATCGTTTCATCTTGGCGACGACTGATTACTTCTCCAAATGGGTGGAAGCAGTACCATTGAGGGAAGTGAAGACAGAGAATATCCTTCATTTCTTCAAGACGCACGTCATATATCGGTTTGGAACTCCACGACGGATCATCTCCGATAACGGGCCTGCCTACAGGAGCCACAAGATCAGCCGCTTTGCGCAATAACACAATATAGACTGGAGATATTCCTCGGTTTATAATCCGTGAGCTAATGGTCTAGCTGAGGCCTTCAACAAGACCCTGACGAAGATCATGAAAAAGACGGTGTCCCGAAATAAGAAAGACTGGCACGAGAGACTGCAAGAGGCTCTTTGGGCGTATCGAACTACGTTCAAGACGGCCACGAACACAACGCCATACGCGTTGGTATTCGGTACGGAAGCAGTACTCCCTCTCGAGATAGAGCTACCCTCTCTACGAGTGGCAGTCCACTACGAGTTGACGAACGAAGAAAATGCTCACCTTCGCCTTGAAGAGCTCGAGGCCCTTGATGAAACACGGCTCATAGCGCAACAAAATCTGGAAGCTTATAAAGCAAAGATGACGCGCTCATATGAAAGATTGACCCGACCAAGGACATTCCGCCAGGGCGAACTCGTGCTAGTGGTCAAAAGGCCTATGATCCCCAATCGCGCCAAGCGGGGAAAATTCGAGCCAAACTATGAAGGTCCGTACATCATAGACAAGGTCTACCAGGGTGGAGCCTATCTACTCATGGATATGCACGGTGAAAGGCCTTTCAGACCAATAAATGGCCGCTTCCTAAAGAGATACTATGCTTAATGAGCCACAGCCTAGGTCAATGATAGATGACGATGACTATGTCCGCTCGCTATCTTCCTACGCCCGAAACTCTAGAAGTAGTAGCCGGCTTTCTAATGCTGGACCGAAACGTCCTTAAACTAATGACCGGACCGAGATGTCCTTAAACTAATGACGGACCGAGATGTCCTTAAACTAATGATGGACCGAAACGTCCTTAAACTACTACCGCAGCATCCTTAGGCTGACGAGATGAATAAAAATAATAATAATAATAAAAATATATATAAATAAAAACGGTATGTCCATAAGCAAAAAGGGCACGGATGAAAACCCGAAAGGGCTCCGTGAGTAAAAACAGCAGGGCTACCGGCTAGTATTCGTGAAAACCCGAAAGGGCGCGATCTCGTTAAAAGACACTTATAGGGTCCTCTCGACCTTGTAAGGAGAAACCACCCGCATGAGATTCTTACGACTCACAAGGGAGCAACACACTTAGGGATCCCCACGATTCCTAAGGAGAAAATACACTTGCGAGATCCTCATGACTCGTAAGGAGAACTCTTTTATGGGACCCTCACGGCTCATAAGATTTGAAAGTCTTAAGTTACAGAGACCTAAACCTGTGCTTAAGCAACCCCCACAACTTCCGATATTGCCCTACAAGTGGCTCAATACTGACCCTTGTATCCAATCCACGGGCGCGAATAAACATTTCCCTAACCAAGTCCCATCCATGACTGGGGATATGTACGCATGATGAACAACCCTTATAAGTCCTCTCGACTTACAAGGAGAAAACCCTCTTGTAGGATCCTTACGACTTACAGAGGAACATGCACTTAGGAATCCTCACGATTCTTAAGGAGAAAATACATCTACAAGTTCCTCACGACTTTTAGGGAGAAATAACTTTGTGAGACCCTTACGGCTCATGAAGTCAAAAGCCTTAGTCGACAGGACCTGAACCCTGTTCACTAAGCCACCTTTGTTTGACATCGACAGAGGCAGATGATGATTCGCTCCTGGCAACATCCCAGTTGAAGCGGTGCTGATGCCGAAATCGGTGTCTAATTTTAGGTTTACGGCGAAAAGCCAGTAGGCCGCATATGCATATGAAATAGCCGAAATGATGGGGCAACTTGCAATAAAATGCCGCAAGTAAAAATGTATGCATGCAAAATAGCCGAAATGGTTGGGCAACTCGCAATAAAAAGCAGCGAGTAAAAACTAAAATAAATAGCCGAAATGATTGGGCACCGCGAAAAATGGCCGAAATGATTGGGCAATCGCGACCTTCGCGATATAAAAGCTGAAATGATAGAGCATCGCGGAAATAAAACAAAAAAAAGAGAAATGATAAAGCTTTGGCCCTACAGTTGAGATCACATCGATCCCTGTATACAATCCAAGGGCGCAAACAAAGAGGGAACCATACTGTCCCAGCAGGCTCTGCCAGAAAACGAAGCCAAATTTCGACGGTTCATCCCAACCCCGAAGAAACCAGTGTCTTACGCCAAATCCTTCGACTCGAGGAAACAAGTGTCCTTGACGAAGAAAGTCCTGATTCGCGTCGACTCGCAGAGAAACCAGTGTCTCCGCGGGAAATTCTCGATCCGTTTCAACACCAGGGAAACAAGTGTCCTTGGCAAATACCTCAATTCAGGGAAACTAGCGTCCTTGATGAGAGCCTCCTGATTCGCATCGGCTCGCAGAGAAACCAGTGTTTCCGCGGGAAATTCCCGGTTCATTTCAACCCCGAAGAAACCAGTGTCTTCGGCCAAATCCTTCGACTCGAGGAAACAAGTGTCATTGACGAAGAAAATCCTGATTCGCGTCGACTCGCAGAGAAACCAGTGTCTCCGCGGGAAATTCTCGATTCGTTTCAACACCAGGGAAACAAGTGTCTTTGGCAAATACCTCAATTCAGGGAAACTAGCGTCCTTGATGAGAGCCTCCTGATTCGCGTCGGCTCGCAGATAAACCAGTGTCTCCGCGGGAAATTCCCGATTCGTCTCAACTCCGAAGAAACCAGTGTCTTCGGCAAAATCCTTCGACTCAGGGAAACAAGTGTCCTTGACGAAGAAAATCCTGATTCGTGTCGACTCGCAGAGAAACCAGTGTCTCCGCGGGAAATTCCTGATTCGTTTCAACACCAGGGAAACAAGTGTCCTTGGCAAATTCCTCAACTCAGGGAAACTAGCGTCCTTGATGAGAGCCTCCTGATTCGCGCCGGCTCGCAGAGAAACCAGTGTCTCCGTGAGAAATTCCCGATTCGTCTCAACTCCGAAAAAACCAGTGTCTTCGGCAAAATCCTTCGACTCAGGGAAAAAAGTGTCCTTGACGAAGAAAATCCTGATTCGCGTCGACTTGCAGAGAAACCAGTGTCTCTACGGGAAATTCTCGATTCGTTTCAACTTCCAGGGAAACCAGTGTCCTTGGCAAATTCCTCAACTCAGGGAAACTAGCGTCCTTGATGAGAGCCTCCTGATTCGTGTCGGCTCGCAGAGAAACCAGTGTCTCCGCGGGAAATTCCCGATTCGTCTCAACCCCGAAGAAACCAGTGTCTTTGGAAAATCCTTCGACTCAGGGAAACAAGTGTCCTTGACGAAGAAAATCCTGATTCGCGTCGACTCGCAGAGAAACTAGCGTCTCCGCGGGAAATTCTCGATTCGTTTCAACACCAGGGAAACAAGTGTCCTTGGCAACTACCTCAATTCAGGGAAACTAGTGTCCTTGATGAGAGCCTCCTGATTCGCGTCGGCTCGCAGAGAAACCAGTGTCTCCGCGGAAAATACCCGATTCGTCTCAACTTGCAAGATAAAGCCTTAGGCAGCAGGAATTAAAAAAAAGCTTGTTTCCTAAGACCTGAGACCCTCCAAGTCAGCCTAAAACGGTCTCTTGTATACAATTCACGGGTCTCACTCTCCAAAGTCGAATCTCGACAAGGAGGGAAACAACCGCTTACGGGTCCTCTCGACTCGTAAGAGGGAAAATTCTCTTATAGGATCCTTACGACTTATAAGAGAAAATGCACTTAGGAATCCTCACGATTCCTAAAGAGAAAATACACCTACGAGATCCTCTCGATCCGTAGGGAGAAAAGTCTCTATGAGACCCTCACGGCTCATAGAGTTGAAAAGTCTTAGGCGGCAGATCTGAACCTGCGGCCTAAGCCATCGCCATCTCTTAGAAAAACTAAGTTTTCTGCCAATTATGTTTATCAAGACAGCATGCTGAGAAGGGAGAAAGCAAAGAAATAGTACAAGACATTGCAAAAGGAAATGTGTATATCTTTATTCATGAATTCAATCTAATACAAGGCGAATCGTATAAAGAATAAAGAATGTGTACATACTATGCAAAAATTACAAGTGTGTAAATAATACAAAATGTTCAAGGAGAAGGAAGCCTCTTGAATAGCTCTATCAATTGCTCGCGCACTTCCTTCCACGCCTTCTCCTGATCGGTCGCCACCGCCAGTTCGGCCTCCACTTGAGCCCGCTGCTGCATGAAGGATGCAAGCTTCTCCCCAACGACTTGCTGAGCTGCTTCGCAGCCTTGGGTATCACGCTCGGCGGCATCAAGCTTCCGCTTCAGTGCTAGCCCATTAGAAATACGCTCCAGAAGGCCCTCGAAGATAACCTTCACTTCGGCAGCGTTCGCCTCAACTTCGGCACGTAGGTGAGCAGTTGCGCTTGAAGACTCCTGACATTCCTTCAACCTTAAAGCTGCTACTTGTTCCAAATGGCGTAAATAAGAAGTGCTTTGCTCGAGCCAGGCTGTCCGTTGAGTACTTACGGCCAAAACCTCAGGGGCAGGACGCATCGACTCCAGCTGATGCAGGCAGGCCTCGATTTCCCTGCAGTGATTAACCCAAGATTCGACGACGCCTTCGTTATGAAAATTTACAAGCGCCGCCAACATTGGGTTAACCTCCACAGCGAAATCTGTGGCAGGTGGGAGAGCGTCTGCGTTAAGCTCTTCGATATACCCGCTCAACATGCCCAAACTCATCACGGCACCCTTTGAAGATGGACGTTTCAGGAAGGGGCCTGCTGGCGTAAGGATGCGAGACTCAAGAGGGACCGGAACCGGAACGATAGCTGCAAAACAAAACACAGTCAAATGACGGTTCAAGAGATGTAGAAGAGTCATCAATAAGGAAATTTAATATACCAGCTACAGCGGACGGCAAAGCCGGAAGGGCCGGTGGCGTGGCCAATCCTGCATCTCCTCCTTCGATTTGTAGCACTGCAATTAGGGTAAGGAAAAATCAGAAACAAGTCCATTGCTGGAAAGAAAAGGAGTATTAATTGTAAATCATGCTCACCGACGCCACTGGATGAAGCGAGCTCCAATGGGAAGGAGAAGTGTGGGCGCATCACTTGGTAGAGGTGATCAAAAAGCGCTCCTGCAAAGGCATAATAATACGACATCAATACATAAATAGTGCAGCAAAGATGAAACCGATAAGGTACAAATCCATACCTTCCAACATCTTTGATGGTATAAGAGAGGGCTGAGAGGTGACCACCGCCAAGGCAGTAGTTGACGGCGCTCCCTCGAGCAATGGAGCATCGGCACTGGCCGCACCTACGTTAACAACAAGGATAAACTTATCAGAAGCGGTTGCAAGATAAAGAAGGGGGACTGTGACTCGAGATTTACCTGATGAACCGCCGGCCGAAATAGAGGCATCTCCCTCCTCCATCGATACGAGTCCACCTCCCATGGCCTCGTCGCCGGACTCAACCGGGGCTGTCGTTGTACTTGCACGACCAGGAGACGGTGGAAGACTGTAGACGGGGAGAGCAATGATCGGAGCATTGCCAGACTCTTGAGAAAGAGCGGCTGGCTCGTCCCCGGGATTCACACCCATCTCACCCGCTACTCCTTCAGGCTCAGCGGCTGCTGCTGTCTCCTCCGCCGTTGCCATGGGGTCGCTGGTCTCAGGTGCCTCGGCCGCTACTACCCCAGGCTCGGCTATGATGGTCGTCTCATTTGCCGCTACCTCGGGCTCGGCATCAACGACCCTTTCCGGTATAGTTTCCTCAGCCCTTACTTCGGGTTCAGCAACTTCGGCAACGTCGCCCACCGTCGGCTCGGTTTCGGCCGGTGCCTCTTCCGCCATCCCCTTAGGTTCGACGGTTTCCGCCTCCCCTTCGGTTGGTCTTGGCCTTTCAAAACAAGATGTATAAGAACCGATAGGTTTACAATTCTTACAACGAAATCTTGAAAGGTGCATTACCTGAAGTGGACTTATCATTAGCTTCCCGAACTGCACGCGCTACCTGTCTGCGTGCGGTAGATAGACCGGCCGGGAGCTCTTCGGAAGGAGAAGCAGAGAGAATAATGGTGCTTGGGCCCGCTCCCATGGCCAAAGCAGCCCTGCGCGCCTTCGCCTCGCGCCTCAGCCGCATCCTCTCCTCCCGGGCCGTTGAGACGGACCTCACCAGAGCTTCTTTCATTGAGGCGTCCTCGTCCGTGTACAGGGATGCCTCCAAATTCTTCAAGGCATCCTTCGTCGACTTGTCAAGTCGAGGCTCTCGCAGCAGCCCCGACGAGACTGGGAATTCGGTAACAGGCTCGGGGAGAGTCCCCGCATCAACTGGTATAGCCCCTGCAAAGAAACAAAGGGAGAAGATTAGGTTGACCATCAAGAAAGATAACAAAGTTTTTTAAAAAAAAAGGCGAGACGTACCAACACTCATTAAAGCGCGCTTCTCCTCCTCCTCCTGGAAGGTTTTTAAAGAGGCAGCAATGGCTTCTTCGGCAGTGACACCTGTTGAAGAATAGGGGAAAGTATTAGTCAGAAATAATGATAAAAAAATACGATAAAATGACGAAGAAAGTAGCTAATGATTACCTGACTCAGCGAGTTTATTCAACATCGCTTCGAGCCTCGCTGATCGCTCAGAAGCTGCAATAGCGGCCGCCAAATCGGTGTCTGCGGGGTCTACCAAGAAGCCTTTATTGCTGCCATATTCGCTTATTCCTTTGGTAAGAGGGGCATCAGGCTTTAAATTGAGGATCACGTCGAGGGAAAGGAATGACTTCTTCTTCTTTTGCCCGCAAGCTCTGGATGCACCCGGGGTTGATTTGCGCTTGGCAGGCACCTTGGGGCGGCGGGTCCCGATATCCGCACTTGCGCCGGACTCCGGCGATACCACATTTACCGCCTCCACTGGAGCACGGGGGGCTGGTAGCACATCTACAGTATCGCGAGGCGGCAATCCGTGCGGAGGGCTCAACACGCGCGGAGGTCCAACTCCAGCACCTTTCAGCGGAGGAATGACTGGGGTCCTCGGCCTCAAGGGAGCCTTGCGATCACCGCCGGGAGGCGCACCCTTGCGGTCAACCAGCATGCGTTTCTCCATAAGAATAACGGGACCCATAGCATGCGCGTACCATGCCACGTACGCGTTGAGGACCTTGGGGACGCATCTCGGCTCGCTGATGAAGAAATAAGAACCCGTGTTAAGCCGCATGAAATGGTGCATTGCGTTCTTTATCCCCTCTCGGCTAACTACGGGCTGTTCCAAGAAAGCTTCCATCGGGATCCCTTGGTTGTAGCTCGACTGCTGAGCAAACCGGTGGGGGTTATACCTCATAAAGAGTGCCGTCTCATTCTGCCTGAATACCAGGTAGCCCGGCCGAATGGAGTAGAGATGGAGGATTTCCCGAGCCTTCAATATGGAAGCCCCATCCTTAAAATCATCGCGTAGCGGCACTACCTACTTGGTGGTCTCTGAGCCTATTGTTATGACCTTATCCAAGAAGGAAATCTTCGCTCCAACCAAATAGGGATGAAGGAGTAGCCCCCTAGCCTCCCGCGGAGGTGCAACTACGATCGAAGCCCCGACCAACCGAATGACCCTCGGGAGTCTGCATTTCTCAAAGAAGGGAGGAATCTTATGGGCGCCGAACACCCCGTTGTTTACCCCAATCAGAGCAAAGCTCTGTTCAAATTCCAAGGCGGAAGATGAAGCAACGCTTCATCTTCCCCCAATCAGAGCAAAGCACTACTTTAAAATTTTAAACTCTAATAAATGAAGCAACGCTTCAGATCCTCTGCGCTGCGCGCAAGGCGCCACGTGTCAAAATCAGGCACGCCAACGCAGAGAGCGCAGCGCCTAAGGCAGTGCGTCCAATTAGAGCAAAGCTTTATTAAAAAACAAAAGGAAGCAACGCTTCAGTTGCGCAAGCACGGCGCTGCGCGACACGTGTCAGCGCAGTTGCGCTAGCGCA